>CM060681.1:31048639-31487479 GCA_030686995.1 Artemisia argyi | reverse complement strand
CAAATATATATACTACATATAATATACACACATATGTCACAAGATAAGTTCTAAACAAACAAACTATTATTTATTATATTTTTGTATCAAAGATTTTTGTAATTTGCATCTATTCTTTAGAAGCAAACTTTATAAAACGAAAAAGACGTAAAAACTATTCAACCCCCCCTATCTAGTTTTCCACAGTTTTTCCTACTTGTACTTTTGTTGGTTTCTCATCATAATGATGAGGGAATAAGATAGGTATTTATTGTGGTTTGTCCTATGAACAGTTCATTTTATCTCTACATTTTGTTTTTAAATGAAGATTGTTATTTAGTAAATCTGAAATTATGACTGTTCCCTTCATAACATGATTCTTCCTAAATTAGACATAGTTGATCAGGCTATGTATAATTGAGGACTAAATGATGTGATGTTTGGCTCAATCATATGTTTCTCTAAATTGTTTTAGATGGTGTTCAACGCGTCGTTTTTATAATATAACACGTAATTTCTTTTAAGAATAAAGTAGAAAATTTTAGTGTTCATACTATGAATTAGAAATTGCTAGAGTAATAACAGTATATTGTTATTTGGTAAATGTGACTGAAATTGAAATTAACGTAGATTATGATTATTATGGAAATATTACAAGGTAGATTTTTCGATACGGTAGAAAGATAGTTGTTATACTTAGGTTACATCCATCGTAACTTAAAGTAAAATACAAGAAAGAGATACAACTTAGGAAATTCTTGAACTAGAATTTATTTATTCACAACAGGAATTTATTCATCTGTTTAAATCTAGTTATCATTCCCTTGATACTATCAAAGTCTTTAAAGATTCTTCATTCTCTTGCAAAAGTCTTGGCTTTCCAATTGATATTGTAGTTTCGACATTGGCTCTTGTAGTGCCCTTTTGCACCACATCCGTGACATACTACAATTGTTGGTTGTCCTTTCCTGTCCGGTGTCTTATAGCTATTTGCCTTGTGACCTGTTTTCTAACATTTCCTGCACTTAACAATGTAGATTCTTGTGTGATGCTTC
Organism: Artemisia argyi; assembly: GCA_030686995.1. NCBI lineage: Eukaryota > Viridiplantae > Streptophyta > Magnoliopsida > Asterales > Asteraceae > Artemisia > Artemisia argyi. The sequence continues at coordinate 31,486,445 of CM060681.1, read as the reverse complement.
TTGCATTTTTGACACAGGGGTTGACTTCCACGATAACCACTTCCAGTAACAGGTGTGGCGAGGCATTCTCTACTAGCTTGTTGTTGGTATTCCAGCTGACGATGATAGTTGATACGATCTTCCAGATGTTTACGATAGCAGTCTTGAGCATTGGTGAAATTGCAGCAGATGGGGTTGATGATTCCTCTTTCAGTGAGTTTTCGCTTTTGGTTATTCCATTAGATATAACTCCTTGCCTAATCCCTTGGTTAGGGGTGATGGTAGGGTTAATCATTCTTTCTGGAGTTTTAAAGTGGGCTGGCCTATATTCCATGAAACTTTCATGGTTAGGCTTACCAGGTATACCCGCCTATCTTCTCGGATAAACTATGGTAGTCCTTTCGAGTACCACTGATACGATGTTGTTTACCAATTTCTTGATGGCTTCAGGAGTCATGGTGATTTTTTATGAGGATGGAGTATATGTATTGTTCATGTTGTCCATTTTCTGAAATCATTAATGAAACTCAACATTAGAATCCATATAATATCAGAATAATTCAAATAATAAAGCTAATTATTTCATTGATGATAGACTGAATTGAATCCCTGCTATAATCTAATTTCAAGATATGTCTGGGTTGTATCATAGATAAATGATCAACTCTTGATATGGGATTACTAAGGAACAAACCGATTTGTCTATTAAAATAATCTTCTCTCCATTCTTCAAGTTCTCTCTCGAAGATTTATCTTTAAACAATTCTTTGGTTTTTGGTTAATTATAGTATATTTAAGAAATCTTAACAATTGTAAGAAATCCTACGGTAGATTCGAATAATATCGCAGAAATCAACACAATATTAATAACTTGACTAACTGTTTCTGCAAAACAAATGGTACAAGATCTTTTATTCATATGTCATTGATCTACGTGGAGTTATTTTTTTATCAAATGAAGTAACAAATGATGAGATTTTTGCATGAAAGTATGAGGATTCATTACATGCATGTTTGATACGAAAGAAAAGATTGATTCATAACATAGAGATATAACAGAAAGGAGGTTATTATATATTATGATTTGATTACAAGTTCTGAAAGTTTCATATTTATTGAGCATTACATGAAATACTAACCAAAACTATTTGGTTTAGTAGGTACAACAAGGATACTTGTAAACTTAAGATTAGTTACGCCTCTAACATAAATATCTAACTTCTTTCTCAAGTCCAAGTTGTGCAGCTTCCATGTTTGAGAAACGTTCCTGACAAATGTTCATTTGATTAGCCAACATAGTCTCTAATGCGGAAATCTTTTGACCCTGGTTTCTGGCTGTGTTTCTAGCCATCTATAGGGTTCTTTCAATACCTTCAACTCTACCGTGTATATGACCGTGTTCTCTTCTTGCATAACGGATCCTGGAATCCAAGCTTCCAAGCTCCTGGTTGGTGTTGTCCTTTATCTTGCTAGTCTTTATTCCTAATTCAAACATTGCTCGTCTTTCAGCATCCGCTCTTTTGAACAACGTCTCAAGGTTACGGTCGTACCATTCAAATCGCGTTGGTTGTAAATCTTTTAGTTGTTCAGTGTGAGCATCTAATATGTTGGCTTGTCGATAAATAAGAGTCCATATTGAATCAGGAGTGCTTATATTGTAGTCGGGTGAATTAGGCGAGGATAAATTATTTGGAAAATCTGGTATTGAGGAATCTGAAGTATAAGGTAACGGAGAATTTGGCTCAACATTCTTCCACGGCATCCCTTGGCTTAAACTTTGTCTAACTTCGAATGTTGCCTGACCACCAATCAAATCTTCATATGATTCAGTAGCTCTCCTGAGTTTTTGACGTAAAGGTGAACAAATAGGTGACGATGGAGGTGATCTCTGAGTGAGTTCTATATCAGGCTGGGGTTTTGATATTTGTACGTAAGGATCTTCAGTAGTTGGAGAATTTTGATTGATAGGTGATGTACTAGTATTATGGAGAGTAGTTTTGACATTCACGGGAGTTTCAGGAGACATGTTACTGTAGTAACCGAGAATAATATTTTATAAGTAATTTTTACGTTAAAGATGTAACAGTACAGATGAAATAATAATTGTGTAAAAGTGATAGGTGGGAATCGCACCAGGCTTTACCTCTCGAGGGATCTCGAGAAGCTTACAACCCTCACCAGGCAGTGTACCTGATCGTTGTAGTATAGTATAGTGACAAGTACCGGGGGATTGATCGTTCAACTCAGGAATAGTGTCGTTAGGATTGAAATTAATCTAACTAGGTCTAAAGGTGAAGGATGATTCTTTTTGTGTTTTTATATTTTATGAAAAGTAAGTAAAAATCTCGAGTTTTGGAAGAAGGGGCGGAATTAGTTGCTAATCAACTAACCTAAAAGTTACTAATTAAACTAATGTGCAAGAAAAATAAACTAAGGTTCTACGAGGTAAGTGAAGCATGTCTACCTATGATATGTTACTCCTTGCTAGCTATCCAATTCTACCTATTGAATTGTCACACCTTGTTTTAATTGACGGGTTGTATTCCTTAATACTAGTCGTAGGGCCGTGTACAATATTCCCTAACTCTATAAGATCGTACTTCACTCCTATGTCGAGCCGTTAGAAGCTCCCAACATGGGATCATTAGAATTCTCTTATGCATTAAATACATCCATATAATCGTAGTACACCTTCGATCATGTTTCTTAAGACATTCAAGCAAGTTACCAATTGGAAGTCTGCCAGTTTTCTTAAGCCTAACATCGATATCATTCAATTAAACAAGAGACAATAGGAAACAAGAATTATAAGCTAAACCAATTAGACCTATCGAAGTGTCACACCCTAATTGATGAAGATAGACACAAACATCAACAAGGAATCAATAAGATCTAATCAATTATATACAAGTTTCACACAATCATAAGTAGACACAAGGTGAATTAGCAAAATATAATCAAAGAAGGACAATCAACAATAAATCAATAATAATGAAAGACATAATTATGATAGAATCAACAAACCATTACAAGATGTTTATGGAGTGATTGAAACCCTCTAAGTTGCTGGAAAAACATCTACCTAAACCCAGGAATCGAACTTAGGATTTAGGGCCTACAAAAAGTGAAGTTGTGATGTTATATTTATAGGCAATGTTTCTGTCGGCAAGACTTGACGGCGTCAGCCTGTAAAGAGTGATGGCTTCATGACCAACTTTTCTTCACCAAATTGTAGATCTTTTCGTCCTCTTCGCGTGGGCTTTTGAATCACCTAAATCCGAGTTCGTATGCAAAAGTTATTACCAAAACAATATCAGTTAATCCGCGCGCAAGTTTTGATTGTCTTGATCAACATGTGACGGTTTTACTAATGTTTTCTTCTTGTGTAAGCCTTCTTCCTGACGTCGTCACTTTAAATCATCTGACGTCGTCAGGTTAAGTCCTGACGCCGTCATGTATAAACATGTTCTGGGCCGTCACATGTATCTTGCTCTTGACGGCCTTGGTGACGCCGTCATGTACAAATGTCTTGAAATCTTTCTGGCCCATCACGTACAACTTGAATTATCCACCTCTTTATCAATGAGTGACGGCGTCACCTTGTAGAGCTTGACGCCGTCAGGTACTGTTTCCAGCATTGATTCTTGATTTTCTCGTTTTCTTTATTCTTGAGCATAAAAACGTCCAAAAAGCTCCAAAATGCTTCCTTTTGTAAAATTCTTCTCAAAAGTACCTAAAATGACAAAAAAGAACGATTTAGGGCAATATTTGATTAAATAATCACGATTTAGGGCTTAAATGACCCCCTAAAAGTGGCTCACTTTTCGTCTCATCAAATATCCCTACACTTGAGATTTGCTTGTCCTCAAGCAAATGAGCTTTTCCACCAATAAAAATACAAGTTAGGGGTCATTTAACACTAATATAAAAGTAATTACAACAAATGATCGTTCCACCTTAATAAAAACAAGCACGAAAATTATACACTAGCACCTCACTTTAAGTATTTGGATACTCTCATCTCTCAGGTGTTGTAAATTTATATGTCATAATTGGAAATGGAGAAATATCACTCCTTACCTGTTATAGCAAATAGATTACTATAGGCTTGGGAAAGGATCAAACCTCCATCACTTGGCGTAAGCACCTAGGATAAACTATCAAAGAGGTCTTTTTAAAGGGTTATAATGTTAGGTGTAGGGGATATGCAAAACACGGTTTTGTTGGATAAACGGATATTTTACTGGTGGCAAGTCAATTGTCTTAGTTAATTACATGTACAATGAGGCGTTGCTAAGCCAAGACTCGACTCAACTTGAACTAACTACGACTCTTTTTGGATTTTTTTAAAGACACTATTTGACTTAAACATAAATAAAAGAAACGGATGGTAGCCCGTATGTTTTTCTCTTTTCTTTTTCTATTTTTTTTCTTTTTTTTTCATTTTTATTATATATATATATATATATATATATATATATATATATATATATATATATATATATATATATATATATATATATATATATATATATTTGCATACACTTTTACTCTACCATCCAAAATAATACCTCAAAGGGAGCTCATTTCCTCCCTACACTTGAGCTTTTACATACTTTACAATCAACTATTCTAATGACTCGAATCAAGATAATCAAAACACTTGGAGTACTTTTAAATATTAACGCACATATGGGGGTAATATATGATGTTCTTCCCCATTACTCCATAACACAAGTACTTTACCCACGAGTCCCAATCGTCCCAAAACAATATGTACAAGATATGACTCGACTTAGCAACCATGTAATCAATTAGACAACTAACAAAGGGTTTAAACAATTAACAATAATGCACTAAAGATGAGTGCATACAAGGAAGGCTAAGGCGATTTGGGTGTACATTTGGGTGGATTGTTAACAAATTCTACCTTTAAGTAAGATGCTTAAAGTTAGAAACGAAAAGATAGGCTCGGAGGGGTGTACTAGGGGTTTCGTGTACTAAAAATGAGTACAACGCAAAGGTGTGGGAGAATTACTTGACCTATGAAGTCAATGTAATTATATTACAGGTGTAAAACAAGGGCTATCCTAATGCCTCTTATCATGTAGTAAATCCTAACTACATGAATGTAGTCTCACTAGCGGTCTCGGGATGCATCGCTATCACAAGTTCTAGAATCTAAATGCTACCGGTACACTTATAAGCACCAACAATGAATGTTTTTTCCTAAAGATCTAAAGGCGAACCTCACATTTTTTGGGTGGAAATTTTTGAGTGGTATGGTTTTTGTGCTAGTCATACAACTCCTATCCATGAGACGCTTGTTAAGGCTAAAGTTTCACTCCTAAATATTGTAAAAAAAAATTTAATTTGGCACTAAAATTACACTAACAAGTATTTCTCTTAGTTTTATTACACATTCACTATCAAACAAAACAAAAATCAAGTGGAGTTATAGTTTCTAATATACCCTCCCTACACTTAAAGCGAACATTGTCCCCAATGTTCTAGATAAAAGATGTAAAAGTAAAAATACATAAGAATGAAAGAAACTAATACTCCCCTGATTCGCTCGGTGTGGATAATGTGACAACATGGTTAAATCTTCCAAGAGAATGAACATGATAAGCTCCACTACAGAAATGTAATCATCTTCTTGTCCAATATAACTTGTAATCAACAAACACAAAAACCAAAGCATCAAACCGAACAAAGAAAAACCACAACTAGATGTAATTCCAGACATAGAAATAAAAACAAAACAAAACAATAAAAGGATAGGATACTTATAGAATGAATTACAAACAGGAACTCATAAAACATATCCACAAGTATTGACAAACAAACAAACAAATAAATTAAAAACATCAAACAATTAAAAACATGGGTTGCCTCCCAAGAAGCGCTTGTTTTTGTTCGAGTCACGAGCCTGACTCTACCCTTATTTAACGGAAATAGGGGATGTTTTCCCTACACTTAGGATTAAGTGTGGGTGGAAGTAGTGATACACACCCTTATGGTGGAAATATGCCACGTGAGGTGAAGGGGGTGAGTGAATGGCTTCCTTCATCCTAAAACAACCCGGATAATATTGGTTGATGGGTGGGTCGGTTCCTCTTTTGTCTCCTAGATGTAAATCTAAGGATGGAAAGTCGTGTAAAGCTTGAGGTTCCGGTTCATCAACACTAGGAAACTCCCTAGAACTAGGTGTAAGGTTATCATTACAAGTATTCAAACCTATATCCTCAATTGGTGCTTGGTCTAAGGGCTCTACCTCTATCGGGATTCCTAAAGTCTCATCTACTTCTTCCGGGTAAGTCACGGGCGGTGTGTGTGCCTCAAATGATGGTAGGACTTGTGGGGTACTTTGTGGGCTTTGATTGTCCGCCTCATCCTCCATTATACCTAGATTACCTATGTGTTTGTTTTGTACTATGATTTTAGGCGACATCCACACAGGTATCCCTGAGTATTCATCCCCAGACAAACTTCCTGTTTGCTCCTTCAAACTTGTTATTGATTGATTTGTGATGTTGTTTGTTGGGTTGTCTACTCTATAATAATATTGGGCACAATCTTCTATGACATCCCATGCTTCTTCAGCATTTAATTCCCTAAGGTCCCCGTTGGTAAAATCGTCAATGTACCTTTCGTCATACAGGTGGACGCTATAGTAAAAGATTTGAGTTAGGTACCATAGATCGAAACCATGATGAGGGACTATTCGGAGTAAATTTTTAAAACGAGTCCATGCATCATAGGTAGGTTCATCTCGATATTGGTTGAACATCAAGATGTCATTAAGAGTGAATGGGTTTCGTGGTCGGTAGTATGGTGGATTCGCATTCTCCATAATGGTGAACGGAAGAGTCAATGGAAAGGTTTCTACGAACAAATACACAAAGAAAAGATAGACTACGAGAAAGCTAATAAAAAGAAAATAAAAATCTCACTAAAAAGGAATCTAATGAGTAGACCTAATCAAAATAAATTTCAACCTAAACAATAACTATTCCCCGACAGCGGCGCCAAAAACTTGATACGTGAGAATCGCACCAGGCTTTACCTCTCGAGGGATCTCGAGAGGCTTACAACCCCCACCAGGCAGTGTAACTGATCGTTGTAGTATAGATAGTGACAAGTACCGGGGGATTGATCGTTTAACTCAGGAATAGTGTCGTTAGGATTGAAATTAATCTAACTAGGTCTAAAGGTGAAGGATGATTCTTTTTGTGTTTTTATATTTTATGAAAAGCAAGTAAAAATCTCGGGTTTTGGAAGAAGGGGCAGAATTAGTTGCTAATCAACTAACCCAAAAGTTACTAATTAAACTAATGTGCACGAAAAATAAACTAAGGTTCTACAAGGTAAGTGAAGCATGTCTACCTATGATATGTTACTCCTTGCTAGCTATCCAATTCTACCTATTGAATTGTCACACCTTGTTTTAATTGACGGGTTGTATTCCTTAATACTAGTCGTAGGGCCGTGTACAATATTCCTAACTCTATAAGATCCTACTTCACTCCTATGTCGAGCCGTTAGAAGCTCTTAACATGGGATCATTAGAATTCTCTTACGCATTAAATACAACCATATAATCGTAGTACACCTCCGATCATGTTTCTTAAGACGTTCAAGCAAGTTACCAATTGGAAGTCTGCCAGTTTTCTTAAGCCTAACATCGATATCATTCAATTAAACAAGAGACAATAGGAAACAAGAATTATAAGCTAAACCAATTAGACCTATCGAAGTGTCACACCCTAATTGATGAAGATAGACATAAACATCAACAAGGAATCAATAAGATCTAATCAATTATATACAAGTTTCACACAATCATAAGTAGACACAAAGTACATTAGCAAAACATAATCAAAGAAGGACAAACAACAATAATAATGAAAGACATAATTATGATAGAATCAACAAACCATTACAAGATGTTTATGGAGTGATTGAAACCCTCTAAGTTGCTGGAAAAACACCTACCTAAACCCAGGAATCGACCTTAGGGTTTAGGGCCTACAAAAAGTGAAGTTATAATGTTATATTTATAGGCAATGTTTCTGTCAGCAAGGCTTGAAGGCGTCAGCCCATAAAGAGTGACGGTGTCATGACCAATTTTTCTTCACCAAATTGTAGATCTCTTCGTCCTTTTCGCGTTGGCTTTTGAATCACCTAAATCCGAGTTCGTATGCAAAAGTTATGACCAAAACAATATCAGCTAATTCGCGCGCAAGTTTTGATTGTCTTGATCAACATGTGATGGTTTTACTAAGGTTTTCTTCTTTTGTAAGCCTTCTTCCTGACGTCATCACTTTAAATCATTTGACGTCGTCAGGTTAAGTCCTGACGCCATCATGTATAAACATGTTCTGGGCCGTCACATGTATCTTGCTCTTGACGGCCTCGGTGATGCCGTCATGTACAAATGTCTTGAAATCTTTCTGGCCCATCACGTACAACTTGAATTATCCACCTCTTTATCAATGAGTGACGGCGTCACCTTGTAGAACTTGACGCCGTCAGGTACTGTTTCCAGCATGGATTCTTGATTTTCTCGTTTTCTTCATTCTTGAGCATAAAAACGTCCAAAAAGCTCCAAAATGCTTCATTTTGTAAAATTCTTCTCAAAAGTACCTAAAATGACAAAAGGCACGATTTAGGGCAATATTTGATTAAATAATCACGATTTAGGGCTTAAATGACCCCCTAAAAGTGGTTCACTTTTCGTCTCATCAAAGAGTAATTTCTAAACATGTAAAATAATCTTAACAAGTAATGTATTGAGCACGGCAATCTGCAGACACGGTGGGTATAAAATAGTATGGTGTAAAATCATTCATTTTGAAAGTGTAGTTATAGTTTAATGTTTGAAAACATTTAATTCTCTATAACTTTATCTCTGATACCAATCTGTAACACCCCCAAATTTATGATTTAGCAGCGGAAAAGTAATTTGGGTGTTACGGGGAGGATCGAAGTTAATATCACATAAAACGGCTTAAAAGAAGCGTTTTGAAAGTTATTTGTCATTTAAATAATATTTTTGATAAAATATGAAATATTTGATTTAAAATCTCATTAAAAGATATAAAGGCTTGTAAGAATGACATATTTGATTTTTACACCATTTTAATTTATCAGAGTAATAAATGCCCGCTCCGTGTCTTGTCCTGCTCCGTTAATTACCTGAGATACACATGCTTAAAAGTGTCAACACAAAGGTTGGTGAGTTCATAGAGTTTTATGGAAAACCATTTATTTTAATAGATTCAGGAATATTTAATAATAGTTGTAATAAATACTAACAGTGATAGAACAAGTATTGAGTGATATTGATTATAATAACAGATAAATCATATATGTATTCAATCAAATTCAAGTATTGGATCATAATCCTAACATGAGATGGAAACTCATGATACTAATGTAGTGAGATTTATAATTCAAGTCTGGTCAAATACCTATACAGCTGTATCTAAATATATGTTGAATACATATATTTTCTTATGGATATTGCCCCAAGCCTCATGACACGCAAAACGTTAACAAAATACCGTAAAACGGAGGTGATTATCAAGTCAATGATAATATTGCCCTCGTGTATTAGGTGATTTGCCAATTCCTATTTTTACTCAAATATAGTGCATCACGACTAATACGACTAACCACATGCATGTGGCATTTCGTTAAGTATTAGTGGGATAGGATGTCAAGCCTCAACAGGTTTCGAAGCTGTTCACTATATTCGCGCTCACATACAAGTAATTAATGGCTCATGATAGAGGGACTTTATGGCTATAAGGGTAACTTAGGCAATATCAAGGTAATGATGTAACTAGAGTATTTATGCTCTTCCTAGCAATTATTTCTGTTGAAACATAGAAATATCATATAGAGATAATGAAATCATTCAGGATGTTATAGTAAAATCTAATATCATGTCACAATAATCAATTTGGAAACATTATCATTTGAGTTCAGTATTCTAGTTAAACAATTTGCCAGTAACATATATATATATATCATATCTTAAGTCATAAACCATATCAAATAAGTATTAATTAGGAAATTGATTTGAATCATGTAAATTATTCATATACTTATAAAATTATCAAAGTATATGTAAGCATGTATCTCCCCCAAATAGTTAAAACAAGTATTGGAAATGGGGCTATGACTCACCTTGATTGATACTGAAAAGATGAAAAGTAAAGTCGGATGAGATTATGATGACGGCTTTCAATATACAACCTGATAAATAAATTTATATGAGAATCTAACCAAATACTATTTGATAAATGAATAACGATTAATGAATAACAATTAATCGTTATGATGAAAAGATGATATGCAAATGAAATTCTTATGTCTATAATAATATGACAAGTCATGGTATTATTTCTAAACTTTTCCTTTCTTAACCATGATGATAATAGTATGTAAAGATAATTAGTTAAAATATCGTTATATATATTATTAACGTAAAGTTAACTAATATATAAATAAAATGTAATTAATATACATATGACATGATGGGGTGACGAAAAATAGAAAATAAAATAAGAATGTCAAATATAATATGTGGGTCCTTGTCCCTTTTCCAATTTTACACTTTTTACTCTAACGGCGTTAGCGTTGCACCGTTAGTCCTTATTTTATAATATTTGCATTTAAAGTCCACTACTTGTCCAAAATAACTTTCTGAGCTTGGAATATTAACTAATATCAATTTCTACCCTAATGTTTCTGTTTTGACAGTTTTCGTCCAAGTTTTTAAAGGTTGTCAGTTTTAGTCCTTTAACGTGAAAATGCGTTACAAGTTTAGTCATTTTTACACAAAAGTTATAAGAAAATATTCCGAAAATTTCTATAACTTTATTAAGTTCATTATAACTTATTTAAATTGCTTTTTAAAGAAAAGAGCTTATTTTTGTGTCAATGGGCCAATTAACGCATACTAACAAGGCCCCGTTAAGAAATTTAGAGGCAAGGGCATGAAAATAGTTTTGGGCCTGGACTTGGGCTATTTTTGTGATTTTAAAAATATATCATATGGGCCTGGTGGACTGTTTAATCGCAAAGTCTTATTGGGCTCAAAATAAGCCCAATCAAGTTTAGTTATTTTCTGAAAATGAAATCTAAAGATTTACTAGTGAATGTAGTTTACTTTGAGCTTATTTAAACGCTCACATGAGCTTATGAGGAAAAGTTTAAAATACGAAACATGTAGTTTGCTAGGTGGTCTACTAGATCGTGTAAAAATATAGTATGCTCGTTAAACAAATTTTCAAAATATACGTTCGTTTCTTAGGCTGCTGGAACATTTTTATATATTCAAAAGACTTGGTAATATTTCTAAGTGTTTAGCAGATTTTAACGATTGAAACATAGTTTAGAAATGAGTTCGTATGATACGTGAAACATGAAAGTAAAAGTGAAACGAGTGTGTATCGTGACTCCTAGGCCTTCCAAGATAGAGGCTAGTCACGTTTGTGATGCTACTTGTTTAAATTGGAACGTAAATATATATGCCAAAGTATATACGTTCGACATGAATTATACATGATGCATGGAAATGAAATATCGCATGAAATGAAATCAAAAGAGTTCTAGGAGACTTACAACACCTCAAGGGTGGTAGAGAGTTGAGAGTGAGGAAGAAAAACACAAGGTATGTTCACGTTTCGTTTAATGCCCAAGTAACGAATTTATATTAACCCGATTTCCTTGATAGCTTCTAAACGTGAGAGTGATATACTTCGGGTCTTTCAGAGGTGATTTGAGGATAGTAAGGAAGTTATTATTCATGTTTTGAAATGAAAGAAATAAGAGGAGGAAGATATAGTACATATAGCATGAATATTTAACACGTAAAGGTGCAAATAATTCATAGAAACATAAGAAACTCTTCATGTTAGTGAATGAGGAAGGTTAGAGTGAACCTTGATTATTATATCAATATAGAAGGATGTGTGAGAGCTAGAAACATGGGATATTGTCCTTGTGATTCACTTAGATGTCGACTAGCCATTTAATACATACACAATTTGAGAAATCGTGTCTTACTTGTTTATAGCTGATCATACTTGACATCTAAACATGAAATCATGCTAGAAATGTTATTAGGAACTCTTAGAAACAAACGGGAAACAAAACGGTTAAGTACGGAATTATTTATGTGTCGCTTTGGGTTGATTTTGGTCAAACACTTTGCCTTCTAAAAATGTATCAATACACGACTTATGGATCTGAGATTCGCCACACTAATAGTCGGCTAGGTGAGAAACGAGATGGTGCAAAAATATATAGGTGTCGTGTTTAAGATTTGAGAGAACGAGGAGCGTTTTGGAGGATGTTTAGTCGAGTATATGAAGTTAATAAAATTAGAATTGGGCTTTAAGGTTTTTGGGCCGAAAAACTAGTTGGGTCGTTTGGTTGGGTTGAAAAATATTAAGGGTCCGATTAGTGTAATTTAGAATTAGGAAATATAATTAGAATTAAGTGAGATGTTTATGTATCGTTAAACGTGTCGAGAACTTGTTTCGTCATTTGGTGAATTTTGCAATATCGTAATCATGACCATTTAATATAATAAGAAAATTTTCAAATTTTTCTGTAAAAATGGTGATTAAAATAATGACAGAGATTAATATATAATTAAATGTTGTTAATTATATGAATTTTTGCAGTTCTCTACACTTATGAAAAGAGAAATGCTAGACCCACTCACCAAATTCACACAAAAAATCTATTCGCTGATGTGTCAGCGGGTGATTGGTTTAATAAAAGAGATGAGAGAGAAAATTCTAGAAAATGCACCAATTACCCGCTGACACGTCAGCGAGTGGATTTTTTGTATGAATTTTGTGAATGGGTCTAGCATTGCTCTTATGAAAATGACATTATAGTAGGATATCAAGATCACGTTACGATCTTACAATCTTGATCTTGCAAAAATAAAAACGGTCACTAGTAGTATCCCCATCTTAAAAACCTTGGTTCTTATGACTATTAACTATTGATATTACAAACCTACTCTTATTACTATAAACAATGACCTTACAAACATTGTCTTATCTGTCGTTTTCTTGTTCCATTAAAAAGATACTTTCTATCGCTTGAAGGGGATGAGAGTTATACATAGATTTTACAAACATACATGTAAATATCAATAATTTTAGGGTTAATTCCACGGATAGCTCATGAACTTACCAAAATTTTCAAATATAGGTTACGGACTTTATAAAATATCATTATCATCATCCAAACTTTTACAAATTTTCACATATGGGTAATATACTCTTATCTCGGTACCTCATATAAGTAGTGTACTTTTATCTCGGTCCCTCATATGGGTAATATACTTTTTACAAAATTTTCACATATAGGTAATATTTTCAAACAAAAAAGTTTAGATAGTGATAATGGTATTTTATAAAGTCTGTAACCTATAATTGAAAATTTTGGCAAGTTCATGGGCTATCGGTGAACTTATTCATAATTTCAATAGCATAATAAGAACACCAATTAAAGTTCAGTCATCATCTATGCAAAATATAGAGTATAATGGTCATGCTCTCACAAATTTATAAGCAAGAGCATGCGGTATATGCTTATCTATTAATTACCACAGGTAGCATTTAAAGTAGCTAGTGGATTTTACTTAGGGATAGTGTAAATACACCAAAATAATTAACTAATCATTGACTTTGTAATAAAATAAGAATAAAGTAGTTTTATTATTCAATGCATTGACTGACTTTGCATTAATGAGTATGAGAACATTCAATGTATTTGTTACATGCTGACGTCATCACCTTTCTCAATTTTTTTCTTATTTATTTATTCTTGTTGTTATTTTTTTTCTTTATTTTATTTATTTTTGTCATATAGTTATTTGTTACTTTTGTTATATAGATACACATATTTATATATGAGTGAACAAGTAATACAATATTTATTGAAAATAAATAATTAAAATACAATATAAAGAATGTTACATAATTATTTTATTAGGTCAATATTTTCTGGTATATGATACATTTCCAATTTTATATGTTGAGGCAATAACCAAACCCGTATTTGACATTTCCATCCACTTTCCAACTTTTTTAACGGTCTCATAATTTTTTTTATAACCTCTCATTCCAAATATATACTTTGTATTTCTGTTGGTTAAAATCTAACTCATGTACCAAATCAGACCGAATACGATGCCACTGATCTTGAGGGAAACCGAGAGCGACAACTACTGTAAAACCCCCGAAAATAGATTGCAGCGGAAGAAAATGTCTCTGTGGTGCTACTAAATTGGATCACAACACATAGTAAAGAGAACAAATTTACCTTATCCGTTTTAAACAAAGTTTTCATTAAAAGATTTAAATAAGTTTAAAACATCATTCGAGTGCGAAAATAAAAGCCCATAAAAGAATTTATGCGGTCCCGGATACATCAAAGTAATCTATGACAATGCCATGCCATGACAAAAGCCTTCAACAGTTAGCTATCGCCTTCAACCTGAAAATACATGCTAAAAAGTGTCAACACAAGGTTGGTGAGTTCATAGGTTTATAATCAATGTAGAGTAAAAGTAATGTGAGATCAATAGAAAGTTTTGTGATCATTGTGTCGCTCACAATGTCATGAAAATAAATAGATTAATAGTGTGGACCACAAGATTTCAAGTGTGAATAATTGTTCACATACAAATCAAGTTCAAAATTAGTGATCACTACTTTACTAACAGTGTCATGAAATGTATCATTAAAGTAGACCATAAGTATTTGACATAAAGTTGGACCATAGGCATAGTGTGTGATCATACAACGAATATAATGTCACACAAAAGTAAAGTCTATCACGCTAGCACTAAGTTCATGCAACCGAAGCTACGACAGTGTGCATGCTCTAGAAGCATGTTATATATAAAGGCCCGGCAAGTGTTTATCCCGATACACTTGTAATTCGACATGTTATACGTTCACGTTTGCCTCTCCGGTCAAACCGAACGGGGGAGGCACCCCGATAGATCTATTTATAACATTCGCGCTTCCTAGCAGGATGAGTTTGGGCATAATGGGATTCAAGGGATTAGGCTAATCCGCGTAATAGTTTAAATAAAGCATAAGTTTCAGTGTGGTCCGTAAAAGTGTTTTGCATGTTTCTCACCCCAAGTTTTGCAAAGCATGTCGGGTGAACAAAAACAGAGCTTCCAGCTACATCAAAGTACTCTATGACCATGCCATGTCATATATTAAAGGATGTCGGGTGAACAAAAAACAGAGCTTCCAACTCATTCGTAACATCATTTGTCGAAAAATCATGAACATAACCATTAGAGTGAAAAAAAAAAAAAATAACAACCTGCGTTGAAATTTTCATAATTATTTTTCCTGTTATTTATTGAAAATAAATAAACCAAAATATATAGAAGATAAGATAAAAGATTATTTTAATATACTCTTCTTGCGAAACTAAAATTGCAAAAAGTGAAATGAACAAGCATCTCGATTAAATTGACGTAGAAGTATAATACTCGTAATAGTTAAGATGAAAAGTAAAAATCTCTATTTGAGTTGCAACAAAATTAGTGTTTTACCAAGTTAATTGTTAAGGGTCCCACTGCATTTAATTAGTTGCGAAATACCAACCAACAAAAGAAACACAAGAAACACAGTTAGTTGCCGATGTTTAGAAATATTTTGGTGCAAATAGTAGTACCCAACACTTCAAACATCCAATATAATTTTGTGATAAACTAAAAACCAACAACGAAAAGAAATTAAAGAAAGAAAAGTTAATTTTTGCATCACAAACACAAACAAACTCTTTCGTCCCGGCTCTCACACTACTCAAAAAATCAATAAAAAAAATCATTTCTTGATTCAAAGTCCCAAAAAGGTATGAATCATAACAACCAAAATGACATAACCCATCTTCCAATTTAACAAAAACCAACCTCGATTTTGTCTTAAGTTTATAAATAGCGACCTTACAAACTTAGTTTTATTTATTATTTTCATGTTCCATTCCTCTAACGCTTGATGGATATGAGAGTTAATCATAGATTTTACAGACATACATTTAAATATAATACTTTTGTTAATAGTAGTAAAAGAATGACTTGTAGAGATAACTTCCATTTTCACTATGGTCGTTTGGTCAATGAGATTAGTAATTAAAAATGGTTCTACATTTTCTAAACTCACTAAAAGTCACATGTATGCAAACCCATCCCTATTGTCACATCCGTATCCATTCCTTTTACATAATAAGTGTTCTCACATCTATATCCATTCCTTTTTATATGCCAACCACCCCCTTAAAATTATACTCCTTCTTTTGACCAAACATTAAACGACATTTTCCGGAACAAAAACACTTATAAAAAAAGTTAATCCAAAAACATTGGGCATAAATTACATAAAAACAGATATAAAAAAGGTCAATCCTAAAACATTGGATAGAAATTACATAAAAACACTTATAAAAAAAGTCAATCCTAAAACATTGTACATAAATTACATAAAAACATTTATAAAAAAAGTCAATTCTAAAACATTGGACATAAATTACATAAAAACACTTATAAAAAAAGTCAACCCTAAAACATTGGACACAAATTACATAAAAACATTTATAAAAAAAAAAATAAATAAAAAAAATCAATGCTAAAATATTGGACATAAATTACATAAATACACATATAAAAAAAGTCAATCTTAAAACATTGGGCAAAAATTACATAAAAATACTTTTAAAAAAAGTCGATCTTAAAACATTGTATAGAAATTGCATAAAAAAAAAAAAAAAAGAAAAAGAAAAAAAGAAAAAAAAAAAAAAAAAAAGTCAATCCTAATAATTAGGCAGAAACTACATTCGAGTTCTTCTTACATTGTACTCTATCAAACAAACACAAACACAAACACAAACACAGACACAAACTCAAACTCAAACTCAAACTCAAACTCAAACTCCTTCTTCCTGTCTCTCACACACTACACACAAAATCAATCAAAAAAATCATTTCTTGATTCAAAAATCCCAAAAGGGTATGAATCAAAACAACCAAAATGACATAACCCATCTTCCAATTTAACAAAAGCCCACCTCAATTCTGTCCTAAATTTATAAAATCCAATCAAAAAACCACCTGATCGGTTAAAAAATTTCAGTGAGGCATTTTATCAAACAGATGGCGGATAAGAAACAGCTAATTTTGTGTGTTGAAGGTACTGCTGCTTTGGGTCCTTATTGGCGGACTATTCTTTCTGATTATCTTGATAAAGTTATCAGGTTGGTTTGTTTTTTTTTTTTTATAATTGATTGTTTTTATTTATTGGTTTGTGTTAAATTAATTGTAATGATAATAGATAGGATGAAATGAGAATTTAAGGGACATGTTTGAATTAGGAGATATATTATTGTGTTGTTACGTTAGAGCCGGGATTCGAAGTTATTGCGAAAGTGCGAGGATTGAAAAAGAAGGTAAATATTCGTGTGGTAATGTTAAGGTCCAAGGTTAATTATGTTCGACTGGCAAGTAAAGCTAATGTACAATTTAGTTCGCACGAGTATTAGATTCTTACGTGATCCTATGCTCGTAATGTAATAGGTTTATGGGCTCGGAACTAGTATTATGTTAATAAGGTTAAGAAAGTTGATAACTTTTGGCTAAAATGGATGGAAATTGACACGCTTTGTTTTTAATTCAACGTGTATTACTGATTATAATCATATGTACTTATAATTGTTTTTTTTCTTAATGCAGGTCTTTCTGTGATAACGAGACTTTGGTAAGTATTTTTCGGTTCATCTGAGCATAAATGACTGATTCTTATTCTTGTACATTAGTGGTAGAACTTGAACATTTTTATTGCACGGGAAGGGGGAGGGGAATCTTTGTCAGCGTAAATATGGTTCTTCGTATATAAACATAAACATACGTCTATATACTTGCGTATAATAGATCATCTTGTTGAGTTGATCATTTCATTAATCGAACTCAAGCTTTTCCTTTTCTGACTGTGTCTATCATCTGTTGTTCAATGCGAGTTAATTCATTAAGTACGAGTACAATGAAAGGGATTTGGAAGAAGTCCCCGCTTTTATTTTCTCTAATATGTCCCGCAAGTTAGTGAAATGGAATATATGAATTTGCTCGTTATAGAATCAGACACATTAATAAAGAAATGTATTTTTTAACGCTATCTGATAGACATTACCATATTTGCTGCTCGTAAAGTTGTAATATAGAAGCTCTGTACCAAAACACATGTTTGAATGCTTACAAGTTACATCCTAAATGCAAATCACTATGAAAACCTATGTATGTGTCAAATGAGAAAACACTATTTAACCTACTTATAACACTGTAATTGCTGCTGTAGAGTTACAACCTTAGACCTGTTACTCTGTTTGGATGAGCTGAACTCCATGGTCCGGTAATAAAAGAATATCATGAAATGAAACAATGGTTTGAAGATATAGATCCAACGTATAAATTCGTTTTTCTAATCCTCGAAATATAACTCACTATTACAATTCACAGTTTCATTCATATTTAATAAATGATGTCTTGTCGATACTCATAACTCTCATAACTGAGCTGCTCTTTTCACAACTTTATCAAAATGATAAGTTGAAAACTGCCATGCAACTGATAATTGAGGATATGGAAGATTCTTGTTGTAAAAAGTTGTAGAATTAAATAACTAACGTGTTATATTAAGTATGACCATTGAGGTGCCCCAGATGATATAAACTATAAAGTTTTGCCAACTATGTGGGCGTTTCATATGTAGCTTTCTGTTTGCAAATAAGAAGCTCATGATTGATTTGACTCTAGCTAAGGTGATTAATTAGTGAGTCACATGGAAAATGTGTTGATATCCTTTTTTACAATCTCGAAACAAGGAAACAGATAAAAAAAAATAAAAGCATAACTGGACATGTCTTTAGTGTAACGTTAACTGAAAGAAATTGTTATCTTTTAAAACGAGAATAACTACACACACAAAAACAGCTTAAAAGAGTTCCTTAATTAAGAAAGGTTTTTACTTACTAACCTTTTTATTTTTCATATCCTTTTGGCATGCAGAAATCACCTGGGACTATTGTTGAGCTCGCTCTCATTGTATTTAACTCTCATGGATGTTACAGTTGTGCGTATTTTCGTTTACTTCTTTATATGAACCTTAAGAATAAAAATCATTTCCCAAATTCTTAATTAGTTTTCATGCATTTCTAAAAATTCAATTGCAGCTTGCTTGGTACAACGGAGTGGCTGGACTAGAAATGTTGATTATTTTTTCGAGTGGCTATCGGCTATACACTTTTCTGGTGGCGGTTTTTGTGACGCCGCAATTGCAGAGGGTCTTGGTGAAGCTTTAATGGTATATAATACAGAATATTATTATCCACATCATTAAATTTTTCCAACACATCAAATTACAGTTTTGTTTTTGCCTTCAAAATAATTACAAATTATTTCGTTAAATTTTTATTGATCAGATGTTTCCTGTAAATGCGTCACAAAATCAACATAATATCGGTGTTCAAAGGCATTGCATACTTGTTGCTGCAAGTAATCCATATCCATTGCCGACACCAGTTTACCGACCACAAATACAAAAAACGGAGCCGACTGATAATACTGAGGCACAGTCAGAAAGCCGGCTATCAGATGCTGAAACCATCGCTAAAACATTTCCACAGTGTCCCGTTTCACTGTCAGTCATATGCCCGAAACAGCTTCCAAAATTAAAAGCAATTTATAATGCGGGAAAAAGGAACCCATCAGCAGGCGAACCTACTATTGATATTGTGAAAAATCCACATTATCTTGTGCTAATATCGGAAACATTTATGGAAGCTCGTGCTGCTTTAAGTCGATCGGGCATTACAACTTTGCCCACTCAGAGTCCTATAAAAGTTGATCAAAGTTCAGTTCCTCCGGTATCAGGGCCACCTCCAACTTCAGTTCCACCAGGTATATTGCAACTTTATTTGATTCACCTTCACATTCTAAGGTCTCCCGTACCTCAGTATAAATAGCAATTTTTTGTAATAGATCATAAAGTGTCTCCCTTATAGGAAAAAATAACGGTATTAGACGATAGGTAATAGTAGTTATCATCGGGTGTATGTTGATCCATACGTTGCACCAAGGATGAATAACTTTATGCGAGCTATTTAACATTTATTGCCCTAGTAGTCAGTATCTATAGGTGTCTGAAACTACTTGCCTGGTAATTATAACTGCATTAATTTGGTATGTTTCTCCATGAATTCGTGTCGCATGGTGTGATCAGTGATGACGCCCTCACGGGTAGGATCATGACTCAAACTGTATAACTTTTGGTTGGTCTCTATATGATTGTTATGACATGGTGTATTGACACAGGTGATCACTGTAATATATATGAAATATTCAGCCAAAACAAGTACAAGCAAAAAGATACATATAATATATTTAACACCCTCGAATCGAAGCAGAAATACGAATCATTTGGTTTTATTACATTCCATAGGGTCATTCAGATTCCACTATTATATTATCATTGAGTTACCATTCCCAGCATTGGACATTGCGTACTTACATAGTCCGTAATTACCAGCGCATATCTATGCTATAAGAAGGATATAATCTATTCAATTTTTTTTCATGTACATAATAGAACCACTCTTGAACAACATCTTGGTAGAATTCCATTGTTGCACCGGTTTTGCTTATAATTCTCATCTCTTGTCACGTGTACTGAAAGGAAATATATAGAACCAAGACCACATGTTTTTTTTCGTATTACTATGCTTACTCCTACATTTTCTGTTTGTTTTCCAGTAAATGGATCTATGATGAACCGTCAACCAGTTCCTGTAGGAAGTGTTCCTCCCGCAACTGTTAAAGTTGTAAGTCCCGTTAGACCTTTTATCTTCCTTTTCTATGTTAAATTTACATTGTACAAAACCAAAGAGAAGTGTATATTTAATACAGTCTTGTGCAACAGGAACCGACCACAGTTCCTTCAATGCCACCTGCACCGGTACCCGTACCAGCGCCCTCGTTTCAACATGTTCCACCGGTTGCTCGTCCCACCTCGCAAGGAATCCCGACAATGCAAACTTCTTCACCGTTATCTGTTTCTCAAGATATGCTATCAAATAACGATACTGTGATGCAAGATATGAAACCAAATGTCACTGGTATGCAACAACCGGCACGTCCTGCTGGTCCCGTAAACGTCAGCATACTCAATAATCTTTCACAAGCACGGTTGATGAACAACGGGACATCGATGGGGTTACCGTCAATCGGCGGGAATCCGATGGCCATGCATATGTCCAACATGATATCTAGTGGAATGGCCTCAACTGTACCCGTTTCTCAAACCGTGATTTCATCGGCTCAACCGGGTATTACCCCGATTTCCGGAACAGTGCAGAGTACGGTACCAGTGCAAGGTTCGTTTACTTCAACTACATCAAACATGTCTGGGAGTCCGAGCCAACCATTGGGTAATCTTCAGGGAAGTGTCGGAATGGGTCAACCCGTTTCGGGAATCAGCCAAGGAAATCTTCCAGGCGCTGGCCCGCAAATGGTGCAAAGTGGAATGGGAATGAATCAGAATATGATGGGTGGTGTCGGTCAGGGTCAATCGGGTATGACGGGAGTGGGAACGGGAACAGGAACCGGTTCAGGACCTGGGATGATGCCGACACCCGGCATTGGTCAGCAAGTCCCAGGTATGCAAACACTCGGTGTAAATAACAATACGGCTGCTAATGCTGGTCTTCCGCAACAAACATCGGGTGGTGGTGCAGGTGCACTGCAATCAGCACAGTCAAAATATGTTAAAGTTTGGGAGGTAAGACCGACACATTTTATTTTTTATATATTATTTCGATTCTTTGCATAGTTGGAATGATTCAAATGATTTAACTGATGCAGGGGAACTTATCTGGGCAGCGACAAGGCCAACCTGTGTTTATTACCAGATTAGAAGTAAGTTCAAAACTGATTGTCATTGATATAACTCTAAAAGTTTCTTATCATAGATAATATTCTCAATTTGAAACTTAAAAATTTAGAACTTAGGCCTTACGTTTCTGTATGTGGTCTGCAGGGGTACCGGAGTGCATCAGCTTCTGAATCGTAAGTCATTTTCTATTAAATCCCTAAAATGTTTGAATGAAGCTATTTATTGCACATTATAAAATACTGCTTGTTCTGTTTTCAAAATATTTAGAAGTCCTTCACATTGATTCTGCTTTTCGAGATGGATGGTTGTAACTTGTAATGATGAGAGAAAGCTGGCTTAATTTTTGTTATTTCTTTCAGGCTTGCTGCTAATTGGCCACCCACAATGCAAATAGTTCGGCTTATATCTCAAGATCACATGAATAACAAGTACGCTTCACCATCTATAACCTTGTTGTGTTTTCTCCGAGCTACTTGCAAATTTTGACTGACCTATTATCTTTATATTAATGTTTTCTGCTTTTGCATAATAGGCAATATGTTGGAAAAGCAGATTTTCTAGTTTTTCGCGCAATGAATCAGCATGGATTTCTTGGACAATTGCAAGAAAAGAAGCTTGTAAGTTAAAGCTTTTCCATTTGTATTTATTAACGGCTTCGATATCTCAATATCTTTGATTAATGGTGACATTTATGTGATATATAGTGTGCAGTCATACAGTTGCCATCACAAACACTTCTACTGTCTGTTTCTGATAAAGCATGCCGATTGATTGGAATGCTTTTCCCTGGGGTAAGTTTTAATTATTATTAGCCCAAATGTATTCATTTAGATGTTTAGATATGCGTTTGAAAGTAATGTTGCTGTTTAGGTTCGCCTAAAATTATTCAATAAACATGCTGCATAAGGTAATGTCGGTGTTGAAAGCTGTAAACATCAATCAAATATAGGTGTGTTTCGTTATTTATGGAATAAATAGACAAGATGACCCAAAATGAGTAAATATTTATTATATTTTACCATTAGATAACCAGTTTTGTTGGTGTTGGTCCGAAACTAATTAGTACAGTATTTGATAAGATAATAATAAAGCACATATGTTTATGTTCAAACTCTAGAAACAGATTTTGCGACTTCAGTCGCAAAAGTTGGTTCCAAAAGACAAATCCTAACGCCTGCTTATGTATCAACTTGATGTTTTATTTATAGGACATGGTGGTGTTCAAACCACAGATATCAGGTCAACAACAGCCACAGCAGCTTCAACCTCAACAACACCCCGGTCAAATGCAACCACAACAACAGCAAATGCAACACATGCAACAACAGCAGCAACAGATTCCACCCTTGCAGCAACAGCAACAGCAACAGCAACCAATGCAACAACAGCCGATGCAACAACAGCCAATGCAACAACAGCAACAGCCGCAACAACCGATGCAACAAC
Organism: Artemisia argyi; assembly: GCA_030686995.1. Lineage (NCBI taxonomy): Eukaryota > Viridiplantae > Streptophyta > Magnoliopsida > Asterales > Asteraceae > Artemisia > Artemisia argyi. The sequence continues at coordinate 31,463,022 of CM060681.1, read as the reverse complement.
AGCAGCAGCAACCACAAATGGTTGGGACAGGGATGAACCAAGGTTATGTTCAAGGTCCAGGTGGCCGAACACAAATGGTGCCTCAGGGGCAAGTTTCTTCACAGGGCCCGCAAAGCATGTCGGGTGGAAACTTCATAAACTGAAATGAACACATTTGAGAAAAATATTATGGAGAAGATCTTGCACGTCCAATGTGAACGTGTGTCTGTCCATGTTTTTGCTACTCTATATATGTGTTAATTAGGGTGATATATGAACGATCTATTAATTAAATAAGACGTTATGATGTAGAGGTTTATGTGTAATGATGATGATATTATATTGAACTCTAATTTAAGGATTAGTAGCCTAAAAGCAACAATCATCATGTTTGGATTGTCATCATTAGATTGATCTGTTTACCTAAAAAGTTCTTATGTGGATATTGTTTTTTTCCTCTTTTTCGTATGAGAAGCTAGGCAGGTGGGGTAACAAGCATGGAACAAGTATGGACCTGCTCCAGGGCCGATGGTGGCACGCGTTACCTGTTATTTGAGCCAGTTAAGTGTAAAATTTTTTGCATAGCCAGTTTAAGGGGTAAAGCTAAAGATACGCAAAATATCTATACTATCTATAATAGAAAAATGGTCAAAAGTGAAATGTTGAGTTTTCAACAATAGTCAAATGAGAGAGAAAGTGAAATGTAATTAATACTCTTATTAAAACACCCCTATACTTAAAAGTACAATTATTTATTACAACCAAATTAAAGCATATATACTAAATTAAATACAACCAATTCAAACACAAAACGGGTTGACCCGGGACACTTCAAACCCAGCGGGTTGACCCAGTTTAAATTAACCCGTTTTTTACTCAACCTAGCAAGTTGACCCGGTTTAAATACAACCAATTAAAACACAAATCGGGTTGACCCGGGACGCTTCAAACCCGGCGGGTTGACCCAGTTTAATTTGACCCGTTTCGACCCAACCTTGCAAGTTGACCCGGTTTAAATCGACCCATTTATCGACCGGATCGGTTCAACCGGTTGAACCACCCGGGTCGAACCGGGATTCAAAACATTATCCATTACTTAAAAGTACAATGATTTATTTACATTGTACAACAAATTAAAAACATATCTACCAAATTAAATACAACCAATTAAAACACAAACCGGGTTAACCCGGTACGCTTCAAACCCGTTTTTCGACCGGAACGGTTCAACCAGTTAAGCCACCCGAGTCGAACCGGGTTTCAAAACATTATGTTTAATTCCCAAGTCTTCAAACTTTTATTATTTTTCGTTTATAACCTATAAACTTTTTTTTATCAATAAACTATCTGTCGCTATAAAATCTCGTTGCTATGCACGGGTACTCGTCTAGTTTCTACAAATAATTACAAGTACGCAACATACTTAATAAAGTGTCAAACGTACTCAACATATTTTCAAAAAATCGTCGCTCTACGCAATATGACCTGCTGGCAACAGGTTACCAGGTCACCTAACTTTAAAAGTTACACCTTTAGTCCCTAAACTGTCTCATATCTCGCGTACATGATCCTATTTTGGTAACGGTCGTTAAAAAAGTTTTTAAAAAAAGTTTTTAACATTTTTTTTAAATCGAGATAAAAAAAATTAAAATTAAAAAAAAAAGTTAAAATAAAAAAAAATAAAAATAAAATAAAAGGTAAAAAATTTAAAAAATTAATAAAATTAATTTTTTTAAGTTAATATTAAAAAAAAAAAAACCAAAATTATATTTGCGAAAAATTTTTTTATTTTTTTTATAAATACGCATTTCTTAAAAAATAAAAAAAAAGGAAAAAAATTTTAAAAATTAATTTCTTTTTTAAAGTTAATATTTTTTAAAAAAAATCAAAATTTTTTAAAAAATAATATTCGCGAAAAAAAAATTAATTTTTTTTATAAATACGCATTTTAAAAAAAAAAATAAAAAATAAGGAAAAAAATTAAAAAAATAATTATTTTTAAAGTTAATATTTTAAAAAAAATCAAATTTTTTTAAAAAATGCGTATTTATAAAAAACAAATTATTTTTTTTCGCAAATATTATTTTTTTTTTATTTTTTTTTTAAATATTAACTTTAAAAAAAATTAATGTTTTAAATTTTTTTCCTTTTTTTAAAAAATGCATATATATAAAAAAAATTTAATTTTTTTCGCAAATATTAATTTTTAAAAAAAAAATTTGATTTTTTTTTTAAATATTAACTTTCAAAAAAAATTAATTTTTAAAAATTTTTTCCTTTTTTTTAATTTTAACTTTTTTTTTTTACTTTTTTTATCTCGATTTAAAAAAAAATGTTAAAAAGTTTTTTTAAAAACTTCTTTAACGACTGTTACCAAAATAGGATCATGTAAGCGAGATAAGAGATAGTTTAGGGACCAAAGGTGTAACTTTTAAAGTTAGGTGACCTGATAACCTGCTGCCAGCAGGTTATATTGCGTAGATCGACGATTTTTTGAAAATATGTTGCGTACGTTTGACACTTTACTAAGTATGTTGCGTACTGTGAAAATTTTGGTATGTGTTACCAGTAACAAACAGATTTCTTGTCCGTACATTTCCATTTAGCTGCCAAAATTAATTTGAGTTGAGCTAACAAAGTGCGATTAGTTGAGCTTAACTTTGTTACGGGTAGTGTTGTAAAAAGCGGCCTAAATGGCCGATGGTCAACAACGGTTTTTAACTTAAAGTTAGGGCTTGCTTTTCAATTACAGAAGATGGCATATATGAGATGCTTGCTAGAAAAGGAGAAAATTGAGAATTGCTAAAAAAAATTAATTTAACTAAATGAAAGCCCTAATTTACATTTAAAAACATCCAATGGTTTTTGGGCCCACTTATATAGTTACTCCGTATATACGATAATAAAATTTATAAACGTGTATATTTAAATTTATCAATATACATATAACTTTAAAGTTTATAGAGAGAAAAGTCTAATCTACCTAGGCCCTCCCTCGGCCAATTAATAGTTAAGCGGTGGTCGACCGCCCGACTAGCGCTTAACACCTTTTGCAACCATGGTTACAGGGTAAAGAGAAATTTTTTGGCATGCTCAACAGCCTAGTTGACATGTTTCCATTGTTGCTACTTGCTAGTTCTTTCGATTTTACTCTTTTGATCTGGTAAAGGCATACATAACCAGATTCTTTCCACATTACTCTTTTGATCAAATAAGTGATTCAAAATTGTGACAAATTCTTTTAAGTGTCTAGCAGCCATTTCCAATAAATTTCTAAAAGGTGGTTTTCATCATATAAAGCTTGAAGTGAAAGGTAGTATGTGCGCATATAGTTCCATTGGTCACCTTTTGTTCCAACTTTAAAGCTACTTGACAGTTCCCCACTCAACACATTTCATCATGAAATCAATTATTACATGTGCAAGTTAGCAAAATATTTTTTTTACTAACTAATGGGATAACAAGTTGGCTAAAGTACATACCTAGTATATTTTAAGGTGTTTGGTTTCTTGAGGGGAATGACTATATGTTTCCATTGTTTTGGTAGGTTTGGATAATGCCTAATTTTGAAAATTTATCTATATTTGAAAAAATTAGTCGGTTTCAATGACTAAATTAGTAATAAAAAAGTTTGTTACCTATATTTGAAAAAATGTGAAAGTACATTGCTATTATATGGATTTTACCCTAAACAATAACACGTCCTTTTTAACCAAGATAAATTTTCAATCTATGATGTACAATGTAATTTTGAGGGTGCGTTTGGATAATGCCTAATTTTGAGGGTTTGATTCCCATTTGTTGTTGTTCGACTAATTGATGTTGCAAGGCTGACATTGCTTGAGTGACGGCTTTTATATGACTTACATCTGCCGGACCAAGATGACTTTTGCTCGACCGAAATGATTATTGTTTGACATTTTTTCTTTTATACATAAGAAAGTTGATTTAACATGTCAAAATTTAGTATGTTGCGCAGCTGTACAAGAACATGACCGTCATTCCTAACCCCGTTAGATGTCTTAAAGAATGTTTTTTGATAACTATTTCAAAAACTACATTTTTGAATAATTTTCCTTAAATGTAAGAGAATTTCATATTTCTCAACATAAACAATAGGGTAAAATCCATATATTAGCAATGTACTTTCACAACTTTTCAAATCTAGGTAACAAACTTATTTTATTACTAATATAGTCATTGAAACCGGCTAATTTGCGACGATTTAGTAAATATGACCTGCTGATTTAGTGAACTGACTAAAATACCCTTGTGTTCTTCACATAAATTTGCATCGTTAGTCCTTTATACCAACGGTCGTTAGTAAATAACTTAAAATTTGGATTTCTTACTTATTCATCCGCTTTCGTCCGTTTTTACATGTTTTCGTTCATTTTTGCACGTTTTCATCCGTTTTTCACATTTTCGTCCATTTTTGCACGTTTTCGTCCGTTTTTGCACGTTTTCGTCTGTTTTTAAATGTTTTCGTCTGTTTTTCTCACGTATTGCATTTTCATGTTAAAATCTCACTAGTCTTGATGTAAAACATCATTACGGACAACTTTCGTGTTTTACAATTTTGATGATTCGGACAAGAAAATGGTCAAAATCATGATTTAAAATCGACACAAAAACATTTTTATCAAATGTTAAGTTTTTCTTTAGTATACTTACCTAATCACAAAATATATATATATATATATATATATATATATATATATATATATATATACGAGAATGAATAGTAGAAGTGAATAGTAAAAATACGAGGACGAATAGTAACATGAAAATATGAATTGTTACAGTTTTCATACGTTTTTACCCATTTTCATACATTTTATTCGCTTTTATACATATTATATGTATAAAAATGGATGAACACGGATACAAATATAAGAAAAACGGACGAAAACGTAGAATAATAGATGAAAATGAATAAAAGTTTATGAAAACTGATAAAAACGTATGAAAACGTGAAAAAATAAACGAAAACGTGTGTATAAATGACTAACGGTGCAAATACTGTTAGTATAAAGGACTAACGATGAAAATAATAAACGTGCAAATACGGATGAAAAAGCGTAAAAATGGACGAATAAGTAAGAAAACCAAATTTTAAGTTATTTACTAACGACCGTTAGTATAAAGGACTAACGATGAAATATATGCCACATAAGCTAACTGATAAGAATAAAAAAATTTAAAAAAAATGACGTGTTAGTCATTTTCCATATTCTACATGTAGCCGGTGACAATATTTACTATAACGTAAAAAATTAGCCGGTTTCAATGACTAGATTAGTAATAAAAAAATTTGTTACCTATATTTGAAAAAATGTGAAAGTACATTGCTAATATATGGACTTTACCCTAAACAATAACACGTCCTTTTTAACCAAGATAAATTTTCAATCTATGATATACAATGTAATTTAATCATAGTTTTAGATAATATAGCATTTTGATTTTTATGTTGGGAAAAAGAAAATGGCTCTATAATTCGCTAAGTTTGGTCATGGTAATCATTTTTAAGTCACGCCACAAAGTCACAACTTACAAACTTTACCAACTACCCATTGTACAATTTCTTTTTGAAAAAATGTGTAGATGGAATATTACTCTTTTCTATATTTTGGTTCTAGTCCTCCATATACAACTCTTTTACACTTGGTGCCTTCATATCCAACACTTTTTACGTTTTTTCAAAAATAATAATTCTCTCAAGTAGATGTATGACTGTTTATATCTTACATTCTTACATCTTATACCCGCTCCATTGAAATTAGATGGTGTTCTTTCACATTCAACATCATGTGATCATCACCGTGATATGTTCTTCTGCTCCGCAAATGACGAATCAAATACTTTGTTCATGAAAACTTGTTTTTCAGCTAAGCAACATGTATGCCAATTTTAACTAAGAATACTCTAACAAAACATAAAACCCACTAAATATTACATGTAAAGAAAGTTTTTCAACAACGAATTCGTAGAAACTGATGATGCTTAGATACAAAACTTCCTTTATGTAGCATATACAATTCAAGATAGGATCAACAACTTCCATAGTCGCTCGTAGGTGAAAGATAAATAAAGGAGAAAACTACATAAATAGTCCTTGTGGTCTGTTGATTATTACAAATTTAGTCCATTTTTCATTTTTTTGTATCAGATCCGATCACTATGGTTTTAACCCGTTACGGATCCAATCCATTTTCCCCAACATCAGTAGTTTGAATACGTTTGACTGTTAATGTAAAGATATATTTGTGATTTCATATATTATCATCAAAGAAAAATATAAGGATAAACACATAACACAAACAGGGTAACACACAACTATTTTTTTTTTCAGTCAACGCGCCTCATTTCATACTTTTCTCTCAATTCTCACACAAATATCTCATGTAACCTTTCTCTCTTTACTCAAGAAATTTTCTTGATTTAATCCATACACCGCAAAAAAACACAACAAAACTATTTGAAAACATAATTCTTGATAAACGACACCAGACCACCACCACCATAAAACAAATTTGAAAACACCACCACATTCCCACTACCATAGCTGAAAAATGAAGCGGCGAACCACTACGCCATTGTTGGATCTGTGTTTTAAAACCACCATGTTGCCTCCGTCAGACCACCAAGTTAGTTGTTAATATTGATGGTTTTAGTTGTAGGTGACTAATGTTTTTTTTTTCTTCAAGATCTTTAAAAAGAGAAAACAAAATCATAGGATTGAATTTTGGATTGTGATTTAAAATTTTCTTATTTAAAGATAGCTGCAGAGTGTTTAGGTAACCATGTATAACAAGAATTTGTAGGATGGAATTTTGGTTTTTGCATTGATTTGTGAATATGAAAACATGATTTTTATGTGTTCTTGGTGTGCTTAAAGCTATCCATCGAGTGTTCTTTACAGTAGAATAAGAACTTAAATGTTAAAGAAAATAAATATTTAAGAAAAATTTAGACGTTGGAATTTTGGTTTTTGCATTGATTTGCGATATGTCAGTGTAGCATAGGATGTTTAAGCCTTTTCAAGTTTTAAATTTATATTTAGCCGACTTATTACTAACTCACACACACTTAACGAGCAGTGTACCCGATCAATATGTATATAGTGGTAAGTAGAGTGTCGAACACTAAGAATATAACGTAATATCTAGTTGATTTAATCAGTATTTTAATATCTAAGTTAGTTTTACAATCCTAATCTAATAAACGGGGGTTTAGCCTGAGAGACTAACACAAATTTAATTAAACAATAAAAGTAAAACTAATGAGAACGAATAAGTGAATAGCAATCACGTACACAAATAGATAATAGAAACACGTAAGAAGACATGTCCTTATAATTAAGTAGCTTGTCACTTGTTTTATTGTTAGTTTTATATGATGAGTATCGTAATCTAATCTGTCTCGTTGGATCCTAATTATCGGTGAGTAAACTCTTAATGATTACTTATGTTTATCCTACCTTCTAGACACTAGATAAGCAGGCGAGGAACAGGTATGGTAGCCCAGAAGACTCAACTAAACACAGAGGTTATCAATGCACAAATAAAAGTCACCAAAAACATCATCATAAAACTTTAATTGATGGGAAAACAATTTTAAGGGGAGCAGTATGGTGGCCACAAGCCCATCAGTCCTGATGGATTAAAGCTTACTAATACAATAAACAAAACTACTTAATGAATTATACACATGCAGGACCTTCTTACGGCTCTAAGATCTTCGTTTGGGGCGTGTCTTGTGATGCGTCTTCGACTAGATTCATCTCCTTAGGGTTTTTCTTCACACAAAACTCGTATCTGTCTTGGGGTATTTATAGTTTCTGTCTGAGGGATCGATGCGGCGCATGTTGCTGACAGATGCGGCTTATCTACTTAACTTCGCGTGGGGTCCAAGATTATTATATTCTGGAATATTCGTACACTTCCTTTAGATGCGGCGTAACTTGTTTCTCTATGCGGCGCATGTTCTTTAACGTCTTAGATAATATCTGGTGAAGTCTTTAGCTGATACGCCACATGTTGTAAATGAGATGCGGCGTATTTGGAGTAGAACAAGTTGATTATCTTTCGTTGACCAAAGTTTCATATGCGGCGCATGTTATAGTTAGATGCGGCGCATTCTTCAAAGTCAGGCAATGGTCTTCGAATTCATCTAAGTATGATGTTGCGACGTATCTGTTGAGAGTGGTACGACGCATCTCTTGAATTTCAGTAGAGTATTCAAATCTTGATCATTTAGCTCCATAATTCGTCCAATATCATTAACTTTCACAAATTACTTGTTTTTACCTGAGAATCACTAAAGTAAACATTAAAGCACCAATTCTCATACAAAACAATATAAAACAAGTCAATTAAATAGGATAAATGATGCTAATAAAATGTACTTATTTGATCTCATCAACTGTCCCAATAGAGCTTTTGATATAGAATCCCATAAATATCACGATACTGTAGCAAAACTATATTACTTAGATGTTAATGTAGCCAAATTTTTCGAGGGTCCCGTAACCATTTTTGCCAATCAATCGATTTATATTTCTTTGATCTTCTTACTATCCATTCGAAGCACTTGAGTTGAATGTCTTGAACTATCTTGTTAGTACTTGAGACTTTCTTACCGAACACCCGCCCATTCCTTTCCTTCCAAATGAAGTATCCGGATGTCCAAATTGTTGCTTGCCATAATAAAGCTAGAGTGGAGGGAACATTAACATTCCCACTATGAGAGGAAAGATCACCAATGGTGAAAACGTTAACACTCCCTACATCCCACCAATTAAATATTTTAGTCCACACGTTCATTGCAAGGTCACACGTGACAAGGCAATGAGTACATGTTTCCACACTATCGTTACAACAAGCACACAATACCGAGTCTAAATCAGTGCCACGTCTATCAAGTTCCACACGAACCGGTTGTCTTCCTTTAAGAGCTCTCCACACGAAGATGTTGACTTTCTTAGGCACTAACTTGTTCCAAAGCGTATCTTGACCACCACTATCCACATGAAGAATCATCTCCTCAATCAAACTTGTAAGATCTTTGACTTTGAACTCGCCTTCTTCATCAGGTGTCCACCTCCATTTATCCCTACAAGCATTAGAAATAACCACATTCTGCAACACCTCAATTAGATTCTCATAATCCCTACAAACTCTAACCCTAATGGTTCTACTCCATTCCCAAGCCCAAACCCGCTCGTTATCTACCCAAGTACCCTTATCCATCACACTACCCTTCTTTCTACTATCCAAATGAAAAAGTCTAGGAAACCTATCACATAGCCTACTACTATCCACCCATCTATCAACCCAAAATCTAATGTCCCTCCCATCCCCCAACACCCCCACACATGACGAAGTAAACTCTAACCCGAACCCGTCCAACTCCACACCAATCTTTGCTTTATCCCCCCAAACACCCCACCCCTCTCAATAATTCCCTACCCACCCGTAATTACCTCCTAAGCCCCCACACCCGCCATGAATACTTTTGATAACCCTCATCCATAAACCCTCACCTTCCTTCTTAAATCTCCACCACAATTTCCCTAATAACGCCAAGTTTTTTCCCTAAGTGACCCCACGTTAAGCCCCCCTCCCCAAAAGAATAAAGTATAGTATCCCATTTGACCCAAGAAAGTTTTTTACCCTCCCCAACCCTACCCCAATTTTTTTTTCTAATTCTCTCAAGAGTTTTTAGTACACTCAAAGGCACACGGAACATCGAGAAATAATACAATGACAAGCTAACGAGAACCGATTTTACCAATGTTAGCCGACCCCCGAACGACATCGATTTAGCTTTCCACCCGGTTAATCGATTCTTGAATTTTTCAATCACGGGTTTCCAAGAATTCACCCGACTCATATTTTCACCAATTGGTAAGCCCAAATATGTGAAGGGAAGTTCACCAATATCACACCCCATCCAATTCGCCATTTCCCCCAATTCCTCATCACTAACGCCTAAACAGTATAATTTGCTTTTTCCATAATTTACCCGTAAGCCGGACACCTCTTCGAAACATCTAAGAACACACATCAGTGACTTCGCGTTCTCTTTATTCCATTGTCCAAAGAAAATGTATCATTTACATATTGTAAATGAGAGACCGTGACATGATTTGACCCAACCTTAACTCCTCTAAAGATGCCTTTCTCAACCGCTTCATTCACAATAGCATTTAATCCTTCCGCTGCCAATATAAATAAAAAAGGTGATAACGGGTCGCCTTGACGCACACCCCTCTCGATCCCGAACTCCTCCAATGGTGAACCGTTAACGAGAATGGATGTAGAAGATGAACTAAGACATGCCTCAACCCATTTACACCATTTGTAACACCCCGTGCCTGCTTTGACCAAGAATTAAAACTTTTGGAGCGGAAACGTTTGACTTTGACGAACATTTTGTTACTCTTTTGACCATTGACAAAAATATATAAACTTTCTGACCTTGGAACTACTTTTAAATTAAACTAGACTCAATTACCTTCGAAACGACGGGTGGCTCGACCTCTAACGACTTACAGATTAGAAGATATGATTTTTCAAAGATTACCGAAAATCTGCCAAAACCCACATTTATAACCAAGATGAACAAAATCAGATGCACAAACCAGACCCAAGATGCACAATCTCAGAACCAAGATGTACAAATTCACGGGTTATGCAATAAACCCATTATAACACATTACACTCCAAACTACTTAATCCACTTTCATTACACCCTATACTTAACCAACGTACATTATTTAACATCTCTAACATGTCTCATACACGCATGACCCGTTCATATACCAAATTGGGTGTAAACCCGCTTATTCCAAACACCCCCTTAAGGACCCATTTTAACTACACACTTTTACCCAATACATAAAACATATTAACCATTACCATAACACCCGTTTGCATCCAAATCTCTATAACAACCATTTTATACACTTTGACACTTGATGACTGATGCGTGGAATTGCACCCTCGCAAAAGGTTTTACCTCTCAAGGGATCTTGAGAAGCTTGCAATCCCCACCAGGCAGTGTACCTGTTCGTTGTAGTATAGTATAGTGACAAGTACCGGGGGATTGATCGTTCAGCTAAGGAATAGTGTTCGCTAGGATTAAAAAGTCTACTAAACTAGGTCTAAAGACGAGGGATGATTCTTTTTGTATTTTTATATTTTTATAAAAGCAAGTAAAATCTCGGGTTTTGAAGGAATGGGCGGAATTAGTTGCTAGTCAACTAACCCAATTAACTAAAGATGCAAATCAAATAAAATAAACTAAAACTAATGTGTGGTGTAAACAATAATAAGAGAAAATGTGTTTACTTAGATTTCATTACTCCCTAGATATCTTTTACCGGTTGATTAGCTTGTTACAATTGCATGGATGACGGGTTATATTCCTTAATACTAGTCGTAGTACGAAATTCCCTAACTCTATAAGCTCCAACTTCACTCCTATGTCGAGCCGACTAAAAGCTCCTAACATGGGATCACTAGAATTCGCTCATGCATTAAATACAACCATAAATTGTAGTACACCTCCGATCATGTTTCTTAAGACGTTCAAGCAAGTTACCAATTGGAAGTCTGCCAGTTTTCTTAAGCCTAACATCGAATACAATCATCCACAACAACTATAAACAAACCATCAACCAATAATCAAAATCTAGGTTTCATTACATCTAAGCAAACACAATAAAAACCTAGCCTAACATGTTAAAAAGAAGAAAAGCATAAGATAGAATCACACAACACATAGACATATTGTATGATTATTGGAAAACTTATCTTCAATTGAACATGGATGGAACAAGGGTTGCAACCCTTATTATTATAGAAAATTCGTCTAGGGTTTTCACAAAGAAGCTCTCCAAAAGTTCCACCTCTAATGAATGAAAATTAGAAAACTATATATAGATTTTACACCTTGACGGCGTCACGTTTTAGCTTGTGACGCCATCAACTCGCCGCCAAGATAAAATTCGTATTGCCTAGATCTACTTCTGACGCCATCATGTGTAATATTACTCTGGGCCGTCACATGTATTTTGACCCTGACGCCTTGGTGACGCCGTCAGACCAAATTGCCTTAAAATTGTTCTGGGCCGTCATGTGTATTTTCCACATCCACCTCTTTTTCAAAGCTTGACGCCGTCACTTGCATAGTCTTGACGTGGTCAGGTATTGTTCCCATCAAAGATTTTGAGACTTTGTCATTTTCTTCACTTAATCGCTCCAAAAACGTCCAAAATGCTTCCGTTTCCAGATTTCTCCTCAAAAGTACCTAAAATGACAAAAAGAACGATTTAGGGCAATAATTGATCAAATAATTACGAATTCGGGCTTAAATGACCCCCCAAAAGCTGTACACTTTTCGCCTTATCAAATACCCTTACACTTGAGATTTGCTTGTCCTCAAGCAAATGCGCTTTTATTCTAATCAAAATATAAGCTAGGGGTCATTTAACACTAATATAAAAGTGATTACAACAAATAATCATTCCACTTAAAACAAAAAACAAGCACGGAGGTTATACACTAGCACCTCACAAATAGCGTTTAGATATTCACATCTCTCAGGTGTAATAAAGTATATATCACAATAAGGAAATGGAAAACATCTCTCACTACCTGTCATAACAAATAGATTACCATAGGCTTGGGAAAGGATCAAACCTCCACCACTTGGCGTAAGCACCTAGGATAAACTATCAAAGAGGTCTTTTAAAGGGTTATAACGTGAGGTGTAGGGATATGATAAACACGGTTTTGTTGGATAAAGGCAATTTTTTTACTGGTGGCGAGTTAATCGTCCTGGTTAATTACATGTATAGCATGGCGTTGCTAAGCCAATACTCGACTCGACTTAAGCTAATAAATCAAAAATAACAAAAACTTAAAACAAACATAAAGGAAACGGGATGGTAGTCCGTATGTTTTTTTTCTTTTTCTATATATATTTTTTTTCTTTTTCTAGATTTTTTGATTTTTTTTGTGCATACACTCTTACCCTACCATCCAAAATAATACATCATAGGGGATTTGCATTCCCCTTACACTTGAACTTTTACATACTTTTCAATCGACTATTCTAATGACTCGAATCAAGATAATCAAAACACTTAGAGTAATTTTAAAATTAACGCACATATGGGGGTAATAATTGACGTCATCCCCATTACTCCATAACACTAGTACTTTACCCATGAGTCCCAATCGTCCCAAAACAATATGTAAAAGATATGACTCGACTTAGCAACCATGTAACCAATTAGACAATTAACTAAGGGTTTAAACAAATAACAATAATTCACTAAAGATGAGTGCATACACGGAAGGCTAAGGCGATTTGGTTGCACATTTGGGGTGGGTTGTTAACAAATTCTTCCTTTAAATAAAATGCTTAAAGTTAGAAACGAAAAGATAGGCTCGGAGGAGTGTACTAGGGGTATCGTGTACTAAAAATGAGTACAACGCAAAGGTGAGGGAAAAATTAATTGACTTTACTAGTCAAGTAAATTGACTTAAATGGTCAAGTAATTATGATACGGGTTTAAACACAAGGGTGATCCTAATGCCTCTTATCATGTAGTAAATCCTACTACACGAATGTAGTCTCACTAGCGGTCTCAGGATGCATCACTAACACAAGTTCTAGAATCTAAGTACTACCGGTACACTCATAAGCACTAATAATGAATGCTTTTCCTAACAAATCTAAAGGCGAACCTCACATATTTGGGTGGAAATTTTTTTTGAGTGGTACGGTTTTTGTGCTAGTTATACAACTCCTATCCATGAGACGCTCATTAAGGCTAAAGCTTCACTCCTAAATGTTGTAAAAAATTTTAAATTTGGCGCTAAAATTGCACTAACAAGTATTTCTTTTAGTTTTATTACACACCTACTATTGAACAAACAAACTCAAGCATAATTGCACTAACAAATTTGTCGATTACTTGTCGAAATCGGTTGAAGCGAAGGCGCTCCCCACCAATGACGCCCGAGTTGTTGTCAAATTTCTGAAAAGTCTCTTTGCCTGATTCGGTGCACCTCGAGCTATAATAAGTGATCGTAGGACCACCAATTTGCTAAAGTTATGCTTAAATATGGTGTCACACATCGTCTTTCTACGGCTTATCATCCACAAACTAGTGGTCAAGTTGAGGTGTCCAATCGTGGTTTAAAACGTATCTTAGAAAGGACCGTAGGAGAGCACCGTGCCTCATGGGCTGATAAGTTAGACGATGCTTTATGGGCTTTCCGGACCGCTTACAAAACACCCATTGGGTATACTCTTTATAAGTTGGTTTACGGGAAGGCTTGTCATTTGCCCCTAGAACTTGAGCACAAGGCCTACTGGGCCTTGAAACATGCAAATTTTGACCTCAAAACCGCGGGTGATCACTGAAAGGTTCAATTGAATGAGTTAGTCAAACTTCGTGATCAAGCTTACGAGAATTATTTGATTTATAAAGAGAAAACTAAAAGACTTCCTGATGCTAAGATTAAAGACCGCATTTTCAACGTTTGGTGATCAAGTGCTACTTTTTAACTCTCGATTGAAGATTTTCTCAGGTAAGCTTAAAACCCGTTGGTCTGGACCATTCACCATAACCCAAGTATTCCCTTATGGTACCATTGAGTTAGCTCAACCCGATGGTCCCAATTTTAAGGTGAATGGTCACCGTTTGAAACATTACTTCGGAGGGGACGTACCAACCATGGTAGTCCCGGACCTACAGACTTTCCCCAAGGACGACTGAATTCGGGGATCGAGTCAAGCTACGTGACTCGGTAATCAAAAACAAAGCGCTTCGTGGGAGGCAACGCATGCTTATCCAATTTATCTTCTTATTTTTCTTATTTCTAACGAATAACGTGAGAAGGGGGTGCCTCTTCCATTCTTTTGTTCCGTGGTTGTTTGTGAATGTTTGTCCAGGATTGTCCGCGATTTATGATGACTCTCGTGCTCGTTGTTATTCTTTCTCCACTCGAGTCTCATTCATCGATGCTTTTGGAAATCTTATATTTGAAAATCTTATCGACTAACGTTTTCTTTGGCATAATTAATAAACAGCCCTAGAATTTTGTTAGGATTGCCTTTACCCGTAAAACATTGAGGACAATGTTCCATTCTAGTCCGGGGGAGGGTGAATCTTCGATTCGATTTGACCTGACACTTTCACCATGTCGTGAACTCTCGCAACTCCGTTTTTCCTAAGGAGCTATACATGCAAGTTCCCGTACTTGACTTTATACATGCGCAGCTTAAAAGCTTTCGCTAGTCTTTTACATATGGAGCTAGAAAACGTGAATTCTTCTTATAGAATTTGCAAGTTTCCGTAACTAACTTTATATATGCGTGGCTGATTATCGGTTAAGTATTCGCTGGTTTCATTACTTGGAATCTTAAATTGCGAAGAGCGAGAAATGATAGAGTTTATTTAGAAGTTAGATGCTAAACGTGGAGTAGTTGGTTCTCTTTAGAGCTCATGAGAAGTACTTGTGGCTTTTTGCTCTCGCAAAATTATATCACTGATATATAATAGATATTCTAGGTTAATTAGTGGTATTTAGGTTTGGATAATATTTAGTTCTTTATTTTTTTAAGAGAATTTTTGCTTTAGAAGTTGGGTACATATTAAGGAACATCACAAATAAAAGCAAAAATGAGAAAAAATCAAAAGTCAAAAGTTGATTATGTAAAAGGAGCTACCCGATAAGCTTCCATTGATGTTGAAAAAAGTAAAGAAGGAAAAGTATGAAAAAAAATGAAAAATGAAAGAATGAAAGAATGAAAAGTGAAAGTTGAATTGAATAAAAGCTTAAGTGTTATAAAAGTTATTGGCACGTGAGGTGCATGTGAATGATTCTGAATTGGACACATGAGGTGCACGTGTAGTACTCCGCAACTTATATATGAGATTGTATGTACCCCAATTCCTTGATGTGGACCGAATTTCTATTGAAGTGGTTCTTGAGAGAAAATGAAAAACTACTTAGTGTTTAAACTTGGTATCTCTATCGGACTAAAAAGTATTGAAACGAGAAAATATAAAGAAATTCATTTCTCAACAAAATAAAATTTTGAGATACAAAACTTAGGACATGGGAGTAAGAGGTTTCCACAAGTAACTTTCATAAGTAGTGTTAGCATCTAACTTGTAGATAATCTGTGATCTCGTTTGTATGCTTAGTTTGGGGGCTTGTGAAAAATCAAGGATGACGATTTTTATCCGTATGATCATTTCTCCATGAGAAGTGTTTCTACTCTGTGACCCTAAAAATTATTGCAAAATAATGAAAGTTCAACAAACCGTCACAAGAATAAAGTGAGAAAAGTCCAAAAATAGAAATAAAAAGTAGAATATAGAATAAATTTGGAAAATGGAACGTTTGCGGGAATAAATGATTTTATAACTTCTTTTGAACCTCCTTGCTACTTTACAACGTTAGTAGGAAGAGTTATTAAATTATTTATCCCAAAAGCGTGAATTGATCACATTGCGTGAGGGCACATCAATACCTTAGTCTGGGGGATTTTGGTGAGTACTTATTTACTCACCTTTTCTTTACCAAAATAAGGCTTAATAATCCAAAAACTAACCCAAAATGCCAAAGAAAGTGTGTTTTTGTGATTGTGAATGTGTAGGTATGGATATTTGATGCGTGGGAATCGCACCTTGCTTTACCTCTCGAGGGATCTCGAGAAGCTTACAACCCCCACCAGGCAGTGTACCTGATCGTTGTAGTATAGTATAGTGACAAGTACCGGGGGATTGATCGTTCAGCTTAGGAATAGTGTCGCTAGGATTAGAAAACCTAATTAATAGTTCTAGAGGTGAAAGATGATTATTTTTGTATTTTTATATTTTTATTAAAGCAAGTAAAATCTCGGATTTTGAAGGAGTGGGCGGAATTAGTTGCTAATCAACTAACCCAAAGCTAAGATGCAATCAAAATAAAATAATAAAAATGAAATTAAACTAATTAAACTAAGGTTGTGAGCAGTAATTGGAGAAATTGTGTTTACTTAGACTTCATTACTCCCTAGATATCTTTTACATGTTAATTACTTGTTACACTTGTATGAATGACGGATTGTATTCCTTAATACCATTCGTGGGGTGGCATACATAACTCCCCAACTCTATGAGCTCTTATCTCCTCCTACACCATGACCCAGCACAACTATAGGGATTGTAAACAGTGGCTCATGCATTAAATATAACCAATAAAGACCTAGTACGCCTCGGTTCATGTTTCTTAAGACGTTCAAGCATGTTACCATTTGGAGATCTGCCAGTTTTCTTAAGCCTAACATATAAATCATTCATTCAAAACAAGAATAGACAAGTAATCAACACATAATCAACATCTAGGTTTCATTAGATCTAAGCAAACACAAGAGAGATCTAGCCTAGCATAGTAGAATTAAGATAAGAACAAAAGATAAACAACCAACACATAGACATATTGATTGAATTAAGAGTATACTTATCTCAATTACAATGCAAGGTCTCAAGGGTTTGGAACCCTTGAAAAACCTGTAAAAGAGGCACCAAAATCGTCTTTAGGGTTTCACCAAAACTTCTCTCTTTTTAATGAAAAAAACTAGAAAACTATATATAGGAAAAACAGTCTGACGGCGTCAAGAGTTAATTCTGACGCCGTCACCTCGCCGCCATAAACTTCCTCGGACGGCCTTGATCCACTTATGACGGCCTATGTGACGCCGTCACCACCCACGGTAAATTATTCTTGGCCACTTTGACGCCGTCACCAGTTCGTCTGACGCCGTCACCACCTTCGATATTTAATTCTTCATGTCTGACGCCGTCAAGCTTTTGGTCTTGACGCCGTCACCTTGTATTTTCAGCTTGGATTTTTGGTACTTTGCCGTTTTCTTCACTTTATGCTCCAAAAACGTCCAAAATAGCCTCTTTTCCAGAATTCACTCTCCAAACACCTAAAATCACAAAAGGAACGATTTAGGGCAATATTTGATCAAATAAAGTCGGATTCGGGCTTAAATGACCCCCTAAAAACGGATCATTTTTCGCCTCATCATATATCCTTACACTTGAGATTTGCTTGTCCTCAAGCAAATGAGCTTTTATTCTACTCAAAAGACAAGTTAGGGGTCATTTAACACTAATATAAAAGTAATTACAACAAATAATCGTTCCACTAAAGACCAATAGACAAGCACGGAGGTCATACACAAGCACCTCACAAATAGTGTTTAGATACTCACATCTCTCGGGTGTAATAAAGTAATATAACATTATGGAAATGGAAGATATCTCTCACTACCTGTCATAGCAAAATAGATTACCATAGGCTTGGGAAAGGATCAAACCTCCACCACATGGCGTAAGCACCTAGGATAAACTATCAAAGAGGTCTTTTAAAGGGTTATAACGTTAGGTGTAGGGATATGAATTACACGGTTTTGTTGGATAAAGGAAGTTTTACTGGTGGCGAGTTAACAATCTTAGTTAATTACATGTACAATATGGCGTTGCTAAGCCAAGACTAGACTCGACTTAAGCTAATAAATGAAAAATAACAAAAACATAAAATGAACATAGAATGAAAACGGGATGGTAGTCCGTATGTTTTTTCTCTTTTTCTTTTTCTATTTTTTTTTTCTTTTTCTTGATTTTTCGATTTTTTTTTTTTTTTTTTTTTTTTTTTTTTTTTTTTTTTTTTTTTTGCATACACTCTTACCCTACCATCCGAAATAATACATCATAGGGGTTTGAGCATTCCCCTTACACTTGAATCTTTACATACTTTACATTTAACCAATCTAATTACTCGAATTAAGAAAATCAAAACACTTGGAGCACTTTTAAGATTAACGTACATATGGGGGTAATAAGTGATGTTCTTCCCCATTACTCCATAAAATAAGTACTTACCCATGAGTCATAATCGTCCCAAAACAATATGTACAATGATATGACTCGACTTAGCAACCATGTAATCAATTAGAAAGTTAACTTAGGGTTTAACAAATAACAATAATGCACTAAAAATGAGCGCATACACGGAAGGCTAAGGCGATTTGGGTGTATATTTAAGTGGGGTGTAACAAATTCTTCCTTTAAGTAAGATGCTTAAAGTTAGAAACGAAAAGATAGGCTCGGAGGGGTGTACTAGGGGTATCGTGTACTAAAAATGAGTACAACGCAAAGGGTGTGGGAAAAATTAGTTGACTTAACTAGCCAAGTAATATGACTTAAATGGTCAAGTAATCATGATACGGGTTTAACACAAGGGTGATCCTAATGCCTCTTATCATATAGTAAATCCTACCACACGAATGTAGTCTCACTAGCGGTCTCGGGATGCATCACTAACGCAAGTTCTAGAATCTAAATGCTACCGGTACACTCATAAGCACCAATAATAAATGCTTTTCCTATCAAATCTAAAGGCGAACCTCACATTTTTGGGTGGAAAATTTTTCTGAATATACGGTTATGTGCTAGTCATACAACCTCCTATCCATGAGACGCTTGCTATGGCTAAAGTTTCACTCCTAAATGTTGTAAAAAATTTTAAATTTGGCGCTAAAATTACACTAACAAGTATTTCTCGTAGTTTTATTACTCATCTACTATCAAACAAAACAAACTCAAGCGAAAGTGCATATGTAAGGTATCATCTTTTTACCCTCCCCTTACACTTAAGATGAACATTGTCCCCAATGTTCAAGTAAAGAATGTAAAAGTTAAAAAGTAAAGAGAATGAAATCAAATACTCCCCTGATTCGCTCGGTATGGATTTTAGTTGGCCAGGTTAAATCTTCTTCCAAGAAAACGAACAATCAAAGCTTCCCTTCCAGAATATAAATCATCTTCTTGTCACAAATAACCTGTAAATCCCGACAAAAGTAGACAAGGCAACCTCGCGTAAAATCGGCGGCATCCTATATAAGTTACTAAATCCTAGAAAACAAAGTAAGATATAATGCTTGTGGAATGAAGTTTGCAGATTTCCTGGAGATTATAAAACTTAATAATTCACAAAAACTATAAGACTCCGTTAGAAAAACAAAACCGGTAAAATTTCCAGATTTTAACTCCTGACGCCGTCAAGAGCAAACCCTGACGCCGTCAGAATGGACCTGCAGAAATTCTTATGTTAAGTTTCCGGAAAATTTCTGGAAAAACTTTGTCCTACTTCCTGGAAAATCCTGCAAAACTTCATTATGACTCAATACAAGCATTTGACTCTAACAATTACGAATATACATGTTCATTAAATATTGTGGAGAATCATGATCGGGTTGTTTCTTAAAAACATATTTGGGGTTTCCCCTTACACTTATCTTTTGCAAAAATACCTCTAGGTTGAAGTTAAGACTAGGCTAAACAACATAATAAAGTATTTCCACCTTTTTAGTAGAGAAACATGATCAACCAACAATAAAAATAAAACATGCATACGGTAGCAAATAACAATCAAACAAATAAAAATCACACAAAACATGGGTTGCCTCCCAAGAAGCGCTTTTCTTTATTTACGAGTCTTGTAGCTAGACTCAAAGTCGTGGGTTACTACGTGACTTCATCATCAAACATCACATCCTCCTCATTAATCATTTCATTGTTATTTTCTTGGTAATGTTTTACACGTTGTATGTTAACCGTGAATTCTCTACCCTCATCATCAACTAATACTACAGCTCCAAATTTAGAGGAATTCTTCACCGTGAACGGCCCGTACCATCTAGACTTAAGTTTCCCGGGAAATAATCTCAACCGAGAATTGTATAATAGGACCCTGTCTCCTTCTGAAAATTCTTTGGGTTTCTTAATTCTTTGATCATGCCATCTTTTAGCTCTCTCTTTATATGTGATGGAGGATTCGTAGGCTTCTAATCTAAGCTCATCAAGCTCGTGTAATTGCAAAAACCTACTGTTCCCCGCAGTTGTGTAATCTAAGTTGCATGCCTTAAGCGCCCAATAAGCCTTGTGTTCTAATTCTACCGGTAAGTGACATGCCTTACCATACACCATGCGGAACGGGGTCGTTCCAATAGGTGTTTTGTAAGCAGTTCGGAATGCCCATAAGGCTTCGTCGAGTTTGAACGACCAGTCCTTTCTGTTTTGACTAACCGTTTTTTCAAGTATTCTTTTAATAGCTCTATTGGTGTTTTCGACTTGGCCATTGGTTTGTGGATGATAGGCGGTGGAGAATCGGTGGGGTACTCCATACCTCTTCATGACCTTTTCCATTTGTGCGTTGCAAAAA
This sequence comes from Artemisia argyi, assembly GCA_030686995.1. Classification (NCBI taxonomy): domain Eukaryota; kingdom Viridiplantae; phylum Streptophyta; class Magnoliopsida; order Asterales; family Asteraceae; genus Artemisia; species Artemisia argyi. The sequence continues at coordinate 31,441,738 of CM060681.1, read as the reverse complement.
TGTGTCCCCCTATCACTGATGAGAGCTTTCGGAATCCCGAATCTTGCGAAAAGCTTTTTCAGGAAATGAATTACCACTCTAGCATCATTAGTCCTAAGGGCTTGTGCTTCAACCCATTTCGAAACATAGTCAATGGCGACTAAGATGTACTCGTTCCGCCCTGAGGATGGAAAGGGTCCCATAAAGTCAATCCCCCAAACATCGAATACCTCACAAACTTGTATAAAGTTCTGAGGTGCCTCATCCCTATGCGATATATTTCCAGCCCGTTGACATGCATCACACGCTTGTACCATATCTTTTACATCACGGAAAATTGTGGGCCAATAGAATCCTGCATCGAGAATCTTTCGAGCAGTAACATTTACCCCATGATGCCCTCCAGAGGGACCGGAGTGACATTCCCTCATGATTTTCACTGCCTCATTCTCCGAAACACAACGCCTTATAATGTGGTCAGGACACCTTCGGAATAAAAATGGTTCATCCCAGAAGTAATATTTCAGCTGGGAAAAGAACCTCTTCCTTTCGTATTTAGTCAGGTGTTCAGGAACAAGTCTACATCTACTTGCAAAGTAATTGGCGAAGTCAGCGTACCATGGTTCCGAATCAAGGATAGACATCAGTTGTTCGTCGGGAAACGAATCCTTAATTTCACTTCTATCGTGTTTATCCAAGGGGTTTTCCAGGCGAGATAGATGATCGGCGGCTAGATTCTCTGCCCCCCTCTTATCACGAATCTCAACATCAAATTCTTGTAGCAACAAGATCCACCGAATCAGTCGTGGCTTGGCGTCCTGTTTCGCAAACAGATATCTAAGAGCTGAGTGGTCAGTGAAGACGACTGTCTTTGAAAGGACAAGATATTGCCGGAATTTGTCGAATGCAAACACTACGGCTAATAATTCTTTTTCGGTGGTGGAGTAGTTCTCTTGGGCGGGATTCATGGTTTTGCTAGCGTAGTAAATAGGTTGGAAAAGCTTGTCACGTCGCTGACCTAATACAGCCCCGACAGCGAAGTCGCTAGCGTCACACATTATTTCAAATGGTAGCTCCCAGTTGGGTGTGATCATGATTGGAGCTTGAGTGAGTTCCCTTTTTAGGAGGTCGAAAGCATCTTTGCATTCTTGGGAAAAATCGAATGGAGCATCCTTCACAAGCAATTGAGTCATTGGCCGGGCAATTTTGGAGAAGTCTTTGATGAATCTCCGATAAAATCCGGCGTGCCCCAAAAAGCTGCGTATTGCCTTAACAGTTGTGGGGTATGGTAACTTAGATATAGCTTCAACCTTAGCTTGGTCCACCTCAATCCCGTTCCCTGAAATCTTATGTCCCAACACAATCCCTTCCTTTACCATGAAATGACACTTTTCCCAGTTCAACACCAAGTTGGTTTCCTCGCAACGTTTAAGCATCTTTTCTAAATTAGCAAGACAGCGGTCGAAGGATTTTCCGAAGACTGAAAAGTCATCCATGAATACTTCCATGCTGTCTTCCATGAGTTCGTGAAAGATTGCGGTCATGCAACGTTGGAAAGTGGCGGGGGCATTACATAGCCCAAAAGGCATCCTTTTATATGCAAACGTTCCATAGGGGCAAGTAAACGTGGTCTTTTCTTGGTCCTCAGGTGCTATGGGGATTTGAAAATATCCAGAGAATCCATCTAAGAAGCAATAGTACTCGTGTCCAGATAATCTTTCTAACATCTGATCAATGAATGGTAAGGGAAAGTGATCTTTCCTCGTGGCATCGTTGAGCTTTCGATAGTCAATGCATACCCGCCATCCAGTGACAGTTCTCTGGGGCACCATCTCACCCTTGTCATTTTTTACTACAGTCATTCCACCCTTTTTAGGTACAACCTGCACAGGACTAACCCATGGGCTATCCGAGATCGGGTAAATAAGTCCTGCATCCAGAAGTTTGATAACTTCCTTCTTCACTACCTCCTTAATGTTAGGGTTCACTCGCCTCTGGGGTTGCACAATGGGTTTATAATCTTCCTCCATAAGAATCTTATGTGTGCAAAAAGTGGAGTCAATCCCCTTAATGTCGGCCACACTCCATGCGAGTACCCCCTTGTATTTTTTCAGGACCTCTAAGAGTCTAACTTTTTGTTCCTTTTCCAAGGAAGAGTTTATGATTACCGGGAGTTGGCTTTCTCCCTGAAGAAAGGCATACTCCAAATGATTAGGGAGCTCTTTAAGTTCAACGTCAGGGGGCTCGATAATAGAAGGTTTGAGCTTGTTCTCGGGCTTTCGGAGCTCGAGATGCTCCGTTGCCTCTTGTCTGGGGTAGAAGGAGACTGCATTAACTTCCTCCGTCTTTTCCACCTCCAGCAAAGGCAGAAAACTCTCGTCCCGTAGCCAACCTTTATCGATTTGTTCATCGATACAGTCATCAATGATATCTGTGAGCTCATCTACTTCCCCGATAAAGTAGAGCCGGTTGGATGCTTCGAGGGAGAGGTCCATAGAATCCTTAATGTCGAAGGTTATGCTATCGTCTCCTACTCGTAAGGTCAATTTGCCATCGTAGACATCGATGACTGCACGAGCGGTAGCAAGAAATGGTCTACCTAAAATGATAGGTACCACGTCGTCCTCCTCCATATCCAGGATTACGAAGTCGACAGGGAATTTGAATTTCCCAACCTTGACTAGCACGTTCTCACATATCCCTTCGGGGTATTTGACTGATCTATCGGCTAGTTGGATGTTCATACGGGTAGGCTTCAATCCAGAATATCCTAGTTTACGGAACATAGAGAGAGGCATGAGGTTGATACTTGCTCCCAAATCGGCAAGAGCATTCTTGATTGATAGAGGTCCTATAGAGCATGGCAAGGTGAAGCTGCCCGGATCGTCTACTTTCTTTGGTAGCCCTTTATGGGTCACCACTGAGCATTCTTCCCCTAGGGTTACAAGACCCTCGAGCTTCTTCCTGTTAGCGATAAGTTTTTTGAAGTATGTGCTATACTTTGGCATGTGATAGCAAGCATCCAGGAGAGATATGGTGACAACCGAGTCTTTTAGGTATGACAAGAACCTCTTGTTATCATTCTCCGTTTTCTGGTTCCTTAGTCGGGATGGGTATGGAATTCTCACAGGTGGGTTAGGAAGGGCTGATGGGGAGGGGGTTGTCACGGGTGGTTGGTCCGGGGTGCCAATGCCGACATCCTGCTCCTCCTCCCCAGGTTTGTCTGAATCGAGTGTGATGGGGGACGAATTTGGGTAAGGAGGGTCCTTGGTTGTCGTTCCGGCCCGTGTGGTTATCGCGAGCATGGGATCTTTTCTTCTTCCTGACGGTGGTTGGAGGTTATCTAGGGCTAAGTTAAGCTTGCTGAAAAATTCTCCGACATCCTCCTGCTATTCGTCGAGAAGCTCATTAAGCCCCTTCATTTGCAAGTCTTTTTCTTGAGTGAAGTGACCAAGGTCATCTTCGAAATTGCTCCTGATCTTGAATTCAGGGCCTCCCTCCCCTTTTCTTTTCCTTACCAGATTTCCCCAAAGGGTATAATCATCATTTTGGTAGAAAGGCAAAAGGGAGGGATCAGCATAAATGTCTCCTCCTGACAAGCACGCATGTTCAGTTGTGGCTGCTCCTCCGCATTCCTCCACCTCATGCGGACCTCCACAGTAATCGCAGATCAAGTAAGGGTTTGACAGCATTTTAGGTGGTTGCGATCCAGCTAGGCGATCCATTCTTTTGTGAACTTTGCTTAACCGATCCGGGATGGTTTCAGAAATGCCGATAGTTGACTCAGGTTCATCCCAAGTGTCATCCTGGTCTTGGGCATATTCTTCAATCCTGTCCCATCCTTCTTCGGCACTAAGATTGGCCAATCTTCCTTTCCTAGATTGGTTGATTCCGTTCCGGTCATTAGAGGAGATATTTTCGTAAAAGATTTGGACCAAGAGCCAAAGTTCAATGCCATGATGTGGAACTTGTCTTATTAAATCTTTGAATCTAGTCCACGCTTTATGGAAGGGTTCATCCTTCCCCTTTCGGAAACGAAGGATCCTATCCCTAAATGCTGAGGTTTTTCCAGGTGGAAAGAACTTCTCATAGAACTTGGATATGAGTTGCTCCCATGTGAAAATAGATTCGGAAGGGAGTTTGTTATACCATTCTTGGGCTTTTTCGTATAAGGTGAAAGGGAAGAATCGCAGTCGGGATGTGTTTCTAGTAGTCCCACCCGTATGGATGGTATCCACTATTTTTAGGAAGTCCTTGATGTGTTGGATCGGATTTTCCTCATCAAGTCCGTGGAACTTACACACACTTTTGACAAGCCAAATATCATTTGCATGCAAGACCTCGTTGGTGTGTTCGTTTGGATAAACAATGGCATTGGAGAACCCACGAGGAGTTGGGGAAGAGTAATCCTTGAGACGCTTAGGAGGAGGTATTATAGGAGTATTCGTCTCATTGTGGGAACTCGGGGTTGTGATGTGATTTTCTGAATTTTCTTCAGAGAGCGGTGCATCAAAGTCGATAGCAATGCTGGATGGTTCAGGTGTTGAGTGAGTTCGTCTTAACCTACACATTTCTCTTTCGGGTTCTGCATAAGGCAAGACGAGGTCTTTAGTGGTGCTACGACTTCTAGTGATCCTAAGGTTGGAGAATTCGTTGGTTGCCATGATGGTGAATGGTGAAGAGTTACAAACAAAAGCACGAAGAAATAAGATAGACTAAAGAAGACCTAAAGATAAAAATAAAAATCTTACTAGAAAGGAATCTAGCAAGTAGACCTAATAAAAAGAAATCCTAACCTAGACAATAACTATTCCCTGGCAGCGGCGCCAAAAACTTGATGCGTGGGAATCGCACCTTGCTTTACCTCTCGAGGGATCTCGAGAAGCTTACAACCCCCACCAGGCAGTGTACCTGATCGTTGTAGTATAGTATAGTGACAAGTACCGGGGGATTGATCGTTCAGCTTAGGAATAGTGTCGCTAGGATTAGAAAACCTAATTAATAGTTCTAGAGGTGAAAGATGATTATTTTTTTATTTTTATATTTTTATTAAAGCAAGTAAAATCTCGGGTTTTGAAGGAGTGGGCGGAATTAGTTGCTAATCAACTAACCCAAAGCTAAGATGCAATCAAAATAAAATAATAAAAATGAAATTAAACTAATTAAACTAAGGTTGTGAGCAGTAATTGGAGAAATTGTGTTTACTTAGACTTCATTACTCCCTAGATATCTTTTACATGTTAATTACTTGTTACACTTGTATGAATGACGGATTGTATTCCTTAATACCATTCGTGGGGTGGCATACATAACTCCCCAACTCTATGAGCTCTTATCTCCTCCTACACCATGACCCAGCACAACTATAGGGATTGTAAACAGTGGCTCATGCATTAAATATAACCAATAAAGACCTAGTACGCCTCGGTTCATGTTTCTTAAGACGTTCAAGCATGTTACCATTTGGAGATCTGCCAGTTTTCTTAAGCCTAACATATAAATCATTCATTCAAAACAAGAATAGACAAGTAATCAACATATAATCAACATCTAGGTTTCATTAGATCTAAGCAAACACAAGAGAGATCTAGCCTAGCATAGTAGAATTAAGATAAGAACAAAAGATAAACAACCAACACATAGACATATTGATTGAATTAAGAGTATACTTATCTCAATTACAATGCAAGGTCTCAAGGGTTTGGAACCCTTGAAAAACCTGTAAAAGAGGCACCAAAATCGTCTTTAGGGTTTCACCAAAACTTCTCTCTTTTTAATGAAAAAAACTAGAAAACTATATATAGGAAAAACAGTCTGACGGCGTCAAGAGTTAATTCTGACGCCGTCACCTCGCCGCCATAAACTTCCTCGGACGGCCTTGATCCACTTATGACGGCCTATGTGACGCCGTCACCACCCACGGTAAATTATTCTTGGCCACTTTGACGCCGTCACCAGTTCGTCTGACGCCGTCACCACCTTCGATATTTAATTCTTCATGTCTGACGCCGTCAAGCTTTTGGTCTTGACGCCGTCACCTTGTATTTTCAGCTTGGATTTTTGGTACTTTGCCATTTTCTTCACTTTATGCTCCAAAAACGTCCAAAATAGCCTCTTTTCCAGAATTCACTCTCCAAACACCTAAAATCACAAAAGGAACGATTTAGGGCAATATTTGATCAAATAAAGTCGGATTCGGGCTTAAATGACCCCCTAAAAACGGATCATTTTTCGCCTCATCAATATTTCACAAAAAGACGAAAAACAAACGAAAACCGGCAAAAACGAGTACGAGAGTGGAATGAGTGCAGAAAGTCAAAGTTTGGCATCCAAAAGTAAAAGATGAGCTTACATTGTCAAAAGAGATCCTTAGAGTTTTAAAGATTTCAAAAATGACCCTTGATGTGAAAGTTTGAAGAAATGACAAGATTGGTCCCTGAAGTTTCAGTATTGACACATTTAGTCCCTCATGGAAATATTTGAAGAAAAGTCAAAGTCAACCTTGAGGAATCACATTATGGCATCAAAAGCCCTTGGATCACATTATTGGAGAATGGCAGATTCAGTCCTTATAGTTTTATCTTTTACATATTTGGTCCTTGCAAATTTTGTTACCAAATCTGAAAATACAACCATAAAGGCCTGGTCCAAAGAGTAGTATATTAGTTCATGTACAAAGTCCAAATCTAAGCCCAAATACCAAATCCACTAGCCCATACCCTCGGTCAACACTTAACCCACGGGTCAAACAGGTAATAAAAAATTACCTAAAAATATTTCCCGCCCCCCAATTTACATTTACCCAGAACCCCCAATCCCACATGAACCCTAGTTTGCACCAATGTCTAATTAACCCACTCCCACTTCAATTAACCATAATTAACTAATCATTGGTTCATCTAGAAGGTACCCCACGTGACAGGAGCGTGTCAGAGAGAGTGTATTGAGAATGAAAGAGTCACGTTGACACTTGGTAGAGTTGGATTGGTGGGAACGCGTCATTCCAATCATTGGATCCGTTTTCTATAAGCATCTGACATGACAGAGAATGTGTGCATATATGGGACAGATGGCAGCCTACTATTGGTTATGCCACATTATTTTTAGTGATCCAAGGGCTGCTATATGATTAAAGAAACACACCTTTGATCTGAGGGTTGTGATAAGCTTAGAGAAAGCACACTTCACATGGATCGCCAGCTTGGAATTTGGAGACCCCCTCACTCTCACCTCAGCTATATATAAAGTCGATTTTAGCTCATTTTGTAAGTGGTGAGTAGTGTAATGAAATGCTATTAAAATGATTTCAGATAGTTAAATTTGTATTTCACTTTGTAATAATTCAGTTTTAGTAATAAAAGATCAGCTTTATTGTTTTCAATTCTTGTCAATCTACTTAAATTTGTTTTCATTTAGTGATAGATTTTACTCTTAATGCTCAAAATTAGCTGTTTCATTCTTATATCTCAGTAGTTTTAATAAGTTTTTAAACTTTTTTTAGTCATATCAGCTTAATCTTTTGCAAATATATATGACAATAAAAACAAAAAAAATATATAAAAAAAATAAAAAAATAAAAAAATCATTTGATCTCTTTTATAAAATCAGCTTGCAATAAAGCTTGTTTTCATACCTGTGCTTTTCATTTTAGCTTCTTAGCTTTAGTGAAGAGTTTATTAAGGCTTGTATCAGTATAGTGCATCAAGTTCATCAACAGTCAATGAAAGTCAACTGTTATGAGAATCATTTGATCCTTGGAGATTAGTGGTAGATTGAGATAGCAAGGGAAGATCTCAGCCTATCTTAAAGATAGGCAAGCTCAGTGAGCTCCCTCTGTTCAAGCTGAGGGAGAATAGCTTTGTGAGTTTCATTTTTGATTATTTGTTACTGTTGAATTTGATGAACGTAAGTCTATATCTGAATTGAACTGTTGTATTGATTTAGTTTGATGATATTGTTGTAGTAGTTACTAAACTTGAGTTTGTTTGATCATCTGTTAGCTTGTTCTTTAGTAAATGAGTTTTGTAGTGTTTTATGTGATCAATTTGTGGATCTGTATTGGAATTGCTATTTGTAGTTGTTTGCTTTATTTTTGGCTTATATAAGATTTGTGACTATTTTTGATCATTGATGGTGGAATTTGAAGTTGAATTCAGTAGGGTGAAGTGTAACTTGACAGTTTCAGGGGTGTTTGGATTTACTTGTTACTATGGTTAGAAGTTGTTGGATTACTGTAACAGTTGCATAATTTGGTTATAATAGTATAGTAATAGTGTAAAATAGCATAAAATAGTAGTATAGTTCATTAAATAGTCAAATCTACATTCAAGTTGAGACAACTTTTAGTATAAGTAAAATTGGTAAGTAGAATTTTAAAACTAGTAGCAAAATAGTATAAATCAGTTTAATCTAGTTGAATATTAGCTTAATAATACATTAAGGAGTAGATTTGAGTAGTTAGAATTTAGATTTAGTCAACTGAATTGTGAAATCAAATAGTCAAAACTAGACAGCATTCATGCTTAATGTGTGCTGAATTGTACTTCAATTGAGTTAGTAATTGGAAGTCAGTGATAAGGCTTTTAGGTTTTATAGAATTTCAGTAGTACTAGCTTCATTTTGCCCCAGTAAAATTTTAGTTTTGAGCTTATTAGATGTGCTTATTTTGGTAAGCTAATTAGGTGCATAGAACTAGTTATGCTGAAGTGAGATTTAACCTGCAGTAGTGATTTTTGGATTGTAACTTGAGCTTATTTGAAACTTCTGAGCTTGATAGTAGTTGTTGAGGTGTTTTACAAGTTCCCTTACCTTCTGGCTTATTCTTTGTCATAACTGCTTATTGTAGTGCTTGTTGTATACTGCTTATTGAATGATCTGTTGCATCCTGTATTTTACCTGATCAAATTTGAGTGAATTTGAGTTTATTAGAGTGTATTGAATCTGTGTTTCAAGTTTCACAAAGTTTTGTCACAAGTGCTTATTAATAAGCACTTGTGATAAGCAGTTTTGGTCTTAATAAGCACTTTTTCAGCTTATTTTAATTTCATAATTTTTTCTCAAGTTCATTTTAATATTTTTGATTTTCTGTAATTTTTTCAGATTTTTCTGAATTGTTTTACTAATTTTCTCAATTTATTTTAGTTTTATATCATTTTTAAATTCCTTTTAATAAATAAAAATAAGAAAAAGCCTTAAATCCAAAAATATTTTAGATAATTCTTTTATGATATTTTAGATTTTTCAAAATTTATTTTGTAATTTTCACTTTAATTTTTACATTTTCTTGTATTTTTAATTCATTTAAAAATACAAAAATAGAAATAAATTCATAAAAAGTTAATAAAAAGTAAAAAAAAAATATTTATCTTTTTCTTAAAATTATTTTTAGTTGTTTAAGATTTTTAGAAAATTATTTCATATTGGTAGGATAATTTTTTATCAAAAGTTACGTTTTAATTCGTACGTTACGTTTTAAGATTTGCGTTTGAATTTCCGTTTTTAGATCTAAATCATTTGTGCATATATAGCTTGTACCTTCTGCATTATTTGTGATTACTTTTCATTATTTTGAATTTCTCGTTCACAATTTTCACAATTTCCACTTTTCATGACACGATTTCACGAATCGAATTTCAACGATTTCATTCACTCCTTCACGGGATACGACTCGGGTAATCCGTATTTCCAGCGGATTTCCTCGAACTTTATAGATATATTATATATATTGGTTTTCACAAGAATCACTGAACATTGTCCCCAATGTTCAATAAAAAGATGTAAAAGCAAATAAGGTAAAAGAATGAAAACAAATACTCCCCTGATTCATTCGGTGTGGATAATGTGGTAACAAGGTTATGTCTTCCTCCAAGAAAATGAATGTTGAAAGCTTCCCTCCAGAAATATAAATCATCTTCTTGTCTAATATAGCCTGTTAAGCCTGAGAAAACAATCACAAAAACCCAAAGCATCAATCCGAACAAAGAAAACTCACAACTAGATGTAATTCCAGACTTAGGAATAAAAACAAAACAATTAAAGATATAATTCTTGTGGAATGAATATTTGCAGATTTCCTTGAGTTTATAAAACTTAAGATTGAACAAAAAAATTTATGACTCTGGCAGAAAAACAAAATTTCCAGAATTTTACACATGACGCCGTCAGAATGCTCCTGCATAAATTTTATGTTAAGTTTCCGGAAAATTTCTAGAAAAACTTATGCCTTAATTCTTGGAAATCCTGCAAAATAATCATTATGACTCGATACAAGCATTTGACTCAAACAAATACTAATATGCATGTTGATTTAATATTGTTGTTATTCATGTTCAATCCCGTTCTTATAAACAAATTTAGATTTCCCTTACACTTATCTTTTGCAAAATACCTTTATATATAGTTAAGACGAAATTAAAAACAAAATAAAGCATTTTCACAATTTATTTTGAAACATGAACCACAAACAATAAAAATAAAACATGCATACGGAAACAAATAAAATTAAACAAACAAACAAACAAACAAACAAATAAAACTTGGGTTGCCTCCCAATAAGCGCTTGTTTTTGTTCGAGTCACGAGCCTGACTCTACCCTTATTTAACGGAAATAGGGGAGGTTTTCCCTACACTTAGGATTAAGTGCGGGTGGAAGTAACGATACACACCCTTAGGGTGGAAATATGCCACGTGAGGTGAAGGGGGTGAGTGAATGGCTTCCTTCATCCTAAAACTACCCGGTTGGTTGATGGGTGGGTCGGTTCCTCTTTTATCTCCTAGATGTAAATCTAAGGATGGAAAGTTGTGTAAAGATTGAGGTTCTGGCTCATCAACACTAGGAAATTCCCTAGAACTAAGGGTAAGGTTATCACTATAAGTATTCAAACCTATATCTTCTAGTGGTGCTTGGTCCAAGGGTTCTACCTTTATTGGGAGTCCTAAAGTTTCTTCTACTTCTTCTGGGTAAGTCGCGGGCGGTGTGTGTGCCTCAAATGATGGTAGGACTTGTGGGGTATTTAGCGGGCTTATGTTACTTACCTCATCATTCCTTGTGTCAAGATCACCTATGTGTTCATCCTGTATTATGGTAGTGCCTAACCAGGACATACAACTAGGTGGCTCAACTCTACCCTCATCCCCAAAAAACTTGTTTCATGATCTTTGAAATTTGTGGTCAATTGACTTATACTAACGTTTGTTGGGTTGTCTACTCTATAATAATATTGGGCACAATATTCTATGGCATCCCATGCTTCTTCAGCATTTAATCCCCTATGGTCCCAATTGACAAAATCGTTAATGCACCTTTGGTCACATAGGTCGACACGATCGTAAAATTTTTTTAGCTAGGGACCATAAATCGAAATTATGATGAGGGACTATTCGGAGTAAATTTTTAAAATGAGTCCATGCATCATAGATAGGTTCATCTCGATATTGGTTGAACATCAAGATGTCATTAGGAGTGAATGGGTTTCGTGGTCGGTAGTATGGTGGATTCGCGTTCTCCATAATGGTGAACGGAAGAGTCAATGGAAAGGTTTTTACGAACAAATACACAAAGAAAAGATAGACTACGAGAAATCTAGTAAAAAGAAAATAAAAATCTCACTAAAAAGGAATCTAATGAGTAGACCTAATCAAAATAAATTTCAACCTAAACAATAACTATTCCCCTGGCTGCAGCGCCAAAAACTTGATGCGTGGAATTGCACCCACGCAAGAGGTTTTACCTCTCAAGGGATCTTGAGAAGCTTGCAATCCCCACCAGGCAGTGTACCTGTTCGTTGTAGTATAGTATAGTGACAAGTACCGGGGGATTGATCGTTCAACTAAGGAATACTGTTCCTTAGGATTAAAAAGTCTACTAAACTAGGTCTAAAGGTGAGGGATGATTCTTTTTGTATTTTTATATTTTTATAAAAGTAAGTAAAATCTCGGGTTTTGAAGGAATGGGCGGAATTAGTTGCTAGTCAACTAACCCAATTAACTAAAGATGCAAATAAAATAAAATAAAACTAATGTGTGGTGTAAACAATAATAAGAGAAAATGTGTTTACTTAGATTTCATTACTCCCTAGATATCTTTTACCGGTTGATTAGCTTGTTACAATTGCATGGATGACAGGTTATATTCCTTAATACTAGTCGTAGGGCCGTGTACGAAATTCCCTAACTCTATAAACTCCTACTTCACTCCTATGTCGAGCCGACTAAAAGCTCCTAACATGGGATCACTAGAATTCGCTCATGCATTAAATACAACCATAAATGGTAGTACACCTCCGATCATGTTTCTTAAGACGTTCAAGCAAGTTACCAATTGGAAGTCTGCAAGTTTTCTTAAGCCTAACATCGAATACAATCATCCACAACAACTATAAACAAACCATCAACCAATAATCAACATCTAGGTTTCATTACATCTAAGCAAACACCATAAAAACCTAGCCTAGCATGTTAAAAAGAAGAAAAGCATAAGATAAAATCACACTACACATAGACATATTGTATGATTATTGGAAAACTTATCATCAATTGAACATGGATGGAAAAAGGGTTGAAACCCTTATTATTACAGAAAATTCGTCTAGGGTTTTCACAAAGAAGCTCTCCAAAAGTTCCACCTCTAATGAATGAAAATTAGAAAACTATATATAGATTTTACACCTTGACGGCGTCACGTTTTAGCTTGTGACGCCGTCAACTCGCCGCCAAGATAAAATTCGTATTGCCTAGATCCACTTCTGACGCCGTCATGTGTAATATTACTCTGGGCCGTCACATGTATTTTGACCCAGACGGCCTTGGTGACGCCGTCAGGCCAAATTGCCTTGAAATTGTTCTGTGCCATCATGTCTAAACCTTACAATTTTTAATACTAGTGTGCTTAGTGAGGGCCTAAGTTAAGTTACGGGTTGAATACGAGTGGATACCACCTCTTTGAGATAAGATACGAGTGGAATACGCCGTCACATGGGTCGGGTTCGACTATTGAGAAGATACGGGTTGAATACGAGTGGAAACCACCTCGTTGTGATAAGTGTAAGATTTTTTGTCATACTCTGATTGATTGTCCAAAATTTGTTCCAGCTACTACTCAGCCTACACCAAGTGTTTATGATGGTTTCCAAACGGTGAATACTAAGAAGAAGAGTAATAGTGGTGGCCAATCTGGTCCTAATAAAGGAGGTTTTACAAAGCCTAATATGGGTAAAAAGATGCAATATAGACCCAAAGTGCCTCCTACTGAACCCAAGAGAGTGGATGGAACTAAGAAGAAGACTTCTACTGTGGCTAGTTCGAGTGGAACGAAGATTTCTACATCTAACGAGTTTGATGCTCTTAATATGGATGATACGGGTGTTTTTGGTATTCCTACTAATGACACCAATAAGGATGTGGTTTCTGGTCGTACAATGGAAGTTAATGAGGATGAGTCGTTAAAGACTAGTAATGCATCACAAGATCCTCTTGTGAGTGATATGAAAGAGAAGGAGCAGTATGGGTCTCCTAATATTAGTATTTCTCCTGCTCCGTCTACCTCTTCTACTAAGAGGGTTAACCCATTTTCTAAGGTGGGTGAGGTTGTGGTTTCTGATAGTGATGATGATGAGGTTCTTAACACGTTCGATGAATCAGCAAATCTATTTGGTGGTGGTCATGAGCGTGAAAGCAAATTTATGATCTTTCAGGGAATTTGAATGCTCTTAATGCCATATATGGCTTTAATCTCCAAGGTCGTAGGAAGTAGTTTACATTTTTGTCAGTCTTTTGTTACCATGTGGTTAGTGGTTTGTTTTCTAGTTTAGAAGATAGGAAGTATCTTGTTATGTAAGCTTTTCGCCTATGTAACGGGCTGAGATATGGGATTCACCCATATCCGTTGTACTTAAATGCTTTTTGGAGTAATATATTTACCGGGTTGTTGACCTTTTACCAAAAAAAAAACATATAGGTTTCATTACATCTAAGCAAACACAATAAAAACCTAGCCTAGTGTGTTAAAAAGAAGAAAAGCATAAGATAGAATCACACAACACATAGACATATTGTATGATTATTGGAAAACTTATCTTCAATTGAACATGTATGGAACAAGGGTTGAAACCCTTATTATTACAAAAAATTCGTCTAGGGTTTTCACAAATAAGCTCTCCAAAAGTTCCACCTCTAATGAATGAAAATTAGAAAACTATATATAGATTTTACACCTTGACGGCGTCACGTTTTAGCTTGTGACGCCGTCAACTCGCCGCCAAGATAAAATTCGTATTGCCTAGATCCACTTCTGACGCCGTCATGTGTAATATTACTCTGGGCCGTCACATGTATTTTAACCCTGACGGCCTTGGTGACGCCGTCAGGCCAAATTGCCTTGAAATTGTTCTGGGTCGTCATGTGTATTTTCCACATCCACCTCTTTTGCCAAGCTTGATGCCGTCACTTGCATAGTCTTGACGCCGTCAGGTACTGTTCCCAGCAAGGATTTTGAGACTTTGTCGTTTTCTTCACTTAATCGCTCCAAAAACGTCCAAAATGCTTCCTTTTCCAGATTTCTCCTCAAAAGTACCTAAAATGACAAAAGGAACGATTTAGAGCAATAATTGATCAAATAATTATGAATTCGGGCTTAAATGACCCCCCAAAAGCGGTACACTTTTCACCTTATCAATGACGCATTTACCAAAAACCATTAAAAGACTCACGGGGGTACAACATCAACATCGAGCTCGGTATCTACCTAAGCTCCTACTTTCTTACCCAAATCCTTCTACATTCGCATAACCAATCCTTTCATTAATCCACGCCATAGCATTAATACCTTAGCCTACAAAACATTGAAATATTAAACCGTAAGCACGAATGCTTACTAAGTAACACGGGTATAACTTAACATTATACTTCATTCAACGCATTACACATTATACAACCATTAATCCAAAACAACATTAACATAATCACATACCTTGACCTCTTAAAGCCTTAACCTTCCTTATCCCTTATTCCACTCTTGACTAACCCTAACTAACCTTATATCCTCTTACACATAAATATCATTATACTAACCAACATAAACCTTAACACATTAAGCCACATAACACATAATGCATAGAAATCATTATAACTTTACATTATACCGGTTTACTTACCCTGAATCCAAACTAAGCCTATCAAGAGCATCATCATCATCATCATCATCACTACCTTCATCATCATCATCATCATCATCACTACCTTCATCATCATTATCATCATCATTATCATCCATCATCATCAAACCTATTGATACATTACTCAACATCATCAACAAGGGTTCATATAACCTATTAAAATCTTACCCATCATCCTTTCTATATCATCCTATGATCATACCTTGATCATATGTCACAACCCACTAACTTCCCCTTAGGTTAGAAATGCCTTACTAACTTAACTTAGGCCCTCACTAAGCACACTAGGATTAGAAATGCCTTACTAACTTAACTTAGGCCCTCATTATAGGACACTAGGATTAGAAATGCCTATAGGATTTTCCCGAGCTAAATTTTTGCTTTATTATATCCTTATGACCTAACTAACCTCCAGACAAGCTCACGTATCGACATATGCCAACCACTACTATGTTTACTTAATGTAAACATCCCGGTATGTCAAGTAAAGGTTATAAACATATTTTCACTAAGAAAAATATCACTATAATACACCATACTTGCTAGAAAACCCTAAATGCACCTATGTGTTCCCGGTTAGCTTTAAAACCCTAACTGCTTATCTGAACTAACATGAAAAGTGTTTAAGACTTAGATATTGGTTTATTAGTTACCATAGGATATATTAGAACCCTTAGGTCATACTACAACCCCTAGAACTTAGGTACAAGTCATATAAGCATAAAACCTTAATTAGGTCATAACTTCCGGAAACTAGGTCTAAACTAGGTCAAATCTTTACCATAAGTTGTCACCACTTAGTATAAGCTATCTAAGACCTTATATTAGTTACTAAAAATCATTAGGACCCTAAATAAAACACTAAACTCTAGGTAAAACCTTAAACTCACATAACACAAAACTAAGTTAAAATTAGAACTAAACACCTAAACCATGATACGTAAACACCTTAAAACCACCAAGAAACCACCCTAGCACCTCTATATAACTAAGCTAGCACCCTATCACCTCCAAGCACCCAAGCTAGGAGGTGCATCACCTCCTTGCCCTTAACCGCCTCCCTCGGCTCATAACCACCACAACCGGCCTATGGCGCCCCCTAGCTACCACCATAGCCCATCCTCATCGCCACCTAGACCTGACACACCACCCCATAGCCTTGCTTACTCCCCCTCCCCCTCCACGACACCTAGTACGCGAGACTTGGGAAACACTCCTTACGTGAGCTATAAATACCCCCTCCCCTCCATTTCTCTTCACACCTTTCTATCCTCTCTACCTCACACCTTTCTTTAGTATTAGACCCTTAGAAGCTGTAGAATACGAGTGGCGAAGCCCTGGCCTAGGCGAGTTGTGGTTTGAGTCGAAGGAAACCCTAAAAACCCATATAGTCTCGTTAAACCTTATACGACCTAGGTAAGCTTTAGTTTACATTCTAGTAGTCTTAGAATAGACCTAGGATACTTAGTATAAGCCTTAGAAACCATAGGATAGCCTTAAACCTTCTTGCTTGCATGCTTTCTTTCGTAACCCTAGTTATAAATCGAATTGCATGTTTATGTGTTACGTAGCTTATTTACATGATATAATCTGAATTATGTGGCTTATTTGAACTTATATGAGTTAGTTATAAGCTTAGAAACTAGGTTGCCATGCTAAAATATGAATTACATGCATTTAGCACTAGTTTTGCAAAATATTACATGCATAGGGGTATATATTGTAAATTCCTGAAACTATAAAGTCTAGGGACTGTTTTTGACATTTCCTAGGATAAATATTAAAACAAGTATTAAACTAAAAAGGACTAATATTGCAAATATTATAAACATAAGGGTAAATAGAGTAAATAATAAAAGTTAGTATAATTTAGGGACTATTTATGTCATTTCTTTAGAATATATAATTATAAGGACTAAATGTGCAATAGTTAGAAAGTTATATGATTAATTGTTATAAGTTTATAAGTATAGGGTAGAAAATGTAAATATATAAACTTAAAGGGTAAAAATGGACTATTTTCATATAAATACAAAATCTATTTAAGTTAGAAGCATAACACAATATTAGGGAGCTTCATGCGAGGAGTACTATGTGGATATTTCATTTTGACGAGTTTGTTGGGTTTACGAATTAAAGTGCCCTGACTCCTCGAACGATTATTGCATATACTTCTGAGTTATGATGGCCTGAACGGTGTTATGTTATAGCTAAACCCTAATAACAACGTAACTCAATAGTAGGGAGCTTCGTGTGAGGAGTATTAACTTATGAATTATGATGGCCCGAACGGTATTATGTTGATAACATAATACAATAGTAGGGAGCTTCATGTGAGGAGTCATATACTTCTGAATTATGATGGCCTGAACGGTGTTATGTTATATATAAAAACCTAATAGTAATTAGTTACGAAAACCTAGACTAAGACTTGACATACACACACCTACACAACCCCCAGGATACGTGAGTGAGTTGTCTAAACCCCTACTTTACTTACCTCAAGACCCAAGTGAGTTTTTCATAGCCTCACTTTTAAATGTTTTATAACCCTGTGAGGGGGATACATGCTTTAAACCGAATACAAGTCTTTCCCCTTGGTTATTGCACGAGTAAACTATCTGCCATTATTACATAACCAAAATTCATGAATCTAATCATTTGGGATATTTTACCCACGCAAACGCGAATATAGTTGATAGATCTATTGGAGTTTGACAACTCCCGTTGGTATTAACACCTCACTGGGTGGTACCAATAAGTACTATATTTGAACCCACTGAAGGTTTAACTTTGGCAAGTTATCCTTCCAGTCCCCTCATGGTTTGGTCTGCAGACCCCATGACCCGGACTGTTAACGTGTGGTTCATGAGCTTAGTGCAATATACCTTCTATCCCTAAAACCTTTCCACACATAGGGTTTAAGCTGAACCCTGTGGAACTTGTATTCATACCTAACTATTTAAACCTATGACTCTCACTCAACCTATGTGTTGA
Organism: Artemisia argyi; assembly: GCA_030686995.1. Taxonomy (NCBI): domain Eukaryota; kingdom Viridiplantae; phylum Streptophyta; class Magnoliopsida; order Asterales; family Asteraceae; genus Artemisia; species Artemisia argyi. Next base: position 31,423,592 of record CM060681.1, on the reverse strand, counting down.
CTTTTAAGCATGTTATCCTAGGTAATTAGGCACTATAGGAACCCTGGCACGGAGAAGTACTGGACATGAGAATGTCCAGAATAGTTATCATTCATCAAGTTTTGTGTCATAAAACGTATATTTGGGACCTTTCTTTTGGTAAAAGTACATTTTTTACTATAAAAACTCTGATAAATAAATGAATGATAACATCTTTTTCAAAAACGTATCTTTTCGAGTCATTTTCTATTATCTTGTCTTTGTTCCATGAGTAATACCCCAAACACTTAATCCGCTGCGATTAGTGAAAAACGGGGGTGTTACATCATATGATGAAACCCACTTAACCCATAAATCTTCACCTCATAATCACTATTAACTTAAGATTAGGGACACTTACTTGTGGTGGATCATTGCTAGGAAGGCTATGAACATGAGGTCTTCATCATCTTCATTCTAAGCAATTAAGACCAACCCTCTTTTCCCTCCTTTTCTTTTGCCCCAAATCCACACCTTAAACACCCCCTTATCAAAGCATAGAACTTGGTAGGATTCTCTAGAATCCTCCAAGTAAATATCTACTTACACTTCTTTGGCCATTTGGCACATTAAGTCCCTTATCTCATACTTTTGTCACACCTCATATTATAACACATTTCATACTTAGCAACTTAGGTCCTTGAATTCTATTTCCTTTATAAATGTGTCACATAATACTTTCTATAGCCATAATACACATTCTTTGACTATCGGGTTTGACTAAAACTTACATTCGTTGACTAGCCAATCATGTTAAACCTTACTCGATTCCATCTAGGGTGGGGTCTATTTATACCCGGAAAGGAGTGTTACACCATTTATCACCGAAACCCATCCTTTTCATAATGCTCATTAGGAATTTCCAATTAATACTATCGTATGCTTTTTCAAAATCCACTTTGAAGATTAGACTCTTTTCCTTTGTTCGTTTCAGGTAAGACATTGTTTCATTTGCAATAAGAACCCCATCAATAATGTATCTACCTTTAATAAAAGCGTTTTGCACCTCCCCAATTCACGCACCCCACCACATGTTTCACCCTTTCTGCTAAGACTTTTGTGATAACTTTATAATAACAACCTATAAGACTAATTGGGCGAAAATCCCCCAAACCAATAGGATCTTTTACTTTAGGAATAATAGTGATAAACGAAGGGTTACAACCCCTTGAAATCTCCATAAATTCCCAAAACCACGAGACCGCCCTCATTAAATCCGCCTTGATAATATTCCACATTTTCCTAATAAATTTGAAGTTAAAACCATCGGGACCCGATGCTTTATCCCCCCCCCCCCCCCCCCCCCGCAACTTCGGATTGCTTCCCATATTTCTTTTTCATCGAACGACCTTTCAAGGCTACATGAATCCTCGGTCGAAAATTTTTCAATCCTATTACAACAAAATCTCGGCCTCGTCTTATTGCCTTTTGAGAATAAGGTTTTGTAGTGTCTAGCCATCACCGCTTCTATTATCTTAGGGTCTTCACACCATAATCCATTAACCATGATTCCTCTTACATTACATTTATTATTCCTCCTCTTCACGAATGAATGAAAGAATTTTGAGTTTTCATCACCCTCGATATCCCACTTAATTCTTGATTTTTGACGAAGCATATTTATATAATCCCTTTCCTTGGTCTCCCATTGCTTTCTTGCATCCATCCATGTATTCCTCTCATTTTCACTAAGTGATCTCGTCTCCGCTTCACGTTCCCACCTCATAGCAACATTTTTTATTTCTTCAATTTTCTCTACTTGACCTCCGAACCTTCCTTTGCTCCATATTCTAAGAGCCGCCTTAACATTCTTCATTTTGTCCCGAAACCTAGAATCCGGCCGAGTACTTCTTACTTCTTTCATCCAAGCCTCCTCAACCACGTGATTAAAGTCCACTTCCTTTAACCATACATTGAAGACACGAAATGGTTTTGGACCAAAGTCTAATTCCACATCCTTTAAAACTATGGGGCAATGATCTGATAATTTACGGTCCAAAGCCACGACTGAAAGATTACCCCATAAATTATTAAACACATCATTTAACAAAAATCTATCCAACTTGCAAAATTTCAACCCGTCTTCACTTATCCTTGTGAATTTCCTACCATCCATTGGAACTTCAACTAACCTCATATTATTTATGAAATCGTTAAAGTCGCTCGATTCCTTCAAGTTCACTTGAGAATTAAGTCTATCGTCAGCACTTCTAACCACGTAGATCCCCAAAAATGCATCAGGCTCCTTGCCATCTTTCTATCAATCCTGATAATCTATCCCATAACGATGCCTTTTGCCGAGTCACATGAGGCCCGTAAATACATACCAAGAATACCTCCTCGTTTTTCCCTTGCCATGAACCCCTCACCGTGATAAATCTTTCATCCCCTATCACCTCTTTACACGTAAATACGCTTGTATCCCATATGAGTAATATCCCCCCTGAATTCCCATTAGCCGCTAACTGTGTGTAAGAGTACCCCCGCTCCCCCATATATCTTCAATCCATTCATCATCAACCACCCTACTTTATGTTTCTTGTATTCTGATCATATCCGGTTTTTCAGACTTAATAATTGATTTAATCCATCCCTTTTTCCCATATTCCTCTAAACCCATTACTGTTTCATATTGTATACCAAAAAGTTTGTGTCCTAATGGTATCTTATATTGTGTGAGAAGCTCTTCAATTAAATGATTGTGGGTTCAAGTCCTACTTATTAGAACATATGAGATAAATTTGCGGTATAAAAATTATGAGATGATTAAAAATTACCGCTTATTAAAAAAAAGAAAAAAAAAATAGTGTGATATACATAAACTAAATATATCTCATATAGCTAGAATCAAATCATCAACGTAGTTACTACGTATATAATAGTGGGTGGCTTGGGGAATTTAATGGCATGGTTTTTAGTAGCATAGCTAGAAACAATAAGGAGGGTCAATCATTTTTTTTTTGTTACGTCAGTTCTTTTTCTCCAGCGACGTTCAAGCGGTTGGATGCCCCAATAAGTCAACCTACACTACAAAAAACATACCTCACAAAAATACCTTTTATATTTAATAAATACACGCACAAAATCAAATGATTATCAATCACATTGGCAAACCAATGGGCTTGTGGTCTACTGGGCATGTCTTATTCAGTTAAGCGTGCCTAGTGGAGAGTAGTACCGGTTTGGGTGACCAAATCGGGAAGTCCTCCCTTGTGGACCACTGCCCTGTCGGTACGATTTCAAAGTCCTTCAATGAAGGTTTCAACCCACAAGGGTTCGAATCTGGAGAAGGCAGGGTTTACTTCAATTTAAGTGTCGTGCCTTCGGGCGGCTTAAGTTGAAGGTTTTCCCCCCATCGGGTTTCAAATTGGACTTGGATTTCCCAAATGAAAGTCAATTTTCAAAAAAAAATCAATCACATTGGCAACCCTCATCCACAAAAAAAGAAGAATTGATTTTGTGGCACAGTAAAGCCGATTGACATAGATCAATTGATCGATCGATTCCAAATCCCTCACTGTAAGCAGCCTTATGACATGCAGTCGAACAAACAAGCCTTCCTAATTAAGCAACAATGTAAAAGAAATGACATTACTAAAGTTTTAGTGTTTTGTCTTGCCATGTCATGTCATTATGTGTCATGGTGTGCAATTTTGTGAAAGCTATGGTAGGTAACATATTGTTTTCATGTCAATAATGTTTCTCAAATAAAGGTAATTCATCTTAACCCTACAATGCTATTTTCCCTTTGCGTCTGCTCAAAAATCAAATCATGTATGCACACCACTTGATGGGATATTTCCTTTTATATCTTGAGCTCAAACTTATCAACCAAATGGCATTCGAAACAATTTTCATCTTAACCCTAAAAGACATATACTTTTTCAAGAACAAACCAATATATTTAAAATTCAATTAGTTTTTTTTTTTTTTTTTTTTTTTTTTTTTTTTTTTTTTTTTTTTGAGTTGAAAAGCAAAGTAATACGAGCACATACTAAGAGCATCCACTATAGTGGTTTATAAAAATGTCTTTAAAAAAAGGAAGATGTTTATTATTTTATTAACATAGTGAGAATGTGTTTCATGCTTATATGGAATGAAAAAAGTCTAATATGTTGAACCTCTTCTAAATTTAATGTTTTTGTGTTTAATAAGGTTTTATAAAGCTTTAAGAAATTTATGTATAGTGAATAAAGGTTTATAACAAAAAAAGGTTAAGAATTTATGATTTATAATGACTAGATACTATTATAAACATTTATAAAGGTTCATTACCGTAGATGCCGTAAACCTAGGATATAAACACTCATTTGGTTGGAAAACACACTTTTACTTATCCACTAAGCGGATGACCAATTGACTGGTTTTGGTGCAACTTATACATACGGAATATACTGAATATATGATGCAATATATATTAGATAGTTTTTTTTTTCATAGATAAGAACTTCATTAATTTACTCGTTAATGAATAAGCGTGCACTATATAGATTCATCATTGCTTGACAATATTCACTGTTTCGGCTACTTTTCACTGAAAATTATAAATAAAGAATTGATTGTAATATATATCTAACATCAAGTGCTTCAATCTTCCTAGATTTTGGGAAATGACTCCACTTAACGAATTAACTTTTTTTTTTTTTTTTTTTTTTTTTTTAATTTTTTTTTTTTAGATTTGGATATTGGAGATGTTCCCCAGGGGTGCTAACCCTTATTTTTTCCGTCATCATCAAGTGTTGCATCCCCGGTCCGTTGCATGGAGTTTTAATAAAGTGGTCGTTAGAGAAAGTATTGACAAGTTTTTGGACGACCAATTAAGGGTGAGTTTGAGATATTCAATTTTTTTCAACTATTATGAATTTAATATTGTTTGATTTTTTTAATGTCATATGTATTTTCTATGTTTTATTAAAGGTAAGAACACCGTTGCCTAGGCTTACACCGGATGAGTACGAGGAATTATCCGAGTGGTGGCGTGACAGTAACGCGTATATTGAAGGGCATCCGGTCGCACCCCCGGTTATACAGCCACAAGCAAACATGGATGATGAAATACCTCCGGCTGTGGCACAAAAGTTTGATTATTATGATGAGAAGATTAAAGAATATCAGCTAAAGCTAGCCGAAATTGAAAAAATGGTAAACAGTTTCACATTAATTTCTTTTGAGTTTATGTATAAATATTATTGAAAGGTTGTTAATTGTTTCATTAACATTTTTAATGCAGCAAAACCAACTTCGCAATAAACAAGGAGTACATAGAGGATCAAGCTTTGTTGCAGATGAAAATGTTGATTTTAGTGACTATAGTGTGATTCAAAACACACATGTTTTTTTTTTTCTTTTCTTGTGTTTAGTAATTTTTAATGACGAAATGGTTATATACTAACATTACGTTATGATTTAATATATAGGGATTCCCCCAATCCCACCGTCCATTTAGTGGTCCACCAGATGAGTCTTTCTTTGATGGAATTCCTACACCGCCCGTTGTGTCTAGGTATCCATCCCCGTTTCCATCAACCGGACATGCTGCTACCCGTACACCAATGGGTTTCGCCTCGTTTGCCACTCCCATTGATCACCAGGCTGGTCCATCTTCCCGCCCTAACGATGCTGCTGACATCCAGGTAACATATTATTTTACGATTATTATTTTTAGAATTCGTCATTATTTGTAATTGATTACTGATTGTTTTATATATATATATATATATATATATATATATATATATATATATATATATATATATATATATATATATATATATATATATTTTATTTTGTTAATCTTTTTTCAGCATCCGCTCAACCGACCAAGGAGGGATTGTCGTCCAGGTAAATATCAGCAATTTCCGTATACCCAACAGGGACCCACTACAATCCTCCCTAAGAAACGTGGAGCTAAGGCTAAACTAAAAAAGAGTACGGCGATCTTTCCGCGATTTAACCTAGAAGAATTATCGGTAGATGATGATGATGAGGATGTTTTGGTTGTTGGTACAGCTGCTAGCTCACCTTTGGTATTTTATAATGTTGATCCTACAAAGGTACTACTAAAAATGTTTTTTATTTATTAACATTTGCTTTATATAATTAATGAACTTGTAACCATATTGTATATAATTTATTTATTTATTTATTTATTTTTTGTTTAGGTAAGGCACACTAACTATGAAAGTTTGGAGGAATTCCTTTTGGAGCCATACGGGATATACCTTGATTGTCATCCAACAGGTTGGGTGCTGGAAAGTAAGTTCTGGCAACATCTACTTCCGGGTGTATACAAGCTGGGTACTGATCCGGGTCCAGTGCAAACACGTGGTTGGTTGTCTGACGATGTAAGTGTATTCTTTTAAATTGTTTGAAGTTTAGATTATTTAAGTTTCAAGAACATTAAATGGTTAGGTTTAAACTTTTGAATCAGCATATGAATTGTTGGATGGAGATATTAATGAGAAAATGGGACAACAACCAACTATGGACAGTGGCTAGATCATGGACGGCATCTCTTTCCCCGAGCGTGAATGGTTATGTGTCCATGCTTTCGGTAAATCCGGCCCTTAGGGGAACATTGGATGGTCGCACACGTCCGTACCCGTCATGGGATGTAGTACGTTATGTAAGTAAAGATATTTCAATGTATATTTGTTTTGTATAAATTACTCTTTACAAGACTTTGTAATTGTGTATGCATAAATAAACTTTATATGTAGGTGTTGATGCCGATGAACCGGACAGGGAATCACTGGGTCACAACAATTATAGATTTGTATGATTCCAAGTTATTGGTTCTCGACTCTATGTACAGCATGGAACGTGGTGAAGTAATAAGAAAATTTGTATTGGCTTGGACCGAAGCTGTGAACACGTGTTTAGAAGAGCTGGGACATTTTAGCAGGACAGGACGTGGGCATTATAGTTTCGAGTTCCATTACAACAACGTACCATATCCTATCCCACAACAAGGAAATTCAAGCGATTGTGGGGTAATCACATGTTGGCTAATACATGAGTTTGTTACGTATAACTGGCCACCGAAGTTTGATATGACTAATGTTGTAGCCTTTTTCTCCAATGTTAGATGTAACCTTGGTAAGGTGTTTTATCTAAGTAGGTGTGAGGATACTAGTTTATGTGGATATGATTAGTTAAGATGTTGTTAGTTGTACTGTTGAACAGTTTGTAATGGTATATGTTGATGTATAAAGTTTTTTTTGTTAACTTTCATTTGATTTATTTTTTAACCATACATAAACACGATACAATAACCTTACATAGACACGAAACAATTAAACCATACAACGCTGTGTTTCATACACAGTAGATTGACAAGTATGAAAAGGTGCATATTCATCCACTAAAAACGGTATTCTTGTCGATAACCTCAACCAAGTTCCTTTTTGTTATGTTAAGAGCAGGCGGTGATGATTTCGAGGTAAAGACCAAAACATTACGAAGTACCAAAACAGCTCTGACTTTGAGGTATTTTTTATAATCCAGCTCTTCTGCAAGGACTTTGTGATGAATTGTACCAGCCATAGTCCCGGTTGGATCTTTTAGTGTAAAGTTGAGGTCACCCAGCATGTTAGGAGTACAAGACTTGATAACAGCTACAACAAGTTCAAGTTTTCCTTTTACACAATGCTTCTTTATATCCCCAAAACAGCCAGTTACGATGACACCTTGAGAATTAAACAGCTTATCAATCGCGCTCAACCATGGACCACTAGTAAAATGTTCATCCTCAGTGACGTCCTCATTTACTTTCGCTATATAATCCTGTGTTGGCACAACACAATATTCGGGCCCACCCTCTCTGATGTCTGCATTTTTTCGAAGAATGGCTCGTTGAAGAATACCAGCCGGACCAGGTATTATCCAATCATCCTCGCTCATAGATGTTGACGAACCCGCAACATTATGTGTTGGGGCGTATGTTGCGTAATATTTTTATTTTGGTGGAACGAATTAGGAATTTGTGAATCCGGTTTTCTTTTGTTGAGACATTGTGTGAATTTTATCTTTCTTTCAGTGAGTAGAATTGTGAGCAAATAAACGTGACTACACATCAGTATTTATACGAGAAATTTAATGGAGATGCATATCATTGTCATATTTCGCGTAATAAATTACACGTACCCGTACGTGTCATGCAATTGTCAGATCAATGTCATATCATTGTCATATTTCGCGTAATAAATTACGCGTACCCGTACGTGTCATGCAATTGTCAGATCAATGTCATATTTCGCGTAAAAAGATATACGTACCCGTATGTGTCAGGCACTTGTCAAATCAACTGTCTAGTCCGTGTCATATTTTGTTTCAAAAAAGTAGTATTCTTGCAGCATTTTCCGTACAACAATCGGATTACACTTTAGATCAAATGGTTGAATGGGCGGAACAAGAACACTTTGAGAATGAGGAAGCTAAAGCAGATGAACGTCATAAAGCCCTATGGAAGAATCGTTTCAATTATTAAGAATATCAATCAATAAGTGTGTTGTATGCCTTAAGAATGTCATCTATATATGATCTGTTTTATCAGTGATTCAATAAACATTGCCATAAGTATCCAAATTAAAAAATTTATTCAAATAAGAGTACAAACGTTCATTAACAAAATACAAACCAGTTAACATAAACTAGATAAGCTCAATCGTCTTATTTGTTGGGTTGAACAACATACAATTGTGCCACCCCAGCAGTAGCAGCACAAGCACATTCAACAAAAAACATTACCTCATCATCCTCAGTAATGTCAATACGATAATTAAACGAAGCCAACTTACAGGACAAATTAATCGGAATATTTGGATCTAAATTGAATTTCTTCAACACCAACCCAACTAACCCTGAGTACGTCAAATCATTATACATAATGACACCTCGATGCTGATCATCATAATGTAACACACATTTAAACTTCATAATGTTAGAATCCATGGATACTGTAAAGAGAAGTAACAATTATGTGTATATATCAAATCATAGCTACATTATAAAGCAATTGAGGTCAGACAATTTTTTAAAGGTTATGACACTTTGAAATGACAAGTCACTGACAATGTCGTGTACGCTTAAAAGTTTACACGAAATATGACACTTTGAAATGACAAGTCACTGACAATGTCGTGTACGCTTAAAAGTTTACACGAAATATGACACTTTGAAATGACAAGTCACTGACAATGTCGTGTACGAAATATGAGTAAGCTTTTGCATTTGCTTCTAAAGTCTTTTTCAGGTATTTTGTAGTGATACCACTATAAATTAAACACAAACATTCCACACATAAACCAAACAGGTTTCTCTAAAAATTAAAACGAAACAATGTCACACAACAATTCACCAGGTAACAAGGGAGATGATAAAAATCACGTGGTGCATCAGCAAAACTTGGTGGAGCAGCAAAATAACATTGTAGAGACGCATCAGCAAAACATGTCGGAGGAGCAGCGAAAAAGGTTTTTGGATAGCTTGGTGGAGGAACAAGTCTCAAAGCCTATAGAGCGGCATGAAATGTTGAATTTCGTAAGTAGGATTAGGGCTCTTAAAATTTACTATGAACTATTGAAAGAAACAAAGGATGAGACGAAAAGGGATGCAAGCAGGGAAGAGAGCTCTGGTTCTAGCCGGTTGGGGTGAAAGTTTAATGATTATGGTGTTTGTAATATTTTAGTATGTTGTAACCTGGTTTTTATTTAATGTATCGTATGGTAGCTACTTTTTACTCCTTGATTGTAATAGTACCTTCTTTAATTCTACCAGTTCCTTTTTTATGTAATGTAAATTGTAGTCAATGCAAGTATATTAACCATAACATTTATATTACTTGAAACAACAACTACAACAATAACATACGATACGATAACTAAGAAACAGAAATTCAAACAACTAAAAAACAATACGATAAATAAACATAAAACCATGATTCAATTAAATGAATCATCCGACACATATCCCTCGTGACTCGAGTAGGAGGCACTTGAGTCGTCCTCACTCGATGGCACAGGTGGAAGACCCCGAGCCCAACGCCTTTCGGCTCTTCTGTTCCTCTGATCCTGTCTTGCTTTGAGGTACGCCTCACGCTCCCTATTCTGACGGGCTTGCTCAGCTTCATGCTCCCGTAGCACTTCCATATCCAGCTCATACTGTTCGTCCTCAGTCAATTGACGAATCATGGGTTGGTTTATATCTGGAAACATTACTTCTGGTGGAATGGCAGGTGGTGGGTTGTCATGCACTTGGAAGCTCGGAAACAAATCTTGGGGTGGAGTGGGAGGTGGTGGGTTGTCATGCACTTGGAAGTACTGCCACAGTTCTTGTGGTGTAAATGCAGGTGGTAGGTTGTATGGTGGGTTGTCATTCACGTGGGAAAACGGAAACAGATACGGTGGTGGAGTGCCAGGTGGTGTGTGAAACGAATCATTTTCAGGTGATGCATGGTTTGACATTGTGTTTGAAGAAGAAAACTCAGTTAGTATGTAAATTGTGTGTATTCACCATACAACAATACCTATTTATAGACCCAAAAAAGTTAACCCTACCTATGTTACCCCGTGAACCCTAAACACTAATAATAAGATGTGATACAGTTTTCCCATTCCCCATGCACCACTTTAATGCATGTCGCGTATGGTTTTAAGGGTGTCGCGTATATCCATACGCGACATGCACTATATATATATATATATATATATATATATATATATATATATATATATATATATATATATATATATATATATATATATATTTTGCCCAAGCTAGACTGTTGACATGTGTCCTCCCCTAATGCCGCGTACACTTTTAAGGGGAACCTTGGGGTATTTTTGAAAACGGCTCAGATTTGGAGTATTTTGTGACATACCCCTTCATGCAGGGGTATGTAAGTAATTTTCTCTAATTAGCTTGTTGATGTTCATAAAATAAATAAATAAATAAAATAAAAATAGCTTGTGAAAAAATAAAGTCTTCACATAACATTCGTTTTCAACTTTTATCACATCAAATATTTTATTGCCAATTATTCAAGTATCATCTATGCATGAAAGATATATATATTTTAGGACATATATTTGGTACGCTTGTCTCCAAGTATATTAGGTACTAGTCATACTTCTCTCATATCCAGCTCTAATATTGAATATCGTTGTTGTTGATATTTCACATGCTTGTGGTAAAGTTTTTCAGTGTCATAAACGTACTAAAAGCATGCTTACTTCATTAATCGAAGTACCATAAGAACCATGTGCATTGCATCTAGACGTATTAATTAGTCAAATCGTTAAACTAATGTACGATGATTAGAGAAACCGTATTAGAGTACTTAACTAATTTACAATTACTACTTTTGGGACGAGAATGCTTAGCTTTATTCCACATAATAATTTAACATGAAATCTTTTTGAGAAGTGAGAGCTCCACCACAACTACTTAAACATGATGATGGTTTTGGTGAATAATGAGACATCACTTAGCATTCCCACATCTTTGCAAGACTTGCCATTTTCTTGTTTAGGTGTGTTCCAGGGTCGAAAATCACTTTCTCTTTCGTTGCACCGATGGTTTCTACTTCTTCTCCTCCACTTCCAAAGGTTAGTAACCATGGATACTATACTTTCGTGCGATATATGTTAGTTGTTATGTTCCAATTGGTAGAGCTAGTTATATATGTTAGTTTACTCTTGTATCACACGCTACTTTAAACTTGTTTATACGACGTTTATTAATAGAACTAAGTACTATAACTAAGCTCGTGTATGAGGTTTGAGAACACATATACGTACTTACATACCTTAAAACGCTACTATATGATATTAGTGTTCTAAGAACATGTTTTAGTATTTTGGTAATAGGGATCACCGAAGATGTGGTGTGGGTCGGCTTTTTATAAACTATGTGACAGTATCTTGCTATATAACTTGAGAACCATTGTAGAAGTCTGGAAGATATTATTAGCTTACCAATTTAGCTTATAAGAGGCTCAAAAAACTTTATACTCATGTGCGACGCCTTGTTACTCTATATATGTATGTAGGAAGCTCCACTTGAGGGAGAATGGGAAGAAGGGCCACAAAGGGATGCAAAATGGTGGTATTCTACTTTTCACACTGTCACCGCTATGGTTGGTGCAGGTGTTCTTAGCTTGCCTTATGCTATGGCCTACCTTGGATGGTACTTAGTTCGCTCTTTATTTTAAGGACTAGTATTATTTCAAACCAATTTATATTGCAAAACACTAAAAAGGGCTAAACGAGCTTTATGTGACAGGGGTCCGGGGATGGCTGTAATGATCATATCATGGGCCTTGACCTTGCACACATTTTGGCTTTTGACCCAACTCCATGAGTCCTCAGAAGGGGTTTGTTATGATCGCTATATCGACCTAGCCAGACACGCTTTTGGGCAGAAACTTGGGCCTTGGATAGTATTACCACAGCAGCTGATAGTACAAGTAGGAGTGAACATAGTGTACATGGTGACTGGTGGAACTTGCCTTCAGAAGTTCATGGAAATGGTGTGCTCTGATTGTGCTAGGCTAAGACACTCTTACTGGATCATCATATTTGGTTCCACACATTTTTTTCTCTCACAACTTCCAAATTTTAATTCTGTATCTGGAGTGTCACTGGCTGCCGCGGTTATGTCACTATGGTAAGTGAAAACTGTTCTAGCTAACAATTTTATAATTCGTGTATGTACAAAGCTGATTTTCTGTTTTTATGTGTCAGTTATTCAATGATTGCTTGGGCCGGTTGCCTAAGCAAAGGAAAACAACCGGATGTAAGCTATGCTTACAAGAAAACAAGTGGGGCTGATTCAATATTCCGAATATTCAATGCATTGGGTCAGATTTCATTTGCGTATGCAGGACATGCAGTCGCACTTGAAATCCAAGCCACCATCCCTTCCAGACCCGGAAAACCGTCAAGAGTAGCAATGTGGAAAGGCGCTATGGGAGCTTATTTTGTCAATGCCGTATGTTACTTTCCCGTAGCTATCATTGGATATTGGGCGTTTGGACAAGATGTTACTGATAACGTTTTAGTTGCACTACAAAAACCATCTTGGCTCATTGCCGCAGCTAATTTGATGGTTGTGGTTCATGTTCTTGGCAGCTATCAGGTATTTTACTGACCCGCTGATACAAATTTGTTACTAGTTTACTTATAATTTGCTGAGAAAATTGCCGGACATATATTTTCAGGTATTTGCAATGCCATTATTTGATTTGATGGAAAAAGGATTGGTGAAAAAACTTAACGTTCCCTCTGGACTACCACTTCGACTTGTTATTCGTACTACTTACGTTGGTAAGTATTATCCAAATTTTTTTAGTACAACAATTTAAAATTTATCTTAGTATTTCATTGAAGCTAAAAGTCAACAAAAATTTGCAGCTTTCACATTGTTCATGGCTGTGACATTTCCCTTCTTTGGTGATCTTCTTGGTTTTTTTGGTGGATTCGGTTTTGCTCCAACTTCTTATTTTGTAAGTTTTAAACTTAATCTTTATAAATATTTAAATTCGATAGAAGTAAAGTAGACACTATGGTTGCATATAAAAAAAAGCAGTTATCTTACTAATGTTAAATCATTGTTTATATGAATTTAAGCCAAACTAATAGTATGCATGAACATTTGAACTTTGCAGCTTCCAAGCATAATATGGCTCATACTCAAGAAACCCAAAAGATTCGGTACCCAATGGATTGTTAATTGGGTAATCATTTACACTCATTTGTTACTTCAAAAATTAGTCTTCTCAGAACTTTGAAAAAAAAAATATTATTTCTGCTGATACAAATAGAGATTTACATTTTAAGCTTATAACGACACTCCTCGAGCTGAATACTGGTGTGTTTACAGGTGGGAATATTCATTGGAGTGTTCATAATGTTAGCATCAACCATCGGTGGGTTCAGGAATATAATTGCTGACTCCTCAAGCTACGACTTTTATCAGTAAATTATCAGATTAACTGGTATTGTATTTATGACTACATGTTTTAAACAAGTCGATACTATGTTTCATATTGGAAATGCGTGTTTGTAATAAAAACTTAAGGATAAAACTCACAACTCACAATCGGGTTGGATACATATATATGAATCATACTTGTTTGATCTATAAAGTTATCTGCAGTATCTTGTGATGTCTGATAAATATTCATGTCATCACATTACGAAAGTGTGACTCGCAAACAAAACAAGCAAGCATTATTTGTATGTATACGAATGCAACATTATAGTAAATGAATGCATTTGCACTTATTCATGTAGAATTTGAGACAAAAGAATAACGGCAACAGAGAAATTTTGATTTATGTGGAGTTACAAAGCATGTATCATGTATGCCAATAAAATTATGTGAAAACGTCACACGTTGTAGCAAATTGTGTTACATCATCAACTACTATAAAGATGCAACTGATATAAGCATTTCAGATGACAGTATATTAGTGCTGTTTTTTTATCAGTATTTTCTGATTTCTACGAATTCTTTAAGCTTGGCCAAAATGTCAAAAGTCTAAACGATATTCTTTCTTTAACACACCAGCTTCCTATCTTCTGCAAAAAAATACGGTTAGATGGTTGTTAAATCAAGTTAGCACAAGTACTTTCCCATCCTAAGGAAATCATACAAATTTGACCTTTTGAGGTCAAACCTATGCGTTTTCTAATGGTAAATAAAGATAAAAGTTTCCCAGTTGAATATCAATATGGTTGTAGGCTTGTAGCATGTGTTGCATATCAAATTTCATTATCAAATTATCAAAAAAAAAAAAAAAAAAAAAAAAAAAAAAAAAAAAGAAAAAAACTCGTATTGATTTGAAGGTGGAAAGTAATGATTTTGACCTCAAAAGTCAAACTTGTAACCAAAGAACTTTTTTTGTTCTTTCTTAATATGAGGAAGATGATGATCACGTACCATTTTCAGTAGCAAGAATCATGATTCGATTGTTGAGAAAAATGATTGGATTCCAAAAACAATGAAAAGTATTCCACCCGAAAATGCAATCTGCACGAAATATTCCAATAATTATTCCAAACGTAGAAACAATTGAACAAGCCAATGATGACACAAATCAATAAATTGACATACAAATCTCTCTGATATTTGAGTTGCCAAACTCTTCCCGCCAAAGACAGCAGCAGTCTGACACAAAGCTTGCCCTCTAACAAAGACACAATTACGTTAACCATATGTACTAAGAGTTAAAGTCGTAGTCAGCTATAGAACGAATGAACTTACAAGATCCCTCCAAGAACAACACCCAATGGGTTCTCAGCTGCAGCCAAACCAATTGTCGCCAACTGAAGAAAGTTGACGTGTTTAGAGTCAAAGTCAGGGATAGAAGTACAGAACGAATGACCAAATTGATTAAATGCAGTTTCTATGATAACTTAAGATTAATGCTCACCTGGCTTTTGTCACCCCACTCACCAAAGAAGGTTATAGAAAACGCCTGCCCAATTAGCTATCTGTTAGGAAAACGTATCATTTCGAAAAAGGTGGAAGTTATGGATCTATACCTTTAGAAAGATGGGCGAAAAGAACTGAGTCATAAACGGCCTTTTCTTTTTCTTCAAGTCATCATCAGTACTTGACTTAGTAGTTTGACCATTAGCTTTTGTGTCGGCATCCTACACACATGATCACGGAAAAAACTGTAATATTAATTTTAAGGGATATAATAAGGCTAGCTGGTGGAGGAAAACTAGAGATACTGACCAATTCAGCTTCAACTTCAGCCAGTTCTTCAGACTCACTGATAGACGATTGTATAAAGTATAAACCAAATCACACTCCGTTTAGTTGAATATATAAATAAAAAGTGAAAAAAGAGTTACCCGTCGCCATTATATGCATCCCACAAAGACCATAGTCCAAAACCAAAGAACAAGACGGTGGCTATATGCTTAGTCAATGTTCGGGACATCTGCATGAATACAGTCATACAAGATTCATGTACATGTTAAAAAAAAATAAAAATAAAAATAAAATAAAAGTTGAATAAGAGTATGGTAATTCAAAAGCATATGTTGCTTAAGAAACATACGAGGTTTGGAGCAGCCATTCCAACGGCAGCAGACAAAATTGTCATAACCTGAAAGTCAAAGCATTGACTATATAAGTCTTAATACACATTGAGCTGATAAGTATGATTACATTGAGAAAACAGAACGACTTACGATAAGAGATGAAAGGCAGCCTGCCAAGACGTGTCTCCTAGGATGACGCATTGCCAAGATCTAAAAACAGAATTGAGTGAACAAATAGAGTTTGATTATACTAAATAGGTTTATACTAACAAGCTTTTAATCCTTAAATTTTAGAAAATTTACAATTCCATTTTGATATCAGATTCTAAACAAAACTCATGTTTCAACATCAGATACGATATGGATTTCGAGCTTCTCAAAAGAGAGAATTATTAACCATCTTAAACTCGATAACATAAGCTACAAACAAGTATCACTTTTTTGACAAATTACATGTCGCCTTTCCAATTGAAAAAAAGACTACTTATTTAGTATGGGATACAAACTTTTAAGTCTTTTCTGAGGATAGGGATTCTGATTTCAGGAATTCTTAAAATGGCCTTATTGACTACAAAGGTCAAATAAGTGTATCTATCAGAATATCTCCACTATACAAAGGCGGTACCGCGGTAGTTTGGAATTGCTTAATACTTTCTGGAACTGCTTATCTTACTGTAAAATAATTAGTAAGCAATTTGGATAAGCAAATCCGAAACTGCCTAACTTTCAATTCGCCGATACACTTTTATTAACCAATCCCAAACACCCCAAAGTTAAACTAATTTCAATTCCTATATAATTGGAAAAACCGAAAAACAGGAAAAAAACAAAAAACAAAAAAAACAAAAAAACAAAAAAGAAAACAAAAGTACATGTGAAAACAGATTTCATATGTACTTATATTTCTGGAATCATTGCTTTCAATGTTTGCATCCATGGTTGCATATCACTATCACATATTCATATTATTTATTTATTTATTGATTTATCAACAAAAATAAAAAAGAAACAAGAAGAAAACCAAGAAAGTAAACTCACAGCAGCTGCGAAAAACGTCTTATCACCAATTTCAGATAACACCGTCATCGCAAGTGATTTGCTAAATCCCTAACATCACAAAATATACATTATATCAAAATCATATAAAAATCAACAAGCAAATACAAAAACATTAGTACTATAGATATAAAAGATTAAACTTACTTGTACAATTGATAAACTCATGATTATAACGATATACCAATCAAATTCTCAACTGAATCTGATAAATTTGGTAAGAGTTGGTAAGAGTAAGTGAGCTGAGCTTTATATATTAACAAGAGTAAGGTCAGAAATATAATGTAATATAGTGCCAGTGGTATTATTTATGCAACATGCATGTTTGTTTATGCTTATATTTAGTGGTTGCTGAGGAAAGACGCTTTCTTCATGGATTTCTTTATCGGCATTATTCTTCTGTTTGTTTGAATCAAACTCTATTATTAAATTTGAAAGCTTGAAACATAAGATTATTGTTTATTCGGTTTGAAACATAAAATAACCTCGTTTAGGATTAGGATACGAGGTGTTTGTGTTACGTTATTATTTGATACTATTATTTATCTTATTAATATAATCGATATTGATCATATTATAATTTAGTTTCGTAGGATATCTATCCACATGTACAACATCAGAAAGATAAATTGCGTATTGAAAACCATTCATTAGTTATTATATTACAACATGAGTGTCATAACGTATGGTGGCTTCAAACGACAATAATATCGAGTTACACGTCAAAGAACTTTCAACTTTTACAATATTTTGAGTAGCTCATTATTAGTCATTTTGGCATATTGCTATCAAGTGTCTTTTTGCTTTCAACATTTACTTGCGACTAGGGGGTTAAAAAGGCTGACCTGACTCGGATCCGACTTGAACCTGAATTTGACTAAGACTATATATTTGGGCCAGGTTACTCGGGTCAATAATTTTATTCGGGATATTTGGGTAAACCTAAATAACCCGAATGCAAAATAGGGTCGGATATCAGGTAAAATATTTTTGGCTAACTCAGGTTCGGGTCAATCCGTTTGACTTCAAATAAGGCTTTTTTTTTTTTTTTTTTTTTTTTTTTTTTTTTTAAGTGTTTTTTTATAAATTATCTATACAAAGTATTTGACAATTACTACAAATTAAAGGTTGTGTCAGATGTGAAACCGTACATGGTGAGTCTCAAAATATATATCTTTTACATATTTGACGCCTCAAAGTTCATTTTCAAATATATATATATATATATATATATATATATATATATATATATATATATATATATATATATATATATATATATATATATATATATATATATGAAATTATATTCTAAATATCTGTTAAAACTCTATTTCAAATTAAATGTGTGAGTGTGATGATGAACTTATAAGAAGTTAAAGCCAGATCTCTACAACGTATCTTTGATCATATTTACACAAGGCCTCCGTTATCTAGGCTACGGCACTGAGTGAAACATAGCACATGTTCGTAACTTAATAAGTTTTAACTATTATAATGGATATTTGATTATATTTTATCAAGTTTGTATCATACTACTAATTAACATGGATAATTCATAGGTTAACTTAACTATTGTATCGACATTTTCTATGTCACTGTCTTGATAGAGTATCATTGTATATAGTGGTTGTGACATCAAACGACAATAATATTGAGTTCTTCAACAAACATTTTAACGTTTTATTCGCTTTATGTTGTAAGTAGCTCATATTACAATATTATTAAGCATAGCGTCGTTTTGTTATGAACATTTTGTAGCCAAGTTAGTGGTATTCTCTAAAATGTCAATTTTACTACTTTAAGATGTTGTCTCTGGTTGGAATCCATGTATAACAAACAAGTACTAACATACAAGGTTGTATATCACAATCACAATACATATGTAACTAGTAACTTGCCGACAAACGATTTATCTTGCTTTTTGTTTTTATGTCCATTAACGTTTCCCTTTTCTATTTTAGAATGTAGCAAAATGAAATAAGACGAAATGTTAGCTGAATGTATATTCCTATGCATGCATGCACCGAAATATGCTATAGACGTTTAGATGTATTTTTGTCATTTTGTGCTTTGTGTTGTCATGGTCTAGTAACAGTGAGGGTTTTGCTAAGATAATGGATACGTTTAAACTATGTAGTTAAAATTATAATCGACAGACATGGCTTAATAGGGGAAGTGATTTGCACACTCCCAAAAATGATTGGCACACTCAAATTATGAGTGTGTTGACATTTATACCCTTACAGGATAAGAATAAGTCCAAACAATGTAAGGGTATAAATGTCAACACACTCACATTTTGAATGTGCCAATCATTTTTGGGAGTGTGCAAATCACTTCCCGCTTAATAGTCTTGTAACTTATTTTTTACTAAGATCTCATACATAATTACATCAACAGAGCAGGTTACAGAAACAGTGAAATAAATACTCATAACTACTCTAGTCGTCTAGTGGAGATAACAAAGTTTTCGGTACGTCTACCAATGTCAATTGATATACTTCTGACCACGTCATAAAAGCATGACCCACAAAATGAGTTGACAAATTAATGAAAGCATAAAAAACCAAGTACATACATCTATAGCCTTTCGAAAAAAAATTATATACAACTATAAAATGCTGGAAGCTAAGCTAGATGTTGGCTTTTAAAATAAAATAAACATGCCATCTAGGTTAATGTCTTTTTCTTTAACTCGCCATCTATGGGCATCAGATTCATGTCGGTGGCATGACGTATCTAACCATTATGTTAGCCTGTTAGGTCTCGAGGGCTTTGATATCATTTGCGGTTAGCCATGACCTAACATAGTGGTTAGATACGTCATACCACTGACATGAATCCGATGCCCATAAATTTGTACATATATTGAAAGTTTAAATAGAGAAGTAACAAGTATGAAGTATCCCAATAGCTAAATGGGCTAAGCGAAACAGGCCTAATAGCAGTGTCGATGTTTGAATGTTTGATGATGATTTTAAGTTCTTGATGATGATGTTTTAGGGATTTAGGGGTTTTTCTTTTTTAATGTAGGATGGTCACACAAGGTTAGGATGAGGTTTGTGTTTTGGCTTCATGAAAAAGTGAAAAGAAAATAGAACAGTCGACTGTTGGTTTTTCATAGGGCGTGTTTGGTTTGGTTTTCTCAAATATAATGCAAAAGGGTGTTTGGTTCGGTCAGTCCGGGTTTTAGACAGTTTTGGTCATTTTTGAGCCGAACCAACCCGAGACCCTAAACCCTATAAAGAAGCAACCGAGACCGAACTGATGGTTCTTTGGTTCATATCAGGTTGTATCTGTTAGTGTATTATTATTCGTCTGTTATTAGTCTAGGTAATAGACTAATAATAATACACTAGCAGTGTCGGGTAGGTCGGGTTTCTCAGTCTGGTCGGGTTTTGGGTGTTCCATGCTCAGCCCTATTAGAAACTACTAAGGTCTCTAGCTTCCGTGGACAAAGCAGCAATTACTAAGATTTATCAGGAACATGCACTTGTGCAATCCATGAGTAAACAAGTGTTTGGAATTGCTAATTTTGAAGTGCTTATCTCTATTCTCTACTGTGTTCAAAATCTCTATTCTCTATTATATATAAAAAGAAAATCATTTTTTTAAACACTTAAAAACTTAAAAAAAAAATTAAAAAAAAAAAAAAAAAAAAAGTAAGGTTTAATTACTAATATACCTTTAACTAAAAATTATAACAACGTTCATCATTAAATTAATAGCTTAAATATATTTTATTCCATAAATTTTTATTATTTTTCGTTTCTAATCCGTATAGTATTTTTTTTTTTTTTTTTTTTTTTTTTCACAATAACTACATATTAAACTTTTGATTGTTGTATCAAAGGTCACACCAAAATCATAAATTTACAAATACAATTATTTGATGCTATAGATCGTCGGCGTTTGCAGGTATTCTAGTGGTTAAAATAGGTGTCCACATGCTTTTTAGAATAGAGTTTTATTTAAACAACTTATCTACATAATTCAAAACAAGATAACCACTTAGATATAGCTAAACAATACAAAACACTATTTAATTTTTTTTTTATTGGATTCATATGAAACTTTTTCATGGACTTTTATATCTAAATCACTTAAAAGCGATAAATACGTCTGAAGTGTTTAAAGTACAAATAATTTATAAGACTTTCCCTGTTTCTTTAAAATAAATTATGTTATGTGCCTATTTTATACTAGGGTTTAGAGGGTTTTAGCTTCTCTATGGAAACGATTGCCAGAGGTTCATCAGAGATAGTTACTGATGATCACGAACTCCCTTTATCGGTACATGCAGTCATGTCCAACGATGACCTATTAATCGAAATCTTACTTAAGTTACCAGTAATCTCACTTCTTTTGTTTAAATCCGTATCCAAACGTTGGTTATCTCTAGTAACATCACCTGCTTTCATAATGCATCGTAGCCAAATCCCTAACATGGATCGTCCGTCAGGTCTCTTTATCATGGATCCTTTTGAAACAGATAGATTTGATTTCGTGCAGTTGGATGACAGAATTCCATCCGGCACATCTCGGTTTAATACCATCTTTAAACCTCCTTGCAGTAATGGTTTTGTTAAGCAGTCGTGCAATGGTTTGCTTTTATGCTATCTTGGTCCTGATAAGTACTGTGTATATAATCCGTCCATTAATCTCTTTAAGATGCTTCCACAACCCCCCCATATCTTGAGACCTGGTAATATTAGTTGTGCAATGAAAATGGCTTTTAATCCTCATAAATCACCTCACTACAAAGTTGTGTATGCTTCGGTTGGTTTGTCTATTCAAATACAAACTTACTCTTCAGAAACGTGCAATTGGAGAAGTAGTGTTTGCAGCAATCGATTTTCTGCCGAATTTTTTTCAGGTTTTAATGATGTAATTTATTGGAATGATGCTATTCATTGGTTAATTCTTTCTAAACGTGAGGCTTTGCATTACAAGTTAGATATTGTGAATGAGGTTCCCGCTTTAACAAACCTACTACTCCCTTTGTCGTTGGATGGGAAATTATTTGAGTCTCGTGGTTGTTTGCTTCTTCTTGGTATGGACTATACTCATTCTCATCAGTTGAATATTTACGAGATGAGCAGTGGGTGTTTAGAGTGGTCGTTCAAGTATGCTGTTAATCTTGGTCACATTATAGTGCAATTTGTTGGAAAATGGATGATTTGCTCCCGTATCTGGCGTATTGTTTTGGGAGAACAAAAAGAGGATTCTTATATGGTGATTAAATTAAATAAAAAGGTTGTTCAATACAATATCGTATCAAAAACATGTTGTGACCTTTGTGAAACGAGCTTATTTAGCCCTACTGGTAGTTTTCTGTTCACTGCATCTTTTGCTAATGCATGATTATGCTTTCTATTTGAGGTATGATCTTCGTGTCTTATGTCGTCATGCCACAATGTTCATTAACAACTGTGTATACCATGAACTGTTACTGTTATGACTTAGAGAAGCTCATTTTGGAGCTTCTGTGGTCTGTATCTTCCATGAACAAAGAGGCGTAATAACTTTCAAAATCAACTTAAAACAATGGTCATGAGTTAGTATTAGTTGCACAGTACTTATAAGAGTTAATAGGAGCATGCAGTTTGAATTCAGAAACAACTTGCATAGTTTTGTTCGTTAACGTTCTATGAACTTATTAGGCATCAAGCATACTAATTAACATGGTTTTCAGGTTCTGAACATGAAGATACATTATGCAATAGAGGAAAGAGATGTGGCATCTTGGAATTTGGTTAGTTATTATCAAATAGTAATTGACGAATTGATGACGGTTATGATGATAAAAATGTTTATGAGAAGCTGCTACTAAGACAGTTGTACATATGAGCCGTAATATGTTTATATCTGCTTTTTTCTTGTCTACACATTACTAGTTATTTCTCATTTACATTAGACATGTAAGTCATTATCTCTCATTTTGGTTCTTTTGTGATCAAGATATTCTTCATTCTCCTGTTTGGCTGGTAATATTATATTATTATATTCCCGTTCTCTACTTGTAAATGATCCCTTGTAATTGTAAAATGCTAAAGGGGCGTTATGATCAAATCTTAGCACTTAGCAGTAATAAAAATCATGCTTTTAGTTCACCGTCAAATCTTTCTGTGCTTCTCCATTTCCCTGCCCAGCTGGTTGCATAGCTCATAGGAATTGGTTGTGGTCAGATTTACAACCATTTGATGCCAGTTTCAGTTCATTGATAGGTTATTTGCCCGATTCAGTATATTGTTTGGAAGATACTGCAAGTGTTACGGTGTTGGAATGTGATAAATTGCCTGATTTGGTTCTTTGCATCTTTTACTGAAGTGACTACTTTATGATCCAGTTTTTGAATTTATAAACGAAAGGTTGAAAATTTTAAGCATTTACTCATGACTCAGATGATTTCAGTCTTGCTTGTCTATTACGTAGTACTACATTATTTTTTCGCCACAATGGGTCAAACTGGTAAAAGTCACCAAAAGGCTATTATTTAATCTCGACAATCTCCTAAATCATTTTATTTGATTATTTAAATTATTAATCTAATAACATTTTTAATGTATTCATAAGATAGATGACGAATACCAACTGTTTAAGGTACATAGAATCATGATTCAACCATTGAAAACAATGATTTTATTCCAAAGACAATGCAAAGTCCTACTAATGCTTTATTCAGCATCAAATGAATAGAACATCAATATGTTCAAAAGCAAATCTCTCAGATATCGAACTTGCCAAGCTCTTCCCTCCAAGGACAGCAGCAATCTGACATAAACCTTGCCTCTAACACAAGAAAACAATCAGTTAACAAGACATGTCAAAAAGTCAAAGTCAATATTTATGTTTTAAATATATGAACTTACAAGATCCCTCCAAGAACAAGACCCCATGGGTTTTCAGCTGCAGCCAAACCAACTGTAGCCACCTACAAATTAACTTTAAAAGGTAAGAATGACGATATTTTATAACCATATTGATTACTTTAGGACTATGACCACTGACTATGACACTTTAAAATAGAGAAAGGTGATCAGAATACAAAAAAATAAAAACAAATACGAAAAAACACTTGCGACCGACAGATGAAAGGCAGCCTGTGAAGACTTTTCTCTTCGGGTGACGCGTCGCCAAGATCTTAACGAATGAAGTATTATTTTTCATTTTAACACTAACGATGAGAAAAGAATTGAAGGTTCATGTAGTAAATAAATCGAATAAGCTACCAAATCATATTAAACTAAGAAATGAATGCATAAATTGATCATAATAATAGAAATCCGTTTTCAAACAAAAGTTACATGGACATGTGATAAGCTCATGCTTGCACCGAATTATATATTTAACAACAAATTGTCATGATTGATTTGATGGAGATTACGTCAATTTCGAGCCAAAAAAGATGAACTTAGATGCTATCTTTATAGTATATAAGAAGAAGCATTGCGACAACAAAGTAGCAATTACTAAGATTTAAAAGGAGCACGACGTACTTGTGCAATCCACAAGTAAACAAGTGTTTGGAATTGCTTGTTTTAAGATATTTGTTTATTTTAGAACAGAGTTTATTTCAAAAACTAAGACATTTTTAAAATAGATAACCATTTAGATAAACAATGCAAAACACTATTTTAAAAGGGTGTTTGGGTAAGTTATTTTCGAGGCTTATCTACTTAAGATTTTTGTGTACGTATATTTTTGGCTTAATACTAGGGTTTATACTTTATAGGGTTTCATAGTTTCTCCATGGAAACTGTTGCCGGAGGTTCATCTGAGATACTTACTAGTGATGATGTGAGTGCATCTAACGAACTCCCTTTATCAGTAAATATAGTTGTGTCCAATGGTGACCTATAAGTCGAAATCTTACTTAGGTTACCCATAATTTCACTTCTTTTGTTTAAATCAGTATCCAAATGCTGGCTATCTCTAATAACATCCCCTACTTTCATTCTACATCGTAGACAAATCCCTAACATAGATCCTACGTCCGGTCTCTTTATCAGGGATCCTTTTGAAACAGATAGATATGATTTTGTGCCGTTGGATGGCAGAATTCCAGCCGGCACATCTCGGCATAAAAACATCATTAAACTTGCTTGCAGTAATGTTTTTGTTAAGCAGTCGTGTAATGGTTTACTTTTATGCTATACTAATATTCCTGATAAGTACTATGTGTACAATCCATCCATTAATCTCTTTAAGATGCTTCCACAACGCCCTCATAACATGAAATCAAGTAATATTAGTTGTGGTATGAAAATGGCTTTCAATCCTTTCAAATCACCTTGCTACAAAGTAATGTATGCTATGGGCATTAATGACGATGATGTTGTTTCTTCCATTCAAATACAAACTTACTCTTCAGAGACACATGATTGGAGTAGTACTGTTTATAGCAGTCGATTTACTACCCATTGTTTTTCTGGTTTTGAACATGGTATATATTGGAATGATGCTATTCATTGGTTAACTATCTTTCCTGTCAAGGCTATGCATTATAAGTTACATACTGTGAATGAGGTTCCTTCTTTAACAAACATGCTGTTGTTGAATGGGAATGTAGCTAGGGATCGTAAGTTATTTGAGTCTCGTGGTTGTTTGCTTCTTCTTAGTATGGACAATACCGATTCTCATCGGTTGAATATTTACGAGATGAGCAATGGGTGTTCTGAATGGTCGTTCAAGTACTTTGTTAACCTTAATGACATTGGGGGATTTACAAAACATTGGAGGATTTGTTCCCGCTTCTGGTGTATTGTTTTGGGAGAACAAAAAGAGGATTGTTTTATGGTGATTCGGTTAAATGAAAAGGTTATTCAATACAATATCGTGTTAAAAACTTGGCGTGACCTCTTTGAAACGAAATTATTTAGCCCTAGTAGCTTTCTCTTCACTGTGTCTTTTGCGAGTGTGTGATTATGCTTTCTATTTCAGGTATGATCTTCATATCTTATGTTTTGTGTTACAATTTTCATTTATGAACTTAACTGTTACTATTATGATTTAATGAAGCCTATTTTGAGCTTCCAAGGTCTGTTCATGAGGCATAATAATTTTCAAAATTAGCTAAAAACAATTGTCTAAAGTTAGTATTATTATCAAATTGCTTGTAATATTAAATAGGCACATGCAACGTAAATTCAGAATCTATGTACAGAGTTTCGTTAATGGTTATTGCTGACATTTTATGAACTCGATAGGCACTGAGCTTACTAATTAATAAGCATTTCAGGACCTGAACATGAAGATACATAGCAAGGGCGGAACTTTTAAGGGGCAGGGGAGGGTCCCGGCCCCCCAAAAGTTGCGCCAACTAGTATAAATATTATAGGTTTTAGGGATAATTTAGTTGATAATGTTAGAATATGAGAATATGCGGAAGCGTATGAACATCTATATCATATAAAAGATTAACATAAATTAAATAGGAACGTACATTTTGTGATTCTAGCAAAACAAGAATCAATAAATAATCTTGAACATGTGATGAACCCTAATTAGGGTTTATAAGGATCAATGATTAACCCCTTACCGTTTTGTTAATCGATCCAAGATACTAACAATAGTGTGTTAGTACCACGTTCTTGTACACACGAATTAATAACGAATTAATGTGATTGCAAGATCAAATAAACACTAGATTATTAGTTAAACAAAAATCGACTAATCCCTTTAGAAGGGTTTGGGTCGATCGGTTTTAGGAGCAAAGAAAAAGAGGAAAACAAAACTTAGGTTATGTATGTGTACAAGAGATCACCAAAACAAATAACCTAATGTTTGTATATATATAGTGAATGTAAACTTGGTGAGCAAGTTAGGGCAAGGGAAATCCCCTCCCTTTGATGGATCGACCGACCATAGCCCAAGGAAGGGTCTTCCGGATCCTTCTTCTCCTCTAATTACATTTTAGTCCTTATTCTTTGCCCGTTAGTCAATTCCATTAAGTAACGACCGTTAGCCAATTATAGTGTTTAAATAATTATATATATCTAACATTTAATATAAAATAATTATTGTCCATTAATTCTCATCCGTAACGTGTGCAATCCCGTGGTCTCGGGTTCGATACTAGACATGCACATATTAATATTTATCCATAAACTCCAACAGCTCCCACTTGGATATCTATTAATAGTGCAATGACATTAGTTAGCGTCTTACAACACGCCAATGTCCCTAGTTCAACTCGAGGGAGGTCTCCTGGAAAAACCTTTAATGATACATCATTATCATTATCCTTTTGTTACTAATACTACGTTAATAAAGATATGGATCTTAGTCATCTTTTAATTAACAATTCTGTTTCTCGTTGTTTATGATTGAGCAAGATTACCAAAACATCTGAACGTATTTCATATAGACTTTGGGCGTGTGCACGCAAACATCTTGTCAACCCTACGAGGGGTCCAGCAGTATTAAACTTCAAAACAAAATTGAAGGAATAAATTCTTTCTTGACTACAAGAATAACCCATGGACTTTGCAACACTTCTGAAAACAACCCTTATAACTCCCTGTTACGGTGAGCGGTAGATTGCTTCACAGAAATGCACTACATCCATGACACTTATCTGGTATCTCAAGTCTGAGGATAATTATTTTCATGATTTACTTAATGACAAGATCCATAAAGTAAAATCATGTAGTTGGGATAAGTCCTATATTCAATTCATTGAATATCATGTGAAATTGGTATATCAACGCATCAATATACTTTCAAGTATATTCTAACCAATACTCATATTTGTCTTAGTTTAATGATATTTCCATATCATTAATCGACAACGGACAATTTAGAATAACATAAGTTATTCACGGATTTAAACATGCTAATATAGGACATAATTTATTATTAATGAAAACAAACATACTAAGTACTTTAATTCATTATAAATAATAATTGCTTAATATCCTTTATCCAAATACTAAATAGATCAATGCATGATAATTATTGTTAATGAATTTTGTCTCAAGTAATAACTTGAAGACAATTATGCCTCAAGTAATAACAATCATACTTGTTGACAAGGCATTATTTCATCTAACTTTGATCTGTCCAAATTTTGAGAATACTCATTTCAAGAATTCAATAAGTAAAATTCTTGTATGTGTACATCCAACTATCTTGATATAGTTACACAATATTTCATAACTGGTGTGATATCCTCAATCACCAACTTATGACAATCAAACTTTCAAATAATTTAAAGTTTAAAGTATTCTAATTCTTTAATGTATAATGCAACTATGCTCTTAGTTGAGCGCAACTAGTTCTCATGAAATCCTTCCATGACTAGTTATTGAGTGTCGTCTCAATTTAAATCAGCATCATTGTATACAAATCACAATATTCTTTTTTTTTTTTTTTTTTTTTTTTTTTTTTTTTTTAATTCCGTAAACTTAATATCCATTTTGTAATGTTTGACGCCTTTCAATCTTTCAAGATTTATTGTCAACTATAACAATTACGCAACAATTTGCCATATTGTTTATACTTAGAATTTAGGAGCAATTCCAGGTTGAGGATCATTTATTCTAAGTCAAAACATATTCCATTAGAATATTCATTACACAAGCTATCAAATATCTTTCAATTAGATTTATTTACTGCACATGTTTATTAAATAATAAACTTTAGTTCCAAGGTTGTACGTTTTATTTTTTAAATCTTTCAAATAAAGTTTCATTCCAAACTAAGTCTAACCTTTTACTTATATGGAATGTTACTCTATAACATATATGATTTAGTAAATAAAACATAACACTCCCACTAGCTTTCAGGAATACTTAGAAATTATCTTATTTCAATTATAAATCAAAACATGGATTTAATAATTAAACTTAAGAGTAATCTCTTAGATGCATGCATTTATCCATTCATGGATTATTGCACTTTGTACACTATCAAATATTTATTTGAATTCATAAACTCCTTTTGATTACTTATCGTCCTCGCTCAAGTAATCATTCAAGAAAGAGTTTTTGATATTCATTGTCAAATTTCATATTCATATAAATATGACAATTACCATCTTTGTATCATTAATGTGCTTAGAAAAGAGTATTCAATCATAATTAATTGTTTAAATATGATTAATAATCTTGTCATAAGACAAGCATTAAGATATGTATACAATTTTGTCCATATAATTTATAAACAAAGATTTAAACCACTAGGGTTACATAATCTTTGAATAAACTCATCTTCATTCTCTAACCATTAAGAATTAAGATAAACCAAATTTTAAATTTGAATATCTTTATGAACAGCATCTATAACATTCATAATGTGAGTAATTTACCCAATTCATTATTTTGGTAATATTACATCATATAATCATCAGCATATTGATTAAATATCTTAGATATCCAAGTGGATCTATGAATGAGAATTCCAACATCTTGAGGTTTGTCATTTACATGTTTAGCCTCATCATGATTTTCACTAGTGTGTTTTTAAAAGATTATGTATCTTGTAATTCTATCTTTTCAAGATAAAATACTCCAACTTGCCTTTAGTATTATATAAATACTTAGCAATTAGAGCAACAATTCAACGTTCTCTTTTAGGACATTACAAATACACATTGACAGTTCCTGACATTCTTTTGTTAATAACCTTCACATAAGTAGATTAACAAATTCAGGACTCCAATTTAAGACTTAATATGATTCATTACATTTCATAATTCAATAGTGTCTTATTAATCTTCTAGGAGTCTAATTGAGTATTTTCAATCCGTACTCAATTTTCTAACCTTGATAACTTTAGGAAGAAAAGAAGTCATAGTTATCTTCAATCAAACAATCTAATAAGAGTTTGATTTCCGTAACTGAACATACCATAAAAATGTGGTATTTCACTTAGAATTAATATTGTAAGAAGATCTAACAATATATATATATATATATATATATATATATATATATATATATATATATATATATATATATATATATATATATATATATATATATATATATATATATATATATATATTCCTTTTGACATACCTATTTACCAACTAAGTCAACTTAATGGTATAATAGTATTTTCAAACCAATTGCATGCTTTATCACACAAGTACTTTTGACCAAGTCACTTCATGTTTATGTCTCATAAAAACATAAACTTGTTATAATCCCACTATACGTTATTAATCATTAATCAACTTAATGACTTCTTGTATATGTCTTAATTAAAAGACCATAACAAGCTAACATCTTACTTTAGTATAAGTCTTGTAATACTTAAAAGACTTCATGTTTATAACTATACAATAAAGTATAAACATGTATAATTAAAGTAATCATGAACACCACCATTTGGTTTCAATAACATTTTCAAGTTAACACACTACTTCATTTATTTATGTCATTCTAAGAATACATAATTATTGAAGTAGTATTATATTACTTCATGCATTTATGTCATTCCAATAATACATAAATATTAAAGTTGAAGTAGTATTGTTATTGACACACGTTCTAATAGATGTCTAATTTAGAAATAGTAAATTATCCATGTTGGTCTCACGCATACATGAAAATTCACCTTGTTGTTAATATTTAGCCTGCGTCTCACGTTTACTAAATTTCAACACCAAGTGTTTCTTAGATTAGATGTATATTAATCATATTGGAACTATAGTCTCTTACTTTGCAGTTAAGAGAGTCCGTTAAATCATATTCTCATGTGTTGTACCTTGCACACAATGTAGATTTCTCCCACTTGTGCATGGAACAACATCATGTACCACATAAACAACACGCACGCGTTTGTTAATGTGAACAATATAATTTGTGTCATTTAGCATAACTAGCAGATATAGAGTTTACTCAATCAATCAAGGAAAAGCACATGACTATCCTTGAAAATATTAGTGTCTATATTTGGAAAGTAATTATCTTGAGATATTCAAAGATAATCTGAGTTACAATTAAGACAATAAGTCTTATAACTCCCACTGAATTAGAGAACATTACAATAATCCCTTATTCAGCCATAAGAACACAATACTCCCACTGAATTTGACAACATTGTAAATGTTTCATTAATCAGTGAAAAGGAAATAGTGTACTATTTACTTTCCTACATCTTTTAATAAAACCCATTCCAACAATTATATATAGGTTCTAAAAGAATGTATTCTACTACGTAAATGTGATTCATCACATTCCAAACTTTTAACTTGAAAAAACTGGGCATGCAATTTCATCCTGTATAGATCTACCATTCCAACAGTTGTATGTAGTATCTTTAAATGGTCAAAGCAAAACAACTTGATAAAAATAATCTAATTTTTTTTTTTTTTTTTTTTTTTTTTTTTTTGGCAGTAACAAGTCTAGATTCTAATTAAATAACTCATAAAATGCAAATAATCATAACTATTAAAGTTTGCTATGAGTTATGTATTTAGAATTTAGACAATTCTAATCATCCTATTATACCTTTCTCATTCATGAAAAGGAATAGGATTAAGTCTCGTACTTCTCTTATAGAAAGAAGACTTGGTTTATTCTTTTAGTAAAATTGACTCTAACCAGAAAACCCATATGGGTGTAGATCAATTTACTTGATAAAAGAATAACTTACGTTTACGGTTTTAATGTTGCATTAATACATTTAAAGAATTTACAAAATTCAATTTTAGAATTTTCGATAATTTATATTTCCAAGAAAATATAATACCCAAGGATATATTCATATAACCAACATATTTTCTTGAAAATCTAGGATCCAACTTACATAGATTCCACTACATCAGTTGATCTGCTAGTGGTGAAAGTATAAAAGATGGTAATCTGTCGAACAATAATTGGCAAACACTTTTCCAATTCCTAGATCATTATGGGATTTACATCAAATTGATTCATCAATTTGTCATGTAAGCATGTTTCATCCCATCTCATGCCTTAAGTTCTAGGTCTCACGCATCAACTTAATTAAGTCGTCAAACTTAGAAACTGCAAATTCTCCATGTGTGGTCTAACGTACATTTAGAAATTTACCTTGTCATTAAAATTTAGCCTGCGTCTCACGTTTACTAAATAATAACTTCAAGTGTTTCTTATAGTTAGATAGCATGTAACTTAAATTTTAAGGTATTTTAGTTTGATGTGAAAATCTAATCATGTATAAAGATGCATGCACTCATCTTTATATCATAAGTTTAAAAAAAAAAAACTTTTTATTACCAATTCTTGAAATTAATACACAAAGTTTTACTTGAGGTTTAAAAACCTTAAGATGACTTTCTACAAGAATGAATTTAAAAGGACGTATTCGTAAGTGTGATAACCAAGGCAGACTCTAACGCTCTTTTCAAGCCTTCTTACCACGACTATGAATTTTGTCTTAAAGGAGTTACTTTTAAAAGCATGTTGTACAAAACATCAATCAAGCAAAAATTTATAGATTCAATCTCGAAACATGTAATAAAGTATGAATCTTGCTAGTCTCGCCTTGGAGCGAATTACCGTGCGAAGCGAACAGTTGTTGGCACATAAGACACCGCAAGGTTCAATCTTTATCACTTAAAGTTTCACCATTATTAGTCCATATTATTTTCTTTATAAAAATTACCCTTTTATTGCTTACAACGTGTCCAACAAAATAAAACAATAAAACAAGTAATTAAAGACAAATCAAGCAACTAATAAAATAACAATTATAAGGTGAAACAATTAGCCACATGCATTCTTGATTAAAAAAGATCCTAATATAATCAATTCTAGGTTTCAATATGCATATAATCAACTAGGGCATTCCCTTCTTAAAGGAAGTGAGCCACATACATTGACGAATCAATTGCGTAGGCCAAAGTCAATCACATACCACATAGCACATAAATTGATTTTAATAATAATGGGGTCTTCCCCAATTAGATCTATATAAACATGTGACAAGGCTTAACAATTAATAACCCATGACATGCATGTTTTGTCACGGATCAAAACATAACAATTACCAATTAGGTTATAAGATACGCCCAAATAACATATAAACATGTAGGCTACCTAGGGTTTCTAATCCAATTAATATTAAAAAAAACCACAAACCCTAATTTGGATAAAGAGGTAATCGACCCCCCCCCCCCCCAAAAAAAATTTTTTTTTAGGGTTTAGGAAATTTAAAGAACCCTAGATCTATAAAACAACCTAACATGCATCTAAAACAATCAAAATTCATTTTTTTATGTGTTTTATGTAATCAATTACATGTTATAGCAAGCTCGTGATACCACTGTTAGAATATGAGAATCATGATAATCATAAAATAGGTAAGCACATATGCGGAAGCGTAGGAACATCTATAACATATAAAAGATTAACCTAAATTAAATAGGAATGTACCTTTTGTGATTCTAGCAAAACAAGAATCAATAAATAATCTTGAACATGTGATGAACCCTAATTAGGGTTTATAAGGATCAATGATTAACCCCTTACTATTTTGTTAATCGATCCAAGATACTAACAATAGTGTGTTAGTACCATGTTCTTGTACACACGAATTAATGTGATTGCAAGATCAAATAAACACTAAATTATTAGTTAAACAAAAATCGACTAATCCCTTTAGAGGGGTTTGGGTCGATCGGTTTTAGGAGCAAAGAAAAAGAGGAAAAAAAAACTTAGGCTATGTGTGTGTACAAGAGATCACCAAAAACAAATAACCTAAGGTTTGTATATATAGTGAATGTAAACTTGGTGAGCAAGTTAAGGCAAGGGAAATCCCCTCCCTTTGATGGATCGACCGGCCATAGCCCAAGGAAGGGTCTTCCGGATCCTTCTTGTCCTCTAATTACATTCTAGTCCTTATTCTTTGCCCGTTAGTCAATTCCATTAAGTACTAACGACCGTTAGCCAATTATAGTGTTTAAATAATTATATATGTCTAACATTTAATATAAAATAATTATTGTCCATTAATTCTCATCCATAACGTGTGCAATCCCGTGGTCTCGGGTTCGATACTAGACATGCACCTATTAATATTTATCCATAAACTCCAATAGATAATACAAACAAATCTCCGATTCGGCCCCCACAAAATAAATCCGGCCATCCCAAAATAAATGTTCAAGTTCCGCCACTTCATAGTACAACAGAGGAAAGAGGTGTGGCGTCTGTGAAATTTAGGTAGTAATCACGACATCAGTTATGAGGATAATTATGTTTATGAGAAGTTGTACAATTCATATTTATGTTTAACACTCTTTACACTTTGTTATTTGGGTTCAGATCCCTTCAAATAGCTTTCAAAATAATTCAACTTCCGCTGGTTCGTAATTTACACTAGTTATATGCTCACTTGCATGAATGTTGTTATGATTCAACGAAACCCCTTTAGCCTAAGACGGAGTAGCTAGTAAGGTCACTAGCTTCTATGCTTACTTAAAGGCTTTAGGAGCTAGTAAGGTATCCCAACACTAGCTTCTATGGACAAAATAGATTTCCTAAACATTAATAGGATCGTTCAGTTGTGCAATCCGCAAGTAAAGAAGTGTTTGGAATTGCTAATTCTAAATTGCTTAAGATTTATATAAGCACTTTAAGATAGTTATAAAACAGACGCCAACATGTTATAAGATGTTGTAAAACCTTAAAGCTTAGCGCAGATTCAATCAAAGCACTCATCACCAGAAAAATCGACAACATCCTGCTGCAAGATCACAAGACCATAGGCAAAGAAAAAAAGCACACACACAATATCCCTCCAACGCTTTTATTAACCAAGTTTACAACATCAATACAAAGAAGAATCTATCTATAAAGATGAAGGGGTACAATTAATCGGAATTCGAACTGCATATATGATTTTTGTTTGTCTTCCACATCAAGCAATCTTCGTTCAGGTGTAAGCTTAACCCTATTTAACCAAGTAGACTTAAGGCCTGTTTACTTAATTAAGTGCCTTATAAAGATTGTAGGTCATACATGGGGGCCACGTCTCTGGGAGGAGATGAAATTTTAAGCCTTTAGCTAAGAGAATTTTGGTGGCCCATTTAAAAAAAAGAATTATTAAATTATGATTGAATTAATATCATTTGAGGACCAAACTTTATTCATATTCTAAGGGACTAATTTCCACCCTCTATCTTCCCTCTATCTTTATTTGATCTAATACATGTGATTAATCCCAATAATTAAAAAAAACCCATTTTCATCATTTTTTTTCAAATATTAATATCTTTCAAACCGTTAATTGTTAAGCGAAAAAAAATATACCGTTACGACGAGCATTTAATTATCTTTCTACATATAGGCACTTTGATATATTTTCGACAATTTTTTTCACGTGTTTTTTCGTGACCGAAAAAATCATATGTGATATATCAGATGTGATATTACATATCACATGTGATATTACACTAATATCATATGTGATATTACGTAATATCACATGTGATTTTTTTTGCCACAAAAAAATGTGAAAAAAATGATTTTTTTCTCGAAAGTATATCAAAGTGCCCGTCTATAAAAAAATAATTAAATGCTCGTCGCGATGGTGTAATTATTTTCGCTTAACGATTAACGGTTTAAGAGATATTTAAATTATAAAAAATGGGTGAAATATTAAAATGTTTTTAATTTCAACCATTGATTTCTTTTTATAGAAAGATAATAAATGCCCGTCTATATAAATTATAAAAAATGGGTGAAATATTAAGTGTCTGTCTATAGAAAGATAATTAAATAGTGAAATATTAAGTGCCCGTCTATAGAAAGAGATATTTAAATTATAAAAAATGGGTGAAATATTAAGTGCCCGTCTATAGAAAGATAATTAAATGCTCGTCGCGATGGTGTAATTATTTTCGCTTAACGATTAACGGTTTAAGAGATATTTAAATTATAAAAAATGGGTGAAATATTAAAATGTTTTTAATCTCAACATTGATTTCTTTTTATATGGATGGTGGGATGAGTCCCTTGATATGTAAGAAAACTTTGGTATTTAATATAACTCGCCTCATTATGATTTGTGGGCCGCACATGTTAGCTAAAAGATGATTAAGTGCTAAATAAACATCCCCTTAGATACACGTATACATAAGACATTTACTTAAAAAAAAAATCTATAACAAATAACTATAACTACTACTTAAATAAAAACACGAAACACTATTCTAAGAGTGATGGAGTTGTTGGGTAAATTTATTTAGAGAGGCTTATCTACTTAATTATTTAACATTTTTGTCTATGTATTACTGTACTTTTTTTTATTGGACTTGTATAAAACAATCACTTATCATCTTTTTAGGGCACGTTTGGTATGCCTGAATTGCAAAGAATGAAAAACCAGTAGAGAATGAAATTGCAAAGAAAGAGAATGACTCCAAAAATAAATAAGGTATTCCATTGTTCGGTAAAAGTAGGGAATGAAGTGCTGAGATTGGCTCGAAAATGTTTTCTTGTGTTTGGCGTGTACAGAGAATGATACACTAACGTGTAGATTATCTTTTTGGAACAAAGTTTTTTATCCTCATTTACAAAGAATGTTAAACCAAGCTAATTATGCATACTACAACCACTGAAGCAATAGTCCGATGGGCAGAGCTCTCGTGCTTGAGTCAATAGACCCGGTTTCGGGTCCCATCCTTGGCATTTGCTTCAGATAGGAACCTGACTCCGTAAAACCTATGGGCACACTGGAGAGACTTTGGGAATTAGAGATCAGGGGTCGAGTCTCGGCTCGTCTCACTCCAGGTGGTGCTCCTCTAGGCTAGGAGAGTTGCCAGAGTTATTCTTTGTAGGGTGGAAAATGGCTGTAGCCAAAAGGCACCCGGGATCAGGGTGTTCCCGCCAATATACACCTTTTTGGAATTACGCAGACTTCAAAAGGAAAAAAATAAAAAAAAAATTATTGTGCTGATCACCAAATCAAAACAGATATGTGACCCTTTATGAAGAATCAAAACTGTTGAAATAGAATGGATATGTAACCCTTTGTTTCCACTCCCTTTGTCAAACAAACACACTGAATGGTTCTTTTTCTTATTCTTTGCTTTCCATTCCACTGTGCCAAACATTCCCTTAGGATGTATATGCGATTAGCATTATAATTTAAAGCGATTAATAATTAGCTTTTCTTTATTTATTTAAAACCTAGCCGGTTATGTACTTA
Organism: Artemisia argyi; assembly: GCA_030686995.1. Classification (NCBI taxonomy): domain Eukaryota; kingdom Viridiplantae; phylum Streptophyta; class Magnoliopsida; order Asterales; family Asteraceae; genus Artemisia; species Artemisia argyi. The sequence goes on along the minus strand of CM060681.1, from coordinate 31,386,315 downwards.
CATATACACATTATTCTTTAAGTTTTTTTTAGAAAACCTACCAAAACACCCTAATAATATTTTCTTGATCGAAGTGTAATATAAGGGTTTAGAGGGTTTAAGCTTCTTGATGAGGCGAAAAATGATCCGTTTTTAGGGAGTCATTTAAGCCCAAATTCGAATTTATTTGATCAAATATTGCCCTAAATCGTTCCTTTTGTGATTTTAGGTACTTTGGGAGTGAAATCTGGAAAAGGAAGCAATTCGGACGTTTTTGGAGCATAAAAGTGAAGAAAACGCCAAAGTCTTAATTTTCCATGCTGGAAGCAGTAGGTGACGGCGTCAAGAGTAACTCCCTGACGGCGTCAAGAGCAAAATTCCATGACGATCCAGTAAAGATTTGACGGCGTCAAATGTAGATCAAGGCAGTCCGAGAATAGTTTTGGCGGCGAGGTGACGGCGTCACAATGTTGGTCTTGACGCCGTCAGACCCCTTTCTCTATATATAGTTTTCTAATTTTCACATTAAAAAGAGAGAAGTTTTGGAGAAACCCTAAGTACGATTTTGGTGCGAATTTTACAGGTTTTTCAAGGGTTCCAACCCCTTGATACCTTTCATGTGTAATTAAGATAAGTGTTATTTTAATTCAATCAATATGTCTATGTGTTGGTTGTCTATATCTTGTTCTTGTCTTAATTCCATCATGCTAGGCTAGATCTATCTTGTCTTTGCTTGGATCTAATGAAACCTAGATGTTAATTATGTGTTGATTACTTGTTTATACTTGTCTTGGATGAATGATTTATATGTTAGGCTTAAGAAAACTGGCAGATCTCCAATTGGTAACATGCTTGGACGTCTTAAGAAACATGAACCGACGCGCACTAGGTCTTTATTGGTTGTATTTAATGCATGAGCCACTGTTTACAATCCCTATAGTTGTGCTGGGCATGGTGTAGGAGGAGATAAGAGCTCATAGAATTGGGGAGTTAAGTGTGCCACCCCATGAATGGTATTAAGGAATACGATCTGTCATCCATGCAATTATAACAAGTAATTAACGTGTAAAAGATGTCTAGGGAGTAGTGAAATCTAAGTAAACACATTTTCTCCACTTATTGCTCACAACTTTAATATAATTTAGTTATTTTCATTTCTTGTATTTTATTTTGATTGCATCTTTAGTATTGGGTTAGTTGATTAGCAACTAATTCCGCCCAAATCCTTCAAACCCGAGATTTTTAATTGCTTTCATAAAATATAAAAATACAAAAATAATCATCCCTCGCCTTTAGAACTAGTATTTAGGTTTTCTAATCCTAGCGATACTATTCCTAAGCTGAACGATCAATCCCCCGGTACTTGTCACTATACTATACTACAACGATCAGGTACACTGCCTGGTGGGGGTTGTAAGCTTCTCAAGATCCCTTGAGAGGTAAAGCCTGGTGCGATTCCCACGTATCAAGTTTTTTGCGCCGCTGCCGGGGAATAGTTATTGTCTAGGTTAGAATTTCTTTTTATTAGTTCTACTTGCTAGATTCCTTTCTAGTAAGATTTTATTTTTATTTTTAGGTTTTCTTTAGTCTATCTTATTTCTTTGTGCCTTTGTTCGTAACCACCCGACATCATGGACAACGGGAACATCTTTGAACCCGTCATCCCACCACAACAAAACCCACCATTAGAACCCCTTAGGCCCCGAACCTTAGGAGAGTATTCTCGACCTAGCCACCAAGGCTACCGAAACACCATTGAGCTCACCGGAGCCAATATGACCCCCTTGCGATCCGACACCATCCGGTTGGTGCAAAGCAGATGTGCATTCCATGGACTTCGTTCTGAAGATCCAAACCAACATCTTAAGGACTTTCTCAAAATCGTAGATTCCATAGACCTAGGTGTTGAAACTAGAGAGACTACCCGTTTACGCCTATTCCAATTCTCTCTACGGGATCAAGCTAGTCAATGGCTTGAGCGTTTACCCGCGGGATCCATCACCACATGGGATGATCTCACCACTCGTTTCCTTGCTCAATTTTTCCCACCGGGGAGAACTACTAAGCTTAGAAATGACATCTTGATATTCCAACAACGTCAAAATGAATCTCTTTATGAAGCATGGACTCGTTTCAAGGACTTACTCCAAAAAGTCCCTCATCATGGCATAGATCTTTGGCTCCAAGTCCAAATCTTTTATGACCATATCGACATCTCCACGAGGCGAGCCATTGACCAATCGGCCGGTGGTAAGCTACGTGATCTAAGTGCGAAACAATCATGGGAACTCATAGAAGATCTTGCTCTCTATGACAACGAAAGTTGGAATGATCCCCGTGATTTGAACAAAATGGTCAAGGCAATATCTTTGCCGTCGAACAACTCTAGCACTCCCGACCGTAGGATCATGGAACTTGAGGACCAAGTCAAGTTTCTCATGAAATCTTACGAAGCTCCTAAGCCTTCAAGCCAAGTGAACAAAATCACTTCTTCATGCGAATTATGTAGTGGTCCCCACGACACTCGTGATTATGTGGAACTCCCCGAAACAGCTTTTGCGGACTATGCATCCACGCGTACCGACAAAGCGGGAGATAAGTGGTACACTTTTCAAGCCCGAGCCAAACACTTACGGTGATTCATACAACCCCTCATGGAAAAATCACCCAAACCTTAGGTGGAAACAAAATCAACCCAATTCTTCCAATCCGCCTAATCGTTACCAACCAACCGGTCTACCCTCCAACCGTACTTTCAACAACAGTCCTTCTAACAACTTTGGTAGTACCAACAATCTTGAAGGGTTGATGTCTAAGTTCATGGCATCTCAAGAAGCTCGCATATCTAAGTTTGAAGCCGATTTCAAACAAAAGCAAAGCGAGATGACCACTAGAATTGACGCATTGTTGAAAGTTCTCAATGACCGAGAAATGGGAGCACTCCCAAGCGACACGGTCAAGAATCCGAAACTAACCGTTAATTCCATATCCTCAGTTTCGTCACCCACTTCGTGTCCACAATACTACTCGGTTAAATCAACGAGCACGTGTTTCAAACAAAACCAAATTCTTCAAAAGGACCAATCAAATAAAACACCCAATATAGAACCGGTCAAAAGTATAGTTGAAACACCTCCTACGCAAGACCTTGACGATGAATTCAAAGAACTTCACCTCGAACGCCCCGTCATTGATGTCTTAGCGCGTGCTCCTTACTATAGTGCCCTCCTAGAAAAATATGAGAAGTTTAAACTAGGTAAAAATGGGACCGCCTTCGTTCAAAACAAGTTGCCTAAAAAGCTTGATGATCCGGGTATATTTGTTTTGCCTTGTAAGATAGGAAGATCCAAAGCTTTCGACACCCTTGCCGATTTAGGGTCAAGCCTCAACTTGATTCCCTTATCCTTATTCACCGCTCTTAAGTTAGGAAAGCTAGAGGAAACGGAGGTATTGATAGGGCTAGCGGATGGGAGTATTGCCCACCCGGTTGGAATGATTAAGGATGTAGTTGTTCACGTAGGAAAGTTAACTATATTAGCGGATTTTCACGTCCTAGACATGGTTAGTGACACTACTTGCCCATTATTGGTAGGGAGAGGATTTTTAGCAACCGCTAGCGCCATGATAGATTGTAAGGAGTCTAAGATAGCGGTAGGTGAAGGCGATACTTGGTCGGTGTACGATGTAAAGAAGCATAGTTATGATTGTGATGATGAACCGACACCGCATTGGGTAGAGATGAATAGGAGACCATCTAGATATGGACCTTGGATAGAAAGGAACTTTATAGGATCTCAATGCCCATTTTATCTAGAAAAGGATTTTGTTGAAAAGACACATTCGGTAGAACAACTCATAGCTAGAGATGAAGAACTTGATCCCTTTGAGGACCCCTTAGTCTTTAGGAAGATGATTGAGTTCTTGAGCGTAATGCATATTAATATAGAGATAAATAAGTGGAAAAAAGAGGGAGACAAGTGTGAATGGAGGTGGGACAAGCCACCTAAAGAAGGTGACGGATCATGGCATATGAGAATGACTTTGTATGATCAGGATGGAGAAAAGTTTGAAAGGTCGTACCATACTAAGGAAACCGATAGGAAGTTGAAACCTAAGTTTGATCCCAAGGATGTCCTCAATGAGGAACTTACCCGTATCACGTAGTAACCCAAGACCTTGAGTCTAGCTACAAGACTCGTAAATAAAGAAAAGCGCTTCTTGGGAGGCAACCCATGTTTTGTGCGATTTTATTTTTGTTTGTTTGTTATATGCTTTCGTATGCATGTTTTATTTTTATTGTTGGTTGATCATGTTTCTAAACTAAATAGTGGAAATACTTTACTTTGTTGTTTTGGCCTAGTCTTAACTCCACCTAAAGGTATTTTTGCAAAAGATAAGTGTAAGGGGAAACCCCAAATATGTTTTTAAGAAACAAACCGATCATGATTCTCCACAATATTAAATGAACATGTATATTCGTATTTGTTAGAGTCAAATGCTTGTATTGAGTCATAATGAAGTTTTGCAGGATTTTCCAGGAAGTAGGACCAAGTTTTTCCAGAAATTTTCCGGAAACTTAACATAAGGATTTATGTAGGTCACTTCTGACGGCGTCAATAGTTTACTCTTGACGGCGTCAAGAGTTTACTCTTGACGGCGTCAAGTGTAAAAATCTGGAAATTTTACCAATTTTGTTTTTCTAACGGAGTCTTATGGTTTTTGTGAATTATTAAGTTTTATAATCTCCAGGAGATCTGCAAACTTCATTCCACAAGCATTATATCTTATTTTGTTTTCTAGGATTTAGTAACTTATATAGGATGTCGCCGATTTTACGCGAGGTTGTTTTGTCTATTTTCTTAGGATTTACAGGTTATGTATGACAAGAAAATGATTTATATTCTGGAAGGGAAGCTTTGATTGTTCATTTTCTTGGAGGAAGATTTAACCTGGCCACCTTATTATCCATACCGAGCGAATCAGGGGAGTATTTGATTTCATTCTATTTACTTTTTCACTTTTATATTCTTTACTTGAACATTGAGGACAATGTTCATCTTAAGTGTAATGGGAGGGTAAAAAGATGATACCTTACATATGCACTTTCGCTTGAGTTTGTTTTGTTTAATGATAGATGTGTAATAAAACTATGAGAAATACTTGTTAGTGCAATTTTAGCGCCAAATTTAAATTTTTTTACAACATTTAAGAGTGAAACTTTAGCCATAGCAAGCGTCTCATGGATAGGAGATTGTATGACTAGCACATAACAGTACTTTCAGAAAAATTTTCCACCCAAATATGTGAGGTTCGCCTTTAGATTTGATAGGAAAAGCATTTACTATTAGTGCTTATGAGTGTACCGGTAGCATTTAGATTCTAGAACTTGCGTTAGTGATGCATCCCGAGACCGCTAGTGAGACTACATTCGTGTAGTAGGATTTACTACATGATAAGAGGCATTAGGATCACCCTTGTGTTAAACCCGTATTATAATTACTTGACCATTTAATTCATATTACTTGGCTAGTTAAGTCAACTAATTTTTTCCCACACCCTTAGCGTTGTACTCATTTTTAGTACACGATACCCCTAGTACACCCCTCCGAGCCTATCTTTTCATTTCTAACTTTAAGCATCTTACTTAAAGGAAGAATTTGTTACACCCCACTTAAATGTACAACCAAATCGCCTTAGCCTTCCGTGTATGCGCTCATCTTTAGTGCATTATTGTTATTTGTTAAACCCTAAGTTAACTATCTAATTGATTACATGGTTGCTAAGTCGAGTCATATCCTTGTACATATTGTTTTGGGACGATTGGGACTCATGGGTAAAGTACTTATTTTATGGAGTAATGGGGAAGAACAACATATATTACCCCCATATGTGCGTTAATCTTAAAAGTGCTCCAAGTGTTTTGATTTTCTTAATTCGAGTCATTAGATTAGTTTAATGTAAAGTATGTAAAGGTTCAAATGTAAGGGGAATATTCATTCCTTATGATGTATTATTTTGGATGGTAGGGTAAGAGTGTATAAAATAAAAAATAAAAAAAAAATAAAAAAAAAATCGAAAAAATCGAAAAAATAAAGAAAAAAAAAAAGAAAAAGAAAAAGAGAAAAAAACATACGGACTACCATCCCTTTTCATTCTATGTTTATTTTATGTTTTTTGTTATTTTTCATTTATTAGCTTAAGTCGAGTCTAGTCTTGGCTTAGCAACGCCATATTGTACATGTAATTAACCAAGATTGTTAACTCGCCACCAGTAAAACTTCCTTTATCCAACAAAATCGTGTATTTCATATCCCTACACCTAATGTTACAACCCTTTAAAAGACCTCTTTGATAGTTTATTCTAGGTGCTTACGCCATGTGGTGGAGGTTTGATCCTTTCCCAAGCCTATGGTAATCTATTTTGCTATGACAGGTAGTGCGAGATATCTTCCGTTTCCATATTGTAATTTACACTTTATTACACCCGAGAGATGTGAGTATCTAAACACTATTTGTGAGGTGCTTGTGTATGACCTCCGTGCTTGTCTATTGGTCTTTAGTGGAACGATTAATTGTTGTAATTACTTTTATATTAGTGTTAAATGACCCCTAATTTGTCTTTTGAGTAGAATAAAAGCGCATTTGCTTGAGGACAAGCAAATCTCAAGTGTAAGGGTATATGATGAGGCGAAAAATGATCCATTTTTAGGGGGTCATTTAAGCCCGAATTCGAATTTATTTGATCAAATATTGCCCTAAATCGTTCCTTTTGTGATTTTAGGTACTTTGGGAGTGAAATCTGGAAAAGGAAGCAATTCGGACGTTTGTGGAGCATAAAAGTGAAGAAAACGCCAAAGTCTTAATTTTCCATGCTGGAAGCAGTAGGTGACGGCGTCAAGAGTAACTCCCTGACGGCGTCAAGAGCAAAATTCCATGACGATCCAGTAAAGATTTGACGGCGTCACGAAGGTAGGGCGTCAAGAGTAAAAGTCATGACGGCCTGGAAATGATTAAGTCTTGACGGCGTTAAATGTAGATCAAGGCAGTCCGAGAATAGTTTTGGCGGCGAGGTGACGGCGTCACAATGTTGGTCTTGACGCCGTCAGACCCCTTTCTCTATATATAGTTTTCTAATTTTCACATTAAAAAGAAAGAAGTTTTGGAGAAACCCTAAGTACGATTTTGGTGCGAATTTAACAGGTTTTTCAAGGGTTCCAACCCCTTGATACCTTTCATGTGTAATTAAGATAAGTGTTCTTTTAATTCAATCAATATGTCTATGTGTTGGTTGTCTATATCTTGTGTTTGCTTGGATCTAATGAAACCTGGATGTTAATTATGTGTTGATTACTTGTTTATACTTGTCTTGGATGAATGATTTATATGTTAGGCTTAAGAAAACTGGCAGATCTCCAATTGGTAACATGCTTGAACGTCTTAAGAAACATGAACCGACGCGCACTAGGTCTTTATTGGTTGTATTTAATGCATGAGCCATTGTTTATAATCCCTATAGTTGTGTTGGGCATGGTGTAGGAGGAGATAAGAGCTCATAGAATTGGAGAGTTAAGTGTGCCACCCCATGAATGGTATTAAGGAATACGATCCGTCATCCATGCAATTATAACAAGTAATTAACGTGTAAAAGATGTCTAGGGAGTAGTGAAATCTAAGTAAACACATTTTCTCCACTTATTGCTCACAACTTTAATATAATTTAGTTATTTTCATTTCTTGTATTTTATTTTGATTGCATCTTTAGTATTGGGTTAGTTGATTAGCAACTAATTCCGCCCAAATCCTTCAAACCCGAGATTTTTAATTGCTTTCATAAAATATAAAAATACAAAAATAATCATCCCTCACCTTTAGAACTAGTATTTAGGTTTTCTAATCCTAGCGACACTATTCCTAAGCTGAACGATCAATCCCCCGGTACTTGTCACTATACTATACTACAACGATCAGGTACACTGCCTGATGGGGGTTGTAAGCTTCTCAAGATCCCTTGAGAGGTAAAGCCTGGTGCGATTCCCACGTATCACTTCTCCATGGAAACTATTGGTGGAGGTTTATCAGATTTGTTGAAGGTTCTTACCATTGATAATGAACTCCCTTTATCCGTACATCCAGTCGTGTCCAACAACAACCTATTAACAGAAATCTTACTTAAGTTACAGTAATCTCACTTCTTTTGTTTAAATCCATATCTAAACGTTGGTTAGCTCTAATCACATCCCCTTCTTTCATTAAGCACCGTAGACCAATTCCTAATATCGATCCTCCTACAGGTCTCTTTATCGCGCATACGCACCCTTTAAAGAAGGATGAGTTTGTGTCATTGGATAACAGAATTCCAGCTAGCACACTTCGGTTTAAAACCATATTTGCATGCGATGGTAGTTTTTCTTTTTAGGATTCAAGCAATGGTTTGATTTTATGCCAAATATCTCCTGATAGGCTTTGTGTTTACAATCCGTCCATTAATATTTTTAAAATGCTTCCACAACGCCCCAAATTAACTTGGAATCAGGTGATATTAGTTGTAGTATGAGAACGGCTTTTGATCCTCTCAAATCACCTCACTACAAATTTAAATACAAACTTACTCTTCATAAACACATTTTTTGTTAAACTTAGGGTGCGTTTAGTTGGGGAAAAACACCCTTATTTTTCACAAAATGTTTTGTCGAAAACCAAGGAAAACAGAGATCGTGTTCAAATTAGCGTTTTCCAACAAAATGTTTTGCAAAACACAAAATATCATATTTCCTAACTTAACAAGGAAATTTCCAAAACAAATTTTAAATGTTTTCCTTTGTAACCCACAACCCTCTCTCACTTTCTTCAAAATAGAAAAATACAAACATCAACTAAACGCATTTTCTATATTTTCAAGTGTTTTGTGAATATAAATTTCCCTTCTAACTTCTTAGAAAACTAGAGATAGAAAATAAGAGAATTATTCTCCAACTAAACGCAACCTTACTATCTACACCAGATACAAGGCCGGATATTAGCCTGTACGGGCTGCCCAACCGCACAGGGCCAAAAACTTTTATAAGGCCTCAAATATTTAGTAAAGCCCAATAATAAGACTATTTTTTTAGACCTGTAAAATATGTATATCTTAGCTTTATAAACTGTTGATGCATAATCTGGCGCGGGCCGGATTTGACGACTCTCCTTGGGCCGTTCGTCGTCTTCTCGAGCCCTGAGTAGACCTGTCAACAAAGAGAACCCGTTAGGAGTGTACCAGAGGCCGTAGCCTCGGGATCCACCTCCGACGGTCAAGTTAGTATCGGTGCGATATGGCTTATAAGAGTTAGGTTTAGGGTAACCTGTTATGTTGTACTGTGAATGGAATCCCAACCCAATATTCATAAGGCATGGATTAGGGTTTAGGTGCAGAGTGGGCCGCTGTCTGCCGGGCCTGGTCCAGTCCGGACCATACGTCCACAAGCCCACCAAGTCTAGTGTGACATAGTGTATGGCTATGTTAGGCTAGACTTAAGTTCTTTTCATGGCCACGTAGGCCCAATCAACAATGACGGTATAGCCCATGTGTGCGCAACTCAGGTGTGCACATAGGACGGACTATACTGTGCAACCCACATGCGACAGTGCGCACTGGGATTGCGATTGTGATTGTCTCACAATTGTGAAGGTGGATCTCGTATGCTGCATCTTGGGTAAGGGCGTACCGTTTGTACTAGTAGCGATGCAGCATGGTGCGACAGAAGACGTGCTTCTGTGGCAGAAGTGCGCGCTGTGCGCGACAAGGATGCGCGTTGTGCCCGACAGAGGTGCGTGTTGTGCGCGAACATTACATTCGTCTTTACAACCGACAGAGGACGTCTCCCCTACGGCAAGATGGTGCGAATATTTAAATCCGTCTTTGTACCGGGCTTGCAATACCTATTACGTACGATCTGCTTCCAAATATGCCTGTGTGACTTGTACGGAAACAGTAGTATTATATACCCTGGTAGCCCCCCAAGTTTGATGGTGCTACTCATGTAGGAGCATTTAAACTTAGTTATTCAAATCCTGAAAAATACTTAATGCAAATATTAGAAGTATATGCCGCGAATCGGAACATATAAATTACTAATGAAGTAAAAGATTAGCGCTAAGCAATATATAGCACTTAGCATGTGAAATTAACACATAAGAGAAGTAGTAGTGCGAATTACACCTATCGTGAGGTTTTACAAACTATATAAAAGAAGTAGTACGTAGCTAATCTACGAACGCAGTACGCTCATGGCGATTTATTGATCTTTTTCTTTTTTTTATTATAATAAAAACAATGGCGCGGATGGACACACCGTGACCGCGACTAATAGTTTCAATTGCGCGCACAGACACAAATGGATGTATCGTGACCGCATAGACTCGAACGTGCGTGGATGATCGTAGATGAACATAACATGACCACGGCTTTTGCCCAGTGCGCTCATGGCGATTGGCTAGCATCGTGGTGCCTGTACGTGACAGTGCGCTCATGGCGCCAATCTGCGAAGATTTCCGGACGCATGGCCTAACGCGGGTAGATTTATCGTGACTGCGTTGTTCGCGGCTAAAAGATAAAGTAGGTCCGATCGTGCTGATTTAGTGCGGCTATAGATAAAATCGTGTTTACCAAATTTTAAAAGATATTGCGAGATTTACTTGTTGTAAATCTACCGTAGTGATGTATGTTGTAACTCAAACGCGATCGAATACCAAGGTGATATACATTCAATCGTTTATAATAAAAGAGATAAGACAAATAAATAAACATAACAGTCCTTGTTATATACGTCTACTGCTTGCTGCTTCCCGTAAACAACGAAACACGTTGCTTGTTCTTGATCACGTGGATCATCACACGATCAAAACCCGCAAAGGGATTTATTACTGATGCATGTATAAGAAGTAAAAGAACTGGTGGATGCAATTAATATTGCATGCATAAAAAACCACTAGTATGTATGATAATCATTGGCTTGCATACTATATTGTTTCTCACTTCTTTTTGATTCGTGGAACACAGAAGACCAATTCAATGAAAAAGAAAACAATATACTACTAGGTTTTGCCTTATCTTTTCGTGTCATGTCTTTCGGGAATAATCGAATGAACAAAAGGTTCGATTTAGGTTGTGAGATCCGCCGTATATTTTTTACCAAAAGAATGAATATCCTTACTATTAGGTTTTATTGAATATCGCATATTATTCTGTATATGCGCATCGTGTACTAGCAGAAAATAAAGAAAGAATACCGGCCTTTGAACTCGATGGTTGCTTTCCGGTGATGTGAGAACACGAAATCTGTCGGGGTCCTACGGATGGCGCCAACTTGTTGATGCATAATCTGGCGCGGGCCAGATTTGACGACTCTCCCTGAGCCGTTCGTCGTCTTCTCGAGCCCTGAGTAGACCTGTCAACAAAGAGAACCCGTTAGGAGTGGACCCGAGGCCGTAGCCCCGGGATCCATCTCCAACGATCAAGTTAGTATCGGTGCGATATGGCTTATAAGAGTTTGGTTTAGGGTAACCTGTTATGTTGTATTGTGAATGGAATCTATGTTGTATTGTGAATGGAATCTCAGCCCTATATTTATAAGGCATGGATTAGGGTTTAGGCGTAGAGTGGATCGCTGTCTGCCGGGTCTGGCCCAGTCCGGACCATACGTCCACATAAACCATTCAAGCAGTTATAAGAAAATCAAACTTTAATGCCAGCAATGTAGGATCAGTGTTATGTTTAATTTTCTTGTTTCTTAGCCCATGCTTCACTTGAATATAAAAAATTAAAAAAATCTTAATGTTACTCGAATAGTGGGTTATCAAACACATTTGTTGATTGGCAAAGACACGTTATGGATACAAAAGTTGCAAAGAAAAAAAGAATCGAATAACTTGTTAAAGATTTCGTTTCAGATGGCCTCTTTTGTAATCATGGCACAAAAGTACCAAAATTCACACGACGGCTCTAACCACATATAAAAAGAAAACATTTTTGCTTAAATTATTGCATGATATTCGTCATCGCAAAATGTAAATACCCGACAGTCTCTATGATATAGCTAGCTCGCCCATATGGTTAGCAAAATTGAGCCTCTATATCGTGTGGCAATTATTTTTCGTTTGTAACAGAAAAGAAAATTTCTACACGGAAGTCACTTTTTAAAAAATAAAATTTGCAACAAAAGATATTTTTCGTGTATTACACGATCACAAAATAGAAGATACGGAGTAATTTATTTAGAAAAGTAATCAAAGACGCGTTCAAGTAATTTCCAAACATTTTCCAATCATTTATCCCTCCAAATCAAACCGACAACACCACGTTATATAAACAGTTAAACTTAAGTGAAGTTGTGAACTGTGTGACACCCAATCCTAGATATCCAGCTCCAGCTTACTCATCAGGACCTTCGAACACATTCATCATCCATCAGGTGCGTTTTCTTTATTTCCCCATTTTAGTGATTTTTAGTTTACGGGCGTTACGTTTAAGGAGGAAGCTCAGTAAATCATTAGCCGTCTAGAATTGTAGATAATATGGTTATGCGTTTGGTCGAGTTTGCAGTTAGTGGGATTCGAACTTACAGACCTCATATGTCGGACGCATAAGCACTTACCACTAGACTTTTGACTTGGCTTATCATCTTTTCCGGCGTATATATTGACTTATGGGTTATGACCTTATTATATAAACCATGTGTTGAAAAATAAGCGGGAGACAAGTGGGCTTATGGGTTGGACGGGGAACGATGGATGTTTGCCGTCTAGTGTAAAATTTTCGTTAAAGTTCATGATTTCTCCGAAATGAACATGTCCTGTCCTGAAATTTTGTGTCACACAAATAATACATGTTGTGTTTAGTACGTTAGTCTACTAATAAATCAAAAGAAATATATGTATTCTTAATTTGTTTACTGGTTTTAATGAAATCGTACATTTTAGTTCATTTTTCTTTACTTTATTTTTGGGGAAAAAAGAATATACACATGATGACTTAGAGTCCTTGGTCCGCTCCTGCCTACGAAATATATGCGGAGTCAAAAAAGCTCAAATGCCCAACAAATAAGCTTAAACAAACACAGTTGAGGCACTTGTGATATGGGAATTCGTATGAATTTACGATTTTTTTGTGTAATTTAAAATATATTTGGAGGTGCTTATATGCATGTTTATTAGCAGATATTAACATGGTTATATGGAATTGCTTATTGTAGTGTGAAATAAGTAGATAAATAGTTTTATATAAACATTCAAAATTAAGCACTTTATTTATAAAAGGTTATTAGATAGACATAAAAAACTTTTGACATGAACATCTATCCGAACAAATCGGTGAAATGGATGGAAGTTTATGTTAAATATAGGGGTTAAAGAGCCGATGATAATTTTGATAATTGATTGAATCGCGTAGAATTCACTTTCCAGAAAAAGTTTTTTGACTATGGGTTACACGAAAGCTCTATTCAGATAAGACAATACTACGCTTATGCAAAGAAAGTAGGGGAAAACAATAAAATTATGTGAGGATATTGTATGCTCAAATGAGACCAATCTGTTCTACTCCTTGGACCCTACAACGAGGGGTGCTGCCCCTTGACCCCCGCTTCTTGTCATCATGTTGGCTCAAACGATTGTGCACTCTGTACCTCTTAACTTGTATCCGAGTTTAACAAGAATTCCCGTTGGTCTCTAGTAAATTAAAAATTATCTAAATAGTTGATGACACTCAAATCATTAATAGTTGAATGTATGGAACTTGGAAATGGTAGTTTATCAAATCGAGCTTCATATTGTATCTATTGCCATTCCTAATTGTAATTACTATAATGTGCCTTAGAATACTAATTTTCCTTTTAGTTTCATTCACTTGAGTTGTTGATCAATAACATGTGATACGGATTGACCCTTTTTAAGATATATAAATAAAGATTGAAGGTGTTAAACCATGTATCACATCCTCTTTCATTGGTCAAAACGCTAAACTAATTGGTTTTGGTTGCCAGATTATAACAGACTTGCATGTGGTTCTTAAATTGTGATAATGCGATTTAGGAGGTTTTATGCATTTCAATTACATTACGAAATTGAACTAACTTTTTCTTGAGAAATAGTTTTCCAGATTCAACTTATAATTCACTTACTTGTGATGATTATCTTTGATATGTATATTTTCTTGAATCGGTACATTACCATTTCCTTTGAATTTCTATACTTGATCAACAGATATATAATGGCGTCTCTCATTAAGGAATTTGAACATCTTGAAATCCCACTGGAAGAGATCAAATCCGCTACTAACAACTTCGATAACAGCAAAGTTATCGGAAGGGGTGGTTTTGGTAAGGTGTATGTAGGAGAGGTGTCTCACTCAATGGGGAGAAACATGGTTGCTATTAAGCGTTTAGACAGTAAACTAGGGCAAGGAGGCCCTGAATTCTTAAAAGAGATCACGATGCTTTCATGTTATACTCATGAAAATCTCATCTCTCTATTAGGATTTTGCAACCAAGAGGATGAAATGATCCTTTTGTATGAGTATGCATCTAATGGAAGTCTCGACCGTCATTTAGGGGACACTACTCTAACATGGAGGCAATGTATCAAGATATGTCTTGATGCTGCAAAGGGACTAAGCTACCTTCACGATCCTAATGGTGCACACCAAAGAGTTCTTCATTGTGATATTAAAAGTGCCAACATCCTACTCGATGACCAATGGAATGGGAAGGTTTCTGATTTTGGGTTGTCGAAAATAGGGCCTGCTAATCAGCAAAACTCATTTGTTGTCACAAATGCATTAGGTACTCCTGGGTACTGTGATCCTCTATTTATGGAGACTTACTCTCTAACAAAAGAGTCGGATGTGTACTCTTTTGGCGTAGTCTTATTTGAAGTCTTGTGTGGGGCACTATGCTTTCAATATAGTAAGGCTGGTCACTTCAATGTTTTAGTGCCTATGTGGAAAAAGAAGTACAAACAGAATAAGATAGATGAGATTGTATTTCAAGATATTAGACAACCAATGGACCCAAAAGCTTTGGAGACATTTTCAGATATTGCATATCGATGTTTGCATAAATGTCGTAACGAGCGGCCAGTGATGGCAGAAGTTGTGGAAAAACTTGAAATGGCGCTTGAAAGCCAAGAGGCTAGTGAAGGCAAGGAATGGATAATAAGGACTACAGTACCTCCTTTGAACTACACATCTGAAGCAGAACTTAATATCCTTCTCCGCAAAGGGGTCCTTCTTAACGGAGGCAAAACGGTAACTAGCTATGTCTATAATAAAGAAAAACAAAATTTATCTTTGCTCCTGAGATCTCTTCATTAGCATAACTAATCCAACTTATTCAATTAATGGACAGTGGTTTTCATTGAACGACTACGAAGAACACTGTGTAATGATATCCATAGCAGATTGTTTGATTCACAATGCAAATGATCATAACATTTCTCGATATAAGTCTGGCTGTAATTCAAGGTAACTTGTACCCAGCTCCTCCGATTCATTCCTATTTTTTCAATATTTTTTAGATTACTTCACAAGTATACCAATAGTAATAGGTCGATGTTTGCTGCTTTTTCATGCAGATTTTCAATGAGCTATTCAACAAATGGCGACAAATTCCATACACATGTCAGAACTCGAATGTTGTCACCAAGAATCACATACATAGTGAACATAGTCTTCAAATTTTTGTCAGAAACACAGCAGAGAAAAGGAGGACGTATAGACCTCAAATACAAATTAGCAGGGGGGAGAAATTATTCTACTGTGTACCTTGCAAATAAGAGAGAAGATGATTGGTTGATGGCTGAATTGTATTACTTTATTAGTGATGGGACAAGTGTTGATCTTGAAATTATGTTTGACTATCATAAAAGTCATATAGTAGTAGAAGGCATAGAGTTTCGACCCCTGGAAAAAGTAAAGCTGACAAATACCGATTTCTTCATCTACATTAATAATATGTGGCTCACTTACTCTAGAGAACAGGATTTTTCTTCGATGGTGGCTAATGTCCAATATATGCATCTTGTTTTATAGGCTGGAAATGAAGTTTTAGAGGATGAGAAGGTGGATACGCAACCAATATCAGACGAAGACACATATTGGGAAAAGATTCTGCCAAATGATTATGAAGACATTATCAAGTGGTCAAAAGATAGTGAGCAATGGACAACCAAGAAGGAACTCTACTTTATACTTCGCAAAGGGTTTCTAATCAACAATGATGAGGTAAATTTGATTTAAAGATTCGTTTTTGAAACCTGTTATAAACGTTTAAATCATTTATTTATTTCTCATATGTTGTTGTTTGTGGAGCCTATGAACATGTTTCAACCTGTTCTAAAGGCGAAAACTACAGAATTGCTAAACAATTGGTATTTATGTATCTATGTTGATTGATAGTGGTTTTCTGTGGATAAAAATGGGAAGAAATGTCATATGCTATCAGCAAGAGCAGCTTCAGTAAACGACTACTGGTCGGCCTGGTTTAATTTACCCGGATCAAGGTTCGTTCATGTCTTTCTGCCAGTTGTATATATAAATATCGTATTTTATATGGGCACTTTTCGCTTATAGTACATTGATAATGAGAAACCTTTTATCGAGCATAGGATTATATACCTAATTGACAATCGCTAATTTTTTTATTTTTATTTATTATTATCATTATTATTATTATTATTTTACCCATTTTGCCACTCTGGATGTTCATCTTAAAATTTTGGGGGTACCCATCTGCAAATTCAGCACATATCTGTTTCTCTGTCTTTTAAATACCCTAAGCAATTAGGTGTTGGAATATATGAATAATGTAAAACAATAAACATATAAACATCAAAGAGTACGCAGCGGAATAGATCAAATACAAATAATAAATTAACCGAATATAAATGGATACATACCTCTTGATTGCTAGCAAGAACAAGAACTTATAAACCCTAGATGAGGGCTTATATGGATCGACTAGGGCTAGTCACAAGGCAAGATCACCGTTAGCAAAAGTATGCTAACACTTCGTTCACACACACACGTACTATAAGCGTTTCAATGGAAATGCTAGATTCGTAGTACACGAAAAGATTAAACTATTGGTCCTATCAATCAAAGATCGATTAGACTCAAAGAAAGAGATTAGAGAAGATTAGGTTGCAATGGAACCAAGGGATGAATGAATGAATGAGAGGAGGTCTCATTATATAGCATTCAAGAGGCTTGGAGCAAAAGCTATCCCAAACCCTATGGGGAGTGGGTATGGCCGGCCATGGGTACAAAAAGCCCAACCCGAACCGAACTTTCACTCTTGTCCAAATCTAGTCCTTCATGTTTCGTCCAACGGTCGTTAGTTACCGTTAAATGCTCATTTTGTGAATTTAATAATTATTCGTCACTAAAACAATAATTATTAATTAATTGAAAATTGAAACTCATACGTAAAGTGTGCAATCCCGAAGTCTCGAGTTCGAGTCCGGTCATGATATATTAATTTATTATCCGTTAAAACTAACAGCTCCCACTCGGATATAGATTAATGTAACAATGACAATGGTTAGTCTAGCATAACACGCCAATGTCCCCAGAACGATCTCGAGTATGGTTTCCTGGAAAAAACCACCTTTGATGATTCATCATCATACTTATCCTTTTGATTCTAATACTATGTTAATATGGATATGGATTGAAGTCATTCCATAATTAACTAGTGTTTCTCGTTATTTATGATCAAACAAGATTATCAATTCATCTGAACGCATTCCAGATAGACCTTGGGCATGGCCATGCAAACATCTTGTTAATCCTACGAGTGGCCAAACAGTATTAAACTTCAAAACAAATTTGAAGGAACCAAATCCCGTATTGACTACAAGCATAACCTATGAACTTCGCATCACCTCTGAAAATAATCCTTATAACTACCAGTTACGGATAGCGTTAGATTATCTCACAGAAAATGAGCTACATCCACAGTAGTTACCTGGTATCTCAAGTCTGAGGATAAATATTCATGATTTACTCTAATGACAACATCCATAAGTACAATCATGTAGTTGGGATTTTGTCCTATATCCAATTTTTCCAGTATTGAATATCATGTGAATTTGGCGTGTCTACGCACCAATATAATTTATATATTATACCAAATCTCACATTTGTCTTAGTTCAATGATACTCCCATATCATTAATTGACAACGGACAATTTAGAATAACTTAAGTTATTCATGGATTAAACATGCAAATATAGGATACAATATTTATGAATAGAAATAAAAATAACACAATACTTCATTTCATTCGAATAATTATTGTTTACAATCCTTTATCCAAATACTAAATAGATCAATGCATGAAAATTCTCGTTAATGAATTTTGTCTCAAGTAATACCAATCATACTTGTTGACAATTATACCTCAAGTAATCATACTTGTTGACAAGGCATTATTCAACTAACTTTGATCTATCGGAATTTTGAGAATACTTATTTCAATAATGAAATTTTTGTATATGTGCATTCAAATAATTTGATAACCACATAATACATCATAAAATGTGTATGACATCCTCAACATACAATTTATGATAATTAAACTTCCAAACCTTTAAAGTTTAAAGTATTCTTATTCTTTAACGTATAATGCAACTATGCTTTTTGTTAAGCATAACTAGTACACATGGCTATTAGCAAGGATGAAATCCTTCCATGACTAGTATTGAGTGTCATCTCAATTTATATTAGCATCATTGTATGCAAACAACAATATGCTCTTTTCCGTAAACTTCAATGTGTAATGTTTTATTCCTTCCAAACTTTCAAGTTTGTTGGCTATGACAATTTTACAAATTGTTCATTTATAGAATCTAGAAATTGTTTCAGGCTGAGGATGTGATTCTATATCCAAATATATTCCTTTAGAATATTCATTACACAACTTATCTAATCTCTTTCATTAGATACCAATGTTGTCAAATCATCTTTTATCAAAGCATGATATAACAACAACATGATGTACATGAAAAATTCTCGTGTCCAACTTAATTTCATTCATGTACTACATATCCATTTAAACTTTCTAAATGATATATCATGTTCTATTAGATTCATTTACCGCACATGTTTACATCAATAAACATATATTCAAGGTTGTATGTTTTACTTATTAAATCTTTCAAGTAAAGTTTCATTCCAAGTTATGACTTACCATTTAACTTATATAGAATGTTACTTCCTATATGTTATACAACATATATATGATTTAAATAAGTAAACATAATACTCCCACTAGCTTTCAGAATTACTTAGGAGTTATCTTATTTTAAATTATAAATCAAAACATAGATTTAATATTTAAACATAAGATTTATCTCCTTGATGCATGCATCTATCCATACTTGGATTCTTGCATTTTGTATACTTTCAAAGATTAAATGAATTCATAAAACTCTTAATTACTCATCATCCTCGCTTAAGTAATTATATAAGAGAGAGGTTTTATAATCCATTGTCAAATTTCATATTCATAAAAATGAATATGACAACTACCATCTTTGTATTTTAATGTGCTTATGAAAGAGTATTCAATCATAGTTAATTACTTAAGTATGATTAATAATCTTGTCATAAGACATACATTAAAATATGTATACAATTTTGTCCATATGATTCTTTATGCAAAGATTTAAACCTCTAGGGTTTTTCTTCTCTTGCAGAAACTCATCTTCATTAAGATAAACCAAGTTTTCAAAGTTGATTTATCTTTATGGACAGCATCTTAACATTCATAGTATGAGCAATTTACCATAATTAGTAAATGCGTCATTATGATTAACAGGCTTATTTTGATCCTGTACTTCATAATTCTCAGCATATTAATTAAATATCTGAGACATCCCTACGGATCTATGAATGAGAGTTTCATCATGTTGAGATTTAACCTTTACATTTCAAACCTCATCATGATTTTCACTAGTGTGGTTTTAGAAGATTATATATTTTGTAATTTTGATCTTTCAAGATCTAAACAAAACTCCCACTTGCCTTTTGTATTTTATAAATACTTTAGCAAGATGAGCAACACTAAATCGTTCTCATTTGGGATATTACAAAATTATTTTACAGTTCCTGACTCTTGTTTGTTAAAACAAAATCAGAACTTCATTTTAAGACTTTAATGTGATTCATCACATTCCATAATGTCTTATTTAATCTTCTAGGTTGGAGTCTTATTGAGTATATTCAATCCATACTCAATTTTCTAACCTTGATAACTTTTGAAAGAAAAGAAGTCATATTTATCTTTCAATCAAACAATATAACAAGAGTTTGATTTTTCCTAACTGAACACACCACCAACTTGTGATGTTTCATTAAAATTAATATTGTGAGACAAACTAACAATATGTAAGATAAACTTATTCCCTTTGGCTTACCTATTTACCAACTAAGTCAACTTAATGGTACAATAGAATTTCCAAGCCAATTGCATGCTATATAACATAAGTACCTTTTGAACAAGTTACTTCATGTTCATGTCTTAAGAAGACATGAACTGTTATATTCCCACTTTACGTTGTATATCATTGATCAACTCAATGATTTCTTGTTTGAAACATAACAAGTTTAACGTCTTACTTTATTATAAGTCTTGTAATAGTTAAAAGACTTCATGTTTATAAGAAGATATAAACATAAATAACTAAAGTATTTGTGAACACCATCACTTGGTTTCAATAGTAATTTCAAGTTAATTTACTACTTCATTTGCTTATGTCATTTTATGAATTATCCAATTTAAGAAACTGCAAACTCACATAATTCCATTACATCAGTTGATCTGCTAGTAATGAAATCATGTAGTTTACCTTTCTATTGCAATCTAGGCAGGTTACACCCTGACGTAAATTGTAAATTCAAGTGTTTCTTTTAATTTGAATATCATAAGACATAAAAGTAGTCTTATAATCATGACACATGTTCTACATAAGATAATCTTACACATTAAATGTATAAGTCCTATTAGAACATTGATCTCTTACCTTGCAATTAAGAGAATCCTATCATCATATTTCTATGTATTGTTCCTTTGCACACAATGAACAATTCTCCCACTTGTGCATTGAACAATATCATGTAGTATATAAACAACACAACATAAGTTTGTTTATGTGATTTCAATATGATTTGTGTCATAAGTAGATGTAGGACTACTTTGTCTTATCAGGAAACGCATATGGCTATCCTAAGAACATGAGTGTCTACAATTTGAAAGTAATTATCTTGAAGATAATTTGGGCTACTACACATAAATTAATTCTTGTAGCTCCCACTGAATTAGAGAACATAACAATAACTCTATATTCAGTAAACAACACAAAGCTCCCACTGGATTTGACAACATTGTACGTGTTTCATAACCAGTGAAAACAATTTGCTTGTTTTTACTTTCCTATACATTTAGAAAAACCCATACGTAATAATTACTCAGGTTCTAAAATGTGTATTCTACTTTGTTTATGATGGATTATCCATCAATGATATTAACTTGAAGAATTTGAGCATGCAGCTTCTTCCTTAATAGGCCTACCATCCCCATAATGGTATGTAGCACCTTTAAAGCACAACAACTAGATAAAATACTAGCTTTGCCTTTTACCAATTTTACGGTAATCTGTCCAGCTTCTAATAACTCATATTTTCCATTTAACCAAATGCCTTGTTTGTTATAGAAGAATTCATTCACCAAATTAAGAGTAATGAAATTTCTATGGAAAATAAGATGTGCTATATCCTTAAATATTAAAGATTGCTTTGAGTTATATATTAGAATGTAGACAATTCTAATGTTCCTATCATACCTTTCTCAATCATGAAAAGGGATAGGATTGAGGATTGAGTCTTATTCTTATGTTCCTATCATACCTTTCTCAATCATGAAAAGGAATAGGATTGAGTCTTATTCTTCTCTCATGGAAAATAGACTTTCTTACATTTCGGTAAATTTTTCTCAATCAAACATTATGTTTGAAAGCAGAATCATATCAATTTACCAATTTAAGACCAAACCACGTTTACGGCTTTAATGTTGCATTAATACGTTAAAAAGAATTACAAAATTCAATTTTAGTATTTTCGATAATTAAATTTTCAAGAAAATTAAATACCCATGGTTCATAATCAAATAACCATTTAATTTTCACTGAAAAGCTAGGATCCAAATTGACATAAGTTCATCACATCAGTTGATCTGCTAGTGATGACGTTATTCAATAAGGTACGAGACGTGTCCCAATTGCCAATATTCAATTGCAATTCCTAGAATCGATGGGATTTACATTAATTGCCAACCGCAGTTGCAATGTAAGCATGTTTTATCCCCATCTTCTTATGCCTTGAGTGATCAGTTCCCACTATCAACTCAATTAAGTTAACCAATTTAAGAAACAACAAACTTACATAATGACACCACACCAGTTGATCTGCTAGTGATGAAATCATGTAATTTGCCCCTCCATTGCAATCTAGCCAGGTTACGCCCTGACGTAGATCCAATTTTAGGTGTTTCCGTTTCATTGGATGGCATATAACTTAAATTTAAGGGTAGTAAATTTGATGTGTGTAATCAAATATATGTACAAAGATGTCATGCATTCATTTTGTAGCATATGTTTCATGTAAAAAAACTTTTACTCATTAGTTTCTTTACGAGCTTAAATCTCCAAACTTTTGATTGAGGCGTTGAGAAACTTACAACTTTGCCTTAAGTGCTTCGTAGTTATCATGGATGTTAGGTAAAGACTAAAATATGACTCACAGGCGAGCGGTTAGCCAGAATGGAGGCTCACTAAGGCCGCAATTTAATGTGTAGCCATCCTTATACCCACTTTAATAGTTTGTCATAATTAGTTCCACCTTTCAACCACTTAATACAGTCGCGATCAATCAACCAAAAGTCCAAGATTTATTAAGTAAGCTCAAAACAAGATTTCACCATTATTAAGTCCGTTTAATATTTTATTTCTTGAAATTACCCTTTGTTACTATCATGTTGCAAAAAACATATAAAACAAAAGTAATAAAATAAAATAAACAAACAATAACAATAATGGTTATGCAAATTACAATCAATATAAAACACACTATTGATTTAATATACGATTAATAGGGTCTTCCCTAATTTTATAATTAATCAAATTTTAGTAATCTTTATACATAATATTTACTAAACCATTTATCAATTATAATAAATCGCATAAATAAGCATGAAATCAAAACAAATCATAATCCATAACAACACATGCATAGTGTGTCATGAATGCTCATATTGCACATATTATACAAATAATCATGTCAATCAAGGAACGCAACCAAACGGCATATAACAATATCCATACACATAAATTACATGCAACCTATGGTTTCTACAAGTTTTTATTACATAATTCATCAAACCCTAATTTCTTTTTAAATAAAAAAAAACTTTCGACATATATATAATAAATTAAATAAATTCGAAATAAAAAAAATAAAAACTAAGGTTTATGAAAAAAATAAAAACATAAGAACACCAAGCATGTTATAATCAAACGATTCAATTTTATGTGTTTCGGTAATTCATTATAATGTATTAACGGCTCTTGATGCCACTGTTGGAATATATGAATAATGTAAAACAATAAACATATAAACATCAAAGAGTACGCAGCGGAATAGATCAAATACAAATAATAAATTAACCGAATATAAATGGATACATACCTCTTGATTGCTAGCAAGAACAAGAACTTATAAACCCTAGATGAGGGCTTATATGGATCGACTAGGGCTAGTCACAAGGCAAGATCACCGTTAGCAAAAGTATGCTAACACTTCGTTCTCACACACACGTACTATAAGCGTTTCAATGGAAATGCTAGATTCGTAGTACACGAAAAGATTAAACTATTGGTCCTATCAATCAAAGATCGATTAGACTCAAAGAAAGAGATTAGAGAAGATTAGGTTGCAATGGAACCAAGGGATGAATGAATGAATGAGAGGAGGTCTCATTATATAGCATTCAAGAGGCTTGGAGCAAAAGCTATCCCAAACCCTATGGGGAGTGGGTATGGCCGGCCATGGGTACAAAAAGCCCAACCTGAACCGAACTTTCACTCTTGTCCAAATCTAGTCCTTCATGTTTCGTCCAACGGTCGTTAGGTACCGTTAAATGCTCATTTTGTGAATTTAATAATTATTCGTCACTAAAACAATAATTATTAATTAATTGAAACTCATACGTAAAGTGTGCAATCCCGAAGTCTCGAGTTCGAGTCCGGTCATGATATATTAATTTATTATCCGTTAAAACTAACATTAGGTATATTCTATAAAATGACAATAAAACCGTTTTTTGTAATAGACACTATACTAGGAAAAAACAGCACAGTTATTCTCGCAAAAAACAACAGTGTAAATTTCGCTAATTCTGCTCAAAATCTTAGTTTCAAATTCAAATTACATTATTCTTTACATCTATTCCAATTCTAGCTTTCTATTACAAGTAAAGACAGTTATCTAATTGTTTGGCAGGTTTGGAGACGTGTTTTTATGTGATGATAATCAATTTAGTGTCAGCAGCGGAACTAAATCCCGGCTAGTATCACCTCAAGAAACATATGCATATTACCTTATTTACGCATTACCTAGAGACCAATCCAAACTTGTGGCTCCTCTGATGGTGAGGGATAAATATTTAGGTTCAAAAGATTGGAATGATTTTTGGTATATCCATTTAGTTGCTCCTGAGATCCCGCGTATTATTAAAGGAAAGGTCGATGAAAACACCCACAATCCATTGAATAGACCAAATATGAAAGGCATTCCACAAAAGAGGAGTGATGGTTGGATGGAAGTGCAAGTATTTGAATTCCAGTTAGGTACTAATACGGGAGTGATTCCAGGTGTTGAATTTAGAACCTCCAATAACACGACACTCAAGGGTATTATTATTCAAGGCATTGAGTTAAGATCCATATAGATTCTGTTTTTAATTATTTAGCCAAAATTGATCCGTGCTTGATTTTTTGCGCTCCACGTCTATGTAAAACTTGCAAGTCTTGCTTGGAGATGCTTGATTATGTCTTCTAGTCAATTTTGTTTGTTAAAAGGTTATCCAGGATGATAACTTCAGGGCTTTTCTTTATTACATTTAGTTAGGAGGTGATGATGGTGGTTTTGTGTTAAAGGTGTTAAGTGTGTGTACCAATGTTTGGCTGGTTGTTTTTCAAGGTTTTCAGTCCCAATTTTCTGCCATTATCAATAACTACACGCTGCTATCTTCAGCTGCGTACTTGGTTTTGTTATCTAACAACAATATAGGTGTACATATTCATATTCACCTTGTCCCTTAATTGTTTTATGATGATTCGGTTAAATAAAAAGGTTATTCAATACAAGATCATGTTAAAAACTTGTTGTGACCTCTGAAACGAAATTATTTAGCGTAGTGGTAGCTTTCTCTTCACTGCCTCTTTTGCTAGTGTGTGATTATGCTTTCTATTTCAGGTATGATCTTCATATCTTATGTTTTCGTGTTACAATTTTCATTTATGAACTGTTACTATTATGATTTATTAAGGCCTATTCTGAGCTTCTAAGGTCTGTCAATGAGGCATAATAATTTTCAAAATTAGCTTACAATGGTCCAAAGTTAAATAGTATTATTAGCACACTGCTTGTAATATTAAATAGGCACATGCAAATTAAATTCAGAATCTATGTACAGAGTTTTGTTAATGGTCATTGTTGGCATTTTATGAACTCAATTGGCTCTGAGCTTACTAATTAATAAGCATTTCAGGACCTGAACATGAAGATACATAGTACAATAGAGGAAAGAGACGTGGCGTCTACTAAATTTTGTTAGATAGATTAGGTACTAATCACGACATGAGTTATGAGGATAAATATGTTTATGAGAAGTTGTACAATTCATGTTTATGTTTAAGACTCCTTACGACACATTGTAATTTGGGGTCAGATCCTTTCAAATAGCTTACAATGGTCCAAAGTTAAATAGTATTATTAGCACACTGCTTGTAATATTAAATAGGCACATGCAAATTAAATTCAGAATCTATGTACAGAGTTTTGTTAATGGTCATTGTTGGCATTTTATGAACTCAATTGGCTCTGAGCTTACTAATTAATAAGCATTTCAGGACCTGAACATGAAGATACATAGTACAATAGAGGAAAGAGACGTGGCGTCTACTAAATTTTGTTAGATAGATTAGGTACTAATCACGACATGAGTTATGAGGATAAATATGTTTATGAGAAGTTGTACAATTCATGTTTATGTTTAAGACTCCTTACGACACATTGTAATTTGGGGTCAGATCCTTTCAAATAGCTTTCATTGTAGTTCATCTTCCGCTGGTTCGTTATTTACACTTGCCATATGCTCACTTACAGGAATGTTGGTATGATCCAACTAAACCCCTTTAGCCTAAGGCTGAGTAGCTAGTAAGGTCACTAGCTTCTATGCTCACTTAAAGGCTTTAGGAGCTCGTAAGGTCACTAGCTTATATGGACAAAATAGGTTTACCAAACATTAATAGGATCGTGCAGTTGTGCAATCCGCAAGTAAAGAAGAGTTTGGAATTGTTAATTCTAAAGTGCTTATAATTTATAAGCACTTTAAGATAGTTATAAAACAGATGTCAACATGTTGTTATAAGATGTTGTTTTAAAACTGTAAAGCTTAGCGCGGAATCAATCAAAGGCTCAAAGCACTCATCACCAGAAAAGTCGACAACACCCTGCTGCAAGATCACAAGACCATCGACAAAGAAAAGAAGCGCACACACAATATCCCTCCAACGCTAAATTGTTTATTAACCAAGTTTACAACATTAGTACAAAGAAGAATCTATTTATAAAGATGAAGGGGTACAATTAATCTCAATGGAATTCGAATCACACACACTAATTATTACACTTTAACCCACTAGGAATTGCTAGTATAACAAAAAGCATTTATCAAACGGAATTTAAAAAAATAAAATTGAAACAATATTCTATAACAAATAACTACTTAAAATAAAAATACAAGACACTATTCTACGTATAATTTTTTTATTGGAGTTGTATAAAACAATCAATTATCATCTTCTTAAGAGGTAATGCGATTAGCATTATAATTTTAAAGCGATTAATAATTAGGTTTCCCTTTCTTTATTAATTTAATACCTAGCCGGTTAATTATGTGGTTATATATACACATTGTAAGTTTTTAAGAAAACCTACCAAAACACCCTAATCAGATTTTATTGATCGAAGTGTAATTTAGGGTTTAAAGGGTTTAAGCTTCTCCATGGAAATGGTTGGAGGTGGTTCATTAGAACTCTTGGAGATTGTTACTTGTGATAACGAACTCCCTTTATCCGTACATGCAGTCGTGTCCAACGACGATTTATTAACAGAAATCTTACTTAAGTTACCAGTAATCTCACTTCTTTTGTTTAAATCCGTATCCAAAAGTTGGTTATCTCTAATAACATCCCCTTCTTTCATTAAGCATCGTAGACAAATTCCTAACATCGATCCTCCTTCCGGTCTCTTTATCATGCATACACACCCTTTAAAGAAGAATGAGTTTGTGCCGTTGGATAACAGAATTCCAGCCAGCACACCCCGGTTTAAAACCACATTTGCGTGCGATACCAGTTTTTCTTTTAAGGATTCAAGCAATGGTTTGATTTTATGCCAAATATCTCCTGATAGGCTTTGTGTTTACAATCCGTCCATTAATATTTTAAAAATGCTTCCACAACACCCCCAAATTAACTCGGAACCAGGTGATCTTAGTTGTGGTATGAGAATGACTTTTGATCCTCTCAAATCACCTCACTACAAAGTTGTGTGTGCTTCGGTTGGTTTGTCTATTCAAATACAAACTTACTCTTCAGAAACGTGCAATTGGAGGAGTAGTGTTTGCAGCAATCGATTTCCTACCCAATGGTTTTCAGGTTTTGATGATGTAATTTATTGGAATGATGCTATTCATTGGTTGAATTTATGTGAAACTGGGCTGCATTATAAGTTAGATATTGCTAACGACGTGCCTGTTTTGACTCACATACAACTCCCTTTAACGTGTACAACATATTGGGATACCGAGGGGCCAGAGTCTCGTGGTTGGGATGCCAATTTGTTAGAGTCTCGTGGTTGTTTGATTTTTCTTGGTAGGTACTATACTCATCCTCATCAGTTGAATATTTACGAGATGAGTTGTGAGTGTCCTGAATGGTCATTGAAGTACTTTGTTAGTCTTAACAACATAATGCCACTTCATGATTATTGGAAGATGCGTCGTGTCCAGTGTATTTCATATGGAGAACAAAAAGAGGATTCTTTTATGGTGATTGAGTTAAATAATAAGGTGGTTCTATACAATTTCGTATTGAGAACTTTTTGCAACCTTTATGAAGTGAATGATTTACAAGGCCCTGCTCGGAGCTTTGCGTTCACAGCATCGTTTGCTGGTGTATGATTATGCTTTCTGTTACAGCCTTACAGGTATGATCTTCATATCTAATGCTGTCCTGTCAATACTTGCTTATAACTACTGTTGAGGCTAGAATAGCTCTTAATTACTTAATGTTTATCAACAACTGTGCATTAAATGAACTGTTACTGTTATGATTTTATGAAGCCCATTTTTGAGCATCGAAGGTCTGTATCTTCCATGGACAAACAGGCATAATAGCTTTCACGGTCAACTTAAAACGATAGTCGGAAGTTAGTATTAGTAGCACATTAGTCATGAGAGTTAATCAGAGCATGTAATTGAAATTCAGAATCAAGTTACAGAGTTATGTTATTGTACGACGTTTTATGAACTCCTAGGCACTAAGCTTATGGATTTACATGCATTTCGGTCCTGTTATATGCAATAGACTTAAGAGATGTGGCACCAAAATAATGTTAAATATAATTGATTAGTAAATGATGGTGGTTACGATGATAAAATTCTCACCACAAGTTGTAACTTGTAAATATGAGTTGTGCATTTACTGGATTATCCTGCTTAACATATCTAGTGAAGCTTGTGTAATGTACGAGAAAGCATATCACATCCCATGATATAGATTAAGGTTGGCAATTTAGACCAATTTACATGTAAATGATTAAATGGCATGGTTTGGACACTCTTAAACTTAAACAGGCCAAAAAAGTAAAAACTGACCGGTTTTGGGTCAATGCAGGTAGTTTCTTCTCATACTAAAACCTGACCCGTTTGCCAAACTCATAACACCTCCCCCACCCCTCCCAATATTTTCTAGTGCATAAAATCCCTAAAGCTGTATGATTAAAAGATTTAGATTATTATTATAGTAAAAATGTCTCTATTATTAATTATTCTTCAATGCCCTTAGTTAAAAAGTGTGTTTGGGTCAACCCAATTTCTACTCGTACTAAAAACTGACCCATTTTGAGAGCTGCTACACAGCGCGTCTTGCTGTTGTTGTACGATTTTGATATAAGCTTCACTATTCCCATATATAAAAGAGGCTGAAACCCAAACTATATAAATTTTTTTTAAGTGTCAAATGAGCTATTTTTACTTCTAAATTGACAAATATATTTTCATACTGTAAGAAAAATGGTAGGTGGATTTAACTTTAACAATTAAGTATCAGAATATAATCATCTTGGGGATAAAGAATTTTGACGAATGTTATAAGACAATTTTTTTCTCCAAAAGATCAAGAATTGATACTGATGTTTCAGTTTTATAGTAGTTTCTAGTAATTAACAGTGACACTATTTGGTTATTTGCAGGCATTGTTAATGGAGATGATGAAGGTTACGAGCTCTAGCGGTTCTCAACGTATAACATGGTACCAAAACTTTATTTTTGATGCAGTTTTCAGTGATCAAGATTAACTTGTCTTTTGCTGAAACCAAAGTCGAGGAAGATGCAGCTATACAAGCTCTACCATACGTGATTCTTGTTTCTGCAATCCTAATAATATTTGCAATTGATTGATGTGGGTAGTATGACTTGCAGTACATTTATATAAGTGGACTAAAAAGGATGTTTATTTCCAAAAAATTTGTGTGCTTCATGAATGAATATATTACAACGTATCTTCTCAAGCACCACTGTACATAGGGCTGTCAGGTCCGGGTTGGCAAGTCACCACAACCCTTCCCGAACACCACATGTTTAGGTCAGCGGGTCAAACCTGCGAGCGTAACGTGTATGCCCATCTAAATAGGTCAAAATGGGTTGACTGTCAATCCGGTTAACTTTATATAAGCTTGGTTTTTGTAAAGCTCAAATGGGTTGTCGAGTCAACATGTTTATCAATACTTTACCTCAAGAAGACCCTTCTATTAAACAGCTAAGTTGTTAATTATCTAGAGAAGTATATACAAATATAAGGTAAAAAAGTTCCGAAATCAACTTAAATCGGTAAGTAGCAGTATTATGTGCTGCGAATTGCATCACATTCTAGCTGTGTACAAATGTTGCTAACTACTCACCCTTGGGGCTACCCGTAACTAGAGAGCACCACGACCAAAGTCACCACCGACAGAACCAAATTCACCGTCAACTTATTGTAATAAGTCAACCAATTTCACCACCCAAATATAACACAAATATACCCCACCAAATCCAAAATCACACACACACAAAACCAAAACTCTCACGACTCGGTCGTTAAAATGACCGAGTTCTCCCCAGCACCTAAAACGCGTCTTGCGAGGGTGGGGCTAATAAGGATCGACGCGTCTTCTGAGTGTGGCAAACTGGCAATGCACATGTCTTCAACCTTGTTATTACGGGTGGTTTTAGTCTTTGTTTCTTTAGGATTACAGTTTTTAGACAAATAGTACCTTTCTACATTTTTATTAAATTTATGTTTTAAAATTCATCGAGAAACATTTAGATTTGGTCAATGAACATAAGTTGGGTGCAGACAACAAATTTGAAGGAAAAAAATTGGTATGCTATAGAATATTCTTTGACTAATGAAATTTAAGACTTAAAATGCAAAAAACTTTAAAAAAAATACCAACTTATTAGTTGAATCATAAAGTGAAAAATTTAATAAGTCACCATCCAACGTACTATCCGCCTTGATGCAAGGACTATCATCTACTCTACCTTACCAATAAAAAATCTATCAATGCTAAACAGTCAATAAAGCTTGACTTTAATGTAATTTTATATAAATTTAAACGTAATCTTATTACTATTTTGTAAGAACAAATTAATATCGTATTATTATCTGTCATGCTAATACTCCATGTACTAATAGACGGAACTTGGATGTATTTTTTAGAAGTGTCGAGTGCGATATTAGTTCATTTGAGATTACCAAAGTTGTATTTCCTTTAAGCAAATATAAGTGAAACCTTAAAGTTTTGGGAGGGCCGTGGCCCCCAGTCTCTACTAAGGTCCGTCATATGCTCATATGAAAAACACGTGAAAATGGATTTCATTTATATAGGATTACCGATTCAATTAGCAAAAATACATGCTATGATTTTGAAAAAAGAAAAACAAAAGCCAAAAGACAGTAATTTTAAAAGAAATAAGAAAACATTCGAGTCTCTTGATTTATGCCACTGCTTTTCGCACTCCAATAATTGTTGCTTACTCCCCTTGAAATCTTATGGCTTTTGTTAACATTTATCAAAGTTATTGCATCGCTTTACTACTCTCACAATTTAATTTGAGATATATTGAGAAAGCTCCTAGCGTCAAAGTGGCTCTATTATATAAAACGAGGAAGGCTGCGGGCCGCCGCGTTGCGGCGGGGCAGAGCTCAGTCGGTTTTTATGTACAGATGATGCGTCAAACGATAGAACTGCTATTATGTTGCGAGTTAATAGCTGGGACTTCATTATGCTAATAACATAGGCATTTCTAAAGTAATATTATAGCGCACACATAATCTACAGACGTCCAGGTCATTAGTTCTTAATACTACAGTACATCTACCTACCAGTTGGTTTAGCAAATGACATGATTCAAAGGCGGTGAAAGCATATTGTGAACGCCTTTTTACAACCTGAGTAATGCGATGTCGGTTCATTTAGTCGCTCACATTACGTAGCTGCATATACTATACCAATAAATTCGTCGAACTCATATCTCTAGTTTAAGATTTCCACTTTTTACCCAAGAGGTGTTCCACCTGAAAAGAAATAGAAGAACTGTTGGGCTGCATAATTTGAATAGCCATAGTAACGAACAACCAAAATTCAGTAAACAAATACACTACATAGTGATTCAATGGACCCTGGAAAAAGAAATTACGTTAATCTAAATAGTAAATAACCATTTATAAAAAATTGGTTTTACCTTCCATTTGGACATGGTTCTCTCACAAATTTGGAGTACCACCTGTAATAATAAGAGGTTGCAGGAAGTTAGTAGACCGTAAATGGCTCAAACAATCGAGTGACAAAAACGTACCCACACATGGTTTACGAAATCTTTGAGACGTGTTGCAGCAGCTTCGATGCGACATCTGTATGTGCAGCCGTACATATCTTCTTACGACGTGCAAAAGAATATCCCCAACTTTATCTCTCACAGTCCCGTTCCAAGAGTACGGCCAAGAAGGTCACCGTGAGAACGTGGCAGAAAACCAAAGTCCCCTGAAATAATGCGACAAAATCAAGCTCATAACAAACAGTTGGATGTGTAATGAAAAGATATTTTGCAAATATTTAAGTTAATAGTTATGTCACTAAATTTATGGTTGAACTGAACCTGAAACCTAAAACAACAAATGCATGTTTATTCCAGTAAACAGAGCCAACTATCTCTCCGATTTTGATACTTAAGTCTGGTGTTGGTTTGCAAAAATTCTAACACTCAACAAAAACCAAGGATCAATATTTTGAACATACCTCATTTGCACCACAATATACATCCTGATCCTGTAACACATTCTTCTCATAACCTCCTGATAACCTTTGCTCTGTAATCATAGTTCTCATACACACGATGGCTAAAACCCGACATTTTTAGTATCCTGCAAACATGAAATTGAAACTTGCGATCATCATTATATTACACATAAAACGCATATAACATGAAAACCTGTTTTTTTATATTTCAATCCAGCAAAGCTTTTAAATATCGATAAAAACCTATGGTTTTACCGAAATCATTGATACCAACAAACTGCAAGAATGTAAACACATTCGTCGCTTAACCTTAATGCTGCACATTTATCTTGTGGTCTTGATTCTAACCTAGCATGGTGGTCAATATCATATAGCTATAGTCTTTTGTAACAACTTCTCTTCGCCCCTGGTCAACTGCAGAGAAAAAACATTAGCGTTTGGTCGAACACTTAATCAGCATCCTCGAAGTCAACATCATCGAACTTAATTATATAAACAGAAATCTACAATATAGAAATAACAGCCATAAAAATAATCGCGCACGTTGTTTTTCTTTTTACCAAAAGGACATGTATGAGCCTAGAATGACATCATATGACCTTTACACGATAGCGTACGGAAAATACATATACAACAAAACTCGCACCATCCTCACCACAACCATTCTTGTAGCACCGTTGTTGGTTAATCAAAAAATTGACACTTTTACTCATGAATGGGTCAATTTAGGGCCTGATATATCTCAATCGGGTCATATGTGTCGAAAGGCGTAACTAAATATTAAATAAATGTTTTCCTAAAGGTGTAACTAAATATTAAATATGTCTTGGTAAAAATATGTACGGTAATAAAACAATGTCAAGATTCAAGAAGGAAAGTGATGGTGGCTTGTGATTCGGGCGGTGGTGAATTGGATGTTTAATTAAGTAACACAAATTAACACGTAAACCTGAATAATTGCAACATAAACAAAACTTACAGATTCAAAGCAGCAGAATCAAAGAAAATACTAAAGGTGTGAGTGAATCGACCCTGCAAAAACCTTCAAAAAGAAAGTTAACAACATAAGCTTTAAACTCTAAAAAGGAAGCAACTAAAAAAATATACAGAGATTCACCTCGAACAAAATGTTTGCCGGAAATGACTGGCGCCCATAGTCATTACCACCTACGATGGCAGTTTTTGGAACCTACACAAAAGAAACAGAAAAAAAACTCTAAAATTCACTTCAAAGACAATAATAAAAGAGAGACTTGAAAAAATTGTAACCGTCTTTGGCGTCATCCTCATCTTCAACTTCCAAATCAACATCAGTTTCTTGTACTCCACATCTTAGTGGCGTAGCCACTCCCAAACCTGGCAAAGAAAAATAAATAAATAAATAAATAAAAACACCTCAAGAATCCAAACACTCAGGTATTTTTTTGATTGCTTATTTTCACATGATCAGCCACTTTTGTTTTCAATATAAACACCAAAACAAAAAAGCCAGAAAACCAATACCCTTTATATCATACCTAGAAATTAGGGTACTTACCTTTAAGCCGAAACAGGATTAGATCAAAATCATCACAACAAACACACCAAAACCTAAAAGGTATCCGAAATTATAATACTTACAAATTGATTTGGATGCATGCAAACAATAAACACATCTTCAATCTTCCACAAATGTCCCCACTGTCGAAGATAAAATCAAAGATTTATAAAATTATAACTTTCTATTTTATTTATAAAATTGTAACTTAAAGTTGTAATTGCTTACAGTTTATATCTTGATATGCACTACTAACATATGAAGCTGCAAAATAGCACAAAAACAAAAAACATACCAAGTTAACTTTTGCCAAAAACATAAGACAATAACCATAACAACAACGAACCTGAAGAGGACGAAGATCAGATGACATTTAGGGCGGTGGAGGTTAGTTATCCATTCGGTTAGAAAGTCGAGGTTTATGATAAAGCACTTGACACCGATTAAGACGAACGAAGGAGATAACTATGAAAAGAAAGTGGGTTGCGTCGTCAATATGAAACAGCGAAAAAAAAAAAGGATGGGCTAACATTTTGGGCCAGACAAATGTAACGGGAGCCTAAACGACAGGTCTTGCGTCGTTTTTGCCCATACATTATTTATATAGTAATATGCAATAAACCAACCAACCAACCCAAACAATTCAGCAGCACATGCAACTTCTTACCCTAAAAAGTAAAAAAATATCGTTATTAACCCTATTTGATAATGAGCTAATTATATAAACTAGAGCACATTATCTCATATAAACTCATCCACTATACATGCGCTAAATGATACTATAGTGACTTGGTAGCTAAAAGATTATGATTAGCAAAAAAAATAAGTTATAAATTTAATCTGAACCCCCGACTAAAAATTAATGAAATAAGTGTTCATTGACTGAAGCTATGTCCTATAAAAAAGTCAGTCAACATACAAAAAATATTCATGAAATCAAAGTTTCTCAACCGATTTAAATCTTTATATGGACTCTTAAAGCAATGACATAGACATCGAACAAAAATTTAACAAAATGTTACAAATCTTGTTTAAAGAAAACAATAACACATTTATTAAAAAAAATAATAAAAAAGTATATACCCAACTAAAATATCATATTTACATATTTACCAAAAACATATTTTAAATATATTGTAAATCATACATTTAAAATTTTATATGAGTTTTGTTAACGAGGGTTGTGGTTAATATGATCATTTTTAGTACAATTATTTGTAAGAAACTAATTTAACTAATGAGAATGGAGTGTTTTTTGTGTATCTAGATTTTTAAGAATTTCATCAACTTTTATCGGAAATGTCATCCAATAAGAATTAATCATTATTTCATATGTAATAAAATCAAGCTCTTAACGACAATCCAGGGCTGCCATTAGCAAAACCCATTTTATATGGGAAGTGATTTGCACACTCCCACAATTGATTGACACACTCAAATTATGAGTGTTTTGACATTTATACCCTTACAGGGTGAAAATAAGTAAAAATGATATGAGGGTATAAATGTCAAGACACTCATAATTTGAGTGTGCAAATTAATTGTGGGAGTGTGCAAATCACGTCTCATTTTATATAGATAACATTTTAATATTAAAAAAAAATGTATATATAGAATTATCTTAAAGGGCGGTGATTTGCACACTCAACTTTGTGATTGGGACACTCAGCTGTACACAGTTAAAGCATACTGTGAATCTTGTACAAGTATCCAATGCACACAATGGAATGTCCCAATCAAAAGTTTGAGTGTGCAAATCAATTCACTATCTAAAAAGAGTTTTTCTAAAAGGAGTTAAAGCACACTGTGAACCTTGTACAAGTATTCAATGCACACAATGGAGTATTCCAATCAAAAGTTTGAGTGTGCACACCATAAATACACAGGGGCGCACGAAAAAGTATAAAAGTACATAAAGATTTACATAAAAGTATAAATAAATGTATTTTTATGTGAGTCTCTGTATACCCTTTTTATATTTATAGTGTGGTTAACTTGTCCCTTGTGCACAAGTTGAAATAACCCATCTAAAAAGACTATTGCCGTATAATTTAGTTGCATGAATAACGGAAGAAGCAATCAACACTTTATTTATTACTATAACCACTTTATTTATTTAAGCACTTACTTAATAGACTCAAATAGGGGTGTAAACGAGCCGAGTCGAGTCGAGTATTGACAAGCTCGAGCTCGGCTCGACATATAATACTCGAGCTCGAAGCTCGGCTCGAGCTCGACCGAGCCTCAAAATTCAAGCTCGAGCTCGGCTCGATCACTAAAACTCGAGCTCGAGGCTCGGCTCGGCTCGGCTCGTATATATTAAATAAAATCAAGTTTTTGAAAAAGTCACTATAGAAAAGCTCGAGCTCGGCTCAAAATTCAAGCTCGAGCTCGGCTCGTATATTCTTGAAGGGCATATATGTAATTATAGAAAAGCTCGTTAAGGCTCGCGAGCTTCACGAGCCGAGTAACATAGAACTCGAACTCGACTCGACATCTTACACGAGTAGCTCGAGCTCGAGCTCGACTCGTTTAAAATCGAGTCGAATCGAGTATTTTTCGAGTCGATCTCGAGTTACTCGCGAGTTGTCTCGGCTCGATTACACCCCTAGACTCAAACAAACATACCACAAATAAGTAAAGTAAAGTAACACCATCTTTACTCAACAAACCCATCCTTTAAATATCACCATCACTCCCACTTTCACACATACACACACTCTCCAATGGCAAAACTAGGGTTCACATTCCCCTTCCCCATCCTCATCCTCATCTCACTCACACTAACCGCCGTCCACCCCCGCACCCTACCACCCCAACCCACACTTTCCACGTCATCACTCAACATCACCCACTCCATCCACAAAACCCTCAATCTCTTCACATTATCATCACTCACCAAAACGACGTCGCTTGATGACGTCACTTCTTCTAACAATATCTTATCATTATCACTTCATCCACGTGTCAGTGTTAAAAAAACTTTACATAAAGACTACGAGTCGGTTGTGGGAGATAGAGTGAGGCGTGACTCGCTCAGAGTGAACTCGATTCAAACGAGAGTTGAACTTGCGGTTAATGGAGTTAGGAAAACGGATCTTGAACCGGTTTTGGTAAATGGTGAAGTGAGTGTGATGGATGTGGAGGGGTTGCAGGTTCCGGTTACATCCGGAACGAGTCAAGGGAGTGGGGAGTATTTTTGCCGAGTTGGGATCGGGCGTCCGCCGAGTCAGTTTTATATGGTTTTAGATACAGGTAGTTCATTTTTTTTGATTTTTTTTTTGTATATGGGTAGTGTAAAATTTTGTTTAGTTATGTATCTGGTCTAATTGTTTGAAAATATCTTTACTTGTTAGTTACACGTACCATCGTTAGAATCGGACTATTTAATACGGTAACTAACTTTTTAAATTTTGATTATTTTGTGTTTCATTCCAAAAAATACTTGATTCGATTAGAAAAAATTCTATAAATACACAAAATAATCAAAATTCAAACAATTAGTTTTATTTTATTTTATTTTATTTCTGAACAATAAGTATTAAATAGTTTGATCTTAACGATAGTGGATATTAACAAGCAAGATTACATTTTCAGATAACTAGTCCTATATTTTTTATAAGCTTAAATTTTTTAAACTTATTTTAAAAACTAAGATGAAAACTTTTATATCTAATAAACTTATTTAAGATGTGTTTCCATTTCAAAAAATACTTGATTTGATTAAAAAATACATTAACTGATACACAGAATAATCGAAATTTAAAAAGTTAGTTATTAAGTAGTGTCCATTATAAATGAGAAACATATATATCATAATAAACTTTTTCAAGTTAAGTAGTATCAGAATAAGCCAGAAATCTAGGCTTAAAAATGTAAAGCCAAAATATAAGAAAATTGTAAACTCACAAATAAGCTTAAGCTGTTAAAAGCAAACGGTCTCAATTTTTCTGTGTTACACTGTTACTAATAAAAGAAAATCATATTTTTTGTTTTAATTGCAGGTAGTGATGTCAACTGGCTACAATGTGCACCATGTGCAGATTGTTATCAACAAACAGATCCTATTTTCGAACCTGCCACGTCATCATCTTACTCGCCAATCACGTGCGACGCACGTGAATGCCAAAACCTGGATGTTTCGGAGTGTCGGAACGGTACTTGTTTATACGAAGTATCGTACGGTGACGGAAGCTATACCGTTGGCGATTTTGTTTCCGAAACGGTTACGTTAGACGGGCGTAAAACTGTTAGTGATGTGGCTATCGGTTGCGGACATAATAATGAAGGGTTGTTTGTAGGCGCGGGTGGTTTGTTAGGGTTAGGTGGCGGTCCGTTATCTTTTCCTTCGCAGATTAACGCTACTAGTTATAGTTATTGTTTAGTTGACCGTGATAGCGACGAAACGTCAACGTTAGAGTTTAATTCGCCGTTAGCTTTGGACGCCGTTAAGGCGCCGTTAATTAGGAACAATAAAGTCGATACGTTTTACTACGTAGGGCTAAAAGGAATGAGCGTAGGAGGTAAATTATTAGACATCCCGTCAACGACTTTTGAGTTAGCTGACAACGGCAACGGAGGTGTAATAGTCGATTCTGGCACCGCCATTACACGTTTACAAAAAGACGCGTACGAGGTTTTACGTGACGCGTTTGTTAACGGGACTAAGGAGGGTCTAACACGAGCCGACGGCGTGGCGTTATTCGACACTTGTTACGACTTGAGTAAGAAAAAGAGTGTTGAAGTGCCTACTGTGGGGTTTGTTTTTACCAACGGTGAAAAGCTAAATTTACCGGCCAAGAATTACTTGATACCGGTTGACTCGGTTGGAACGTTTTGCTTTGCCTTTGCTCCGACGTCGTCTGGGTTGTCGATAATTGGGAATGTGCAACAGCAAGGGACACGTGTCAGTTATGACCTTGGGAATAAACTCATTGGATTCTCACCTAATAAATGTTGAGAAAATTGAATCGAGGAAAATGTTTAAAAAGTTTGTGGTTTAACGATGTAGGGGTAGGATGGTCTTTTGTAATATCTATGTAATTAATAACCAAATTGTTTTTGGAAGGATGATATTGACGCGTATGTGATTCCTGAATTTATAGCCGTTGTGGAGAGTTGGTGTTTGTACTTTTACGAAAATGTTAGTAGTAACATAGAATGTGTTATGTAATTTAACGGAAACTATGTGCAAACTTGCTACAAATATGCTCGATATTACTTCAATGGGAACGATATAATGTTGCTTTGGTAAAATGCTTTAGAGAACTTTGAAGCATATATGGTCTAAAATATTGGTTAACATGGTTAAAAGAAATAAATAAGAAGTTGATGTCACATATTTCTTACCTCATTCACTTTTATATTTTGATGTGTCTCAAAACAACCATATACTTTCAAATTCTAACATATAATTTGAGACTGACAAAGTAGTTAATCCTTAGCTTGAGTGCTTGACAGTAGCATGTGGTATGAGATTATTTTTGGATGAAGTTTATATATTTAAGTTTGTTATTGGTATGAATAGTTATAAATTATTAATTTGTCATTTAAAAGCCTTAAAATATGAAATGGTTAATATGCTGAAATGGACATTCCGGATTTTAGTCAAATTGAAGGGCCAATTAGTGCACGTATTAGAGAGTAACCTTGATTTGCATTATTAAATGACTTTTGGCGGAAAAAGCTTTGTACGTACAATAATAGGTTGGTCCACCTACTACAATGTAGCATGTACCATGTTTGATTACTTTATCAACCCATTCTTCGTTACGTAGTCGTGGTACTTGATCTTGTGAGGTCATGGCATTCTTTTATATTAAACGAAAGAGAAATATCTTACATGGTATGTTTTTATGTTTATTTGATAGCCTGAAAACTTTTTATTTCCTTTGGTAGGCATTTTCCTATGTAAGAAATATCAATAACCATTGTTTAACTTGTAATCTTGTATTCTTGTGGGTGAGTTGTTACACCAAAAAATTTATACATTTTGATTTTCGGAGCAAAAATTATAATATCCATCGTCCTATATATCTACTAGAAGTTATGTTACTAGTATTTCTATCGATGTTTAATACTTTAATAACCGAATCTAACTTTTATTTGTAAAGTAGTTTGCTTAGCTTTGTTTTGTAGCTCACTTTTCTTTATCAAGGTTCACTTTCCTTTACAAACGGTCAAAAGTAAGTGACTGATATTTTCTTGTATCTTTAGCATGTCTTTAGAATCACCGACAAATACACACTTTAATCAATTTTGAGGCGTTGTTAAAAGGAGATAATTCACCATAGACCACCACTCCGTACGCTTTATAATCCACCTTTATTTCATGACATGTGAAGTTTTGGAAACGATCTTTTGTTTTGCATCAAATTGAAATTTACTTTTTGTATGGACTATTTTAATAAGTTGTGAATTAGTGTCAATTTGAATTTTATCATTCGGTATTGAGTCAAAAGATAACTACTTTCGCATAACGATAACAATATACAGTAGCGTCAATTTTGTATAAAATATCTCTTTTTGTACATCAGATGTGGGTTAAGTGAAAGTTAAGAAAATTTGTGTATTAAACAATAGCTAATTTATTTACAGAATTAATTAATTGCATCAACAAATTTCCTCATTTGGTAAGCTTTCAAACAATCGTGTTTTCATTTATAGTAAGTATAGACAAGTAATAACAAACCTGTGAAAAAACATAGGTCCAGCTCTAAGCTACGACTCCAAGGTAAATTGAGTCGAGACAAGTATACCAAACCGATCGTGTTTTTAGGTTTTTTTGGATTACTAGTTGGATACTCGCGCACAGCGGCGGCGAAAAAAATATAGTTATAATGAAAATATAATGAATGAATTGTTAATCCAACTCTCTCACAATTTCGTACCCGCTTATTGAATTCCTTACACAACACTCCGAAAGTGTATGTGTTTGTTTGAGTTTCTCGTAACTTTCCCGTGATATTATTATTCTCGCATAAAGACCCTCACAATTTTTTACCTGTCAAACACTCCCCCAAAAATTATAATTTTCACGAATCAAGTTTGTATTGACTCAAATAAAGGTTAAAGTTGTAAAAATTTGAATCAAAATAACCATTAAAAATGCAAAAACTAAAAACTTATAAAAATATATCAAAATAGACGTTGAATTAAAGAGCACAAAATTTTAGAAAATATGGTGAAATTAGATCATTAAAAAAAATAAATAAATCAAAAGATATTTCAATTTGAAAATAAATGTGAATTTTTAGTTGAGAAGTGACACATGTCACTTCATAATTGAAGCTCTTTTATCTTAATTTTTGGTGAAGCGCACAACTTAAATGCTTTATATAGTAGTATAGATATAATGTATATTTTTTACTAGTAGCTAAGAAATTTTAACTCGACAAACGCGTCACGAAAAATATCTTATGCATGTGAGTTTAGTTAAGGATTCGCTGTGCCTTTCGAAAAAAAAAAAAAAAAAAAAAAAAAAAGTTAAGGATTCGCTGTATGTGTTTGTTCAAACCGATCAGGTGATCAGGGAGAAATTACATGGTCTAGTTGGGCACTTGGACGTGATCTATTAAATCAATTAAGGTCAACATTCCGCATGACCCAAGCAAACTAGGACGGTTGAATTAGCAAAATAGCGCATTCTATGTTCGCAATAAAAGAATAGGTAAATTAGCCGGCCTTTTCAAATTAGCATTTCCCTTTTGTTGTTTTATAACCATTCATTTCATAATATACAACAATAATATACTCAATTCTACCGGGGCGGGATATGAGAGAGGTATCATACAAGGCTGTCAAGGTCGCGATCCTGCGCAGGATCGTTTTTGTCTTTGCAAGATCGAGATCGTAAGATCGGATCGCGATCCTACGATCCTACCAATTTGTCATATTTTGTAAACAAATGATATACGAGTGAAACTGTTTTACATTTCTACTCAACGTCAAAGATAAATTCATATAATATCCTTTTAAAAATGATAAAGTTCAAATTTCAAACACCAAAGTAATAGTAAAACACAAAAAAGTCAAATTTCAATCGTTACATTAACGATTTAGTGTAATATTATTACATAACATAGGTTCTAAATGTCTCAAAATATACGAGCCATCAACATGATTTCAAGAAAACAAATGTTTCATAAGTGGCATTCCAAAACATACCCTTTGATTAGTTTAATCGCAGTGAAGTAAAGTAAATTAAACTATTGAACACTTTTAGATTATAATTTATTTAGAAAAGTAGAAAACTATATATAAACTATAATATATTTAGAAACTGAAACAATAGTGGTTTACTAATTAGACATTAGTAAAACACACATTTATTTTTTTTTCCTAAGCAAGTGGGATGGACTTAAAAGATTAAAAAAAAAAAAAAAAAGTGAACTCGGATCGCGTGTCGATCCTACGATCTTACGTGCGATCCTACGATCTTACTTACGATCCTACCTCAGATGCGATCCTACCACGATTCTACACGATTTTGACTGGTGTGCACGTAAGATCGTACGATCTTACGTGTAAACTCGCGAGTTTGA
Source organism: Artemisia argyi (assembly GCA_030686995.1). NCBI lineage: Eukaryota > Viridiplantae > Streptophyta > Magnoliopsida > Asterales > Asteraceae > Artemisia > Artemisia argyi. The sequence continues at coordinate 31,343,318 of CM060681.1, read as the reverse complement.
CAACCTTGGTATCATATACACAGATCCTATCCCTACCTCATGATAAACCTGAGAATAAGGAGACTGCTTCTAGTAAGATCTCCGGCAAGATTCATTTCATGATATGATGACGTAAAATATCCTTTTTGTTAGCTTGTTTTTGTTAAAACATTAGACATCGTTCATTGTCGATTTCTTTGATATTGCCAAGCCAAGAAATATTAGGCACACGCCAAAGCCCATGCACTAGAAATGCTCAAGAACCAACGCCAATCGCGTAACTTTGGAATCAGCCTACGAATGTTTACTCCTCAGTGTAAACGTCTTTGTTGAGTCGAAAAAGTGAAGATTTTTGTGAGATAGGCCATGAGTTTAATATCAATATTTTTTATATAGAAAATAACGGAATCACCTAAGATACGATCCTTGAGGAAGAGTCTCATCGGATCAAAACAAATAATGGTTAGAGTTGACCATCTAACCAACAATCTTTTTTGTGACCAATTGAGAACCATTTAAACACCAACTATCAAGAGCTATGAATCTTCATCCACCAAACTGTTACGTAGTAAAAGACTAAAGAGAAAACACTTGAGAATACCACACTAAAAAATGGCTAAAGCCATTTACTTTAATACCTTTACTAATATTGCTTTTATGCACCTGAATTAAATATTTATCTCTTAATCTGTCTTAAAAAGTGTTAAGTTTACTCTAACCATTAAGCACTTTGTAAGTGTAAAGATGATATTATGAGCTAATGAGCATTACAGTCATTGCACGAGAATGGAAATCATCCCATGTTTAATTTGAACATTGCCTTTCAAAAAAAAAATGGTCATTTACTATAAAACTTCTATTTATTGAAAATTAACTTAATCAAACATGACATTTTATGTTCAAAATAATACTCCCTTTGTTTTGAAATTATTGTCTATCGACAAAAATCACAAAATTTAAGAAAAAGACATTTACGTAGTATTACACTTTTGTATTCAGCAATCAAATGTCTTTGACAATTAATTTATGTTTTTATTTGAATTTGTAAATAATAATTTTGGTTAAAGGTAATATAGTAAACTTACACAATGTTAACTTTTATTTTTAATAATAGACGATCTTTTTGAGATAACCTGAAGAGAAAAGATAGAACAATAATATTGGTAACTTTTTGGTAAGTTACTAAAAATTCGCATAACTATGACCAAGCAACAAAACCCCATTAACTTCAACAGTAAAAAGCTATGGTTACATAGCATCATCATGATCATTACTTGAACACAACTCATGTCGCTCGCTTAAAAAATTCAAAAACCACACAACATAGCATAATCATTAAAGAAAAGAGCAAAAAAACGTGCATTAAAAAAAGAAAGAAAAGGAATCAAAGTTGTTATTATCGACAGACAGGAGGAGGTTTTATCCTATCTGTCATTTTCTTATTATGATTTCTGTAACTGTTCCTCCAACGACTTTCCGTTGAAATTCTGTTTTACATAACTTGTACCAACTCTTGATAATAATCAGTTGGTTGATCAGACATGAATCATACTCAGAGTCCGTTTTCATCTTCTGATGAAGACACTGGTACCATGACAACCGCTCAACAGGTTTGCTTTTCTTGTTTTTGGTTCTGTTGTTTTAAGTTGTCAAGTTTGATCAGTTCCGTCCCAGTATTATTGTTCATCTTACTATTTTGAAATGTCTTGAGATACTTGCTAAAAATAGAAGTTTGAATTGTTTAAGTTTACTTTTTTACCCCTGATCAGAATTAGAAGTTTGATGATGACCAAGGGCTTGTGTCCCAATGGTACCCATGTTGTGTGAGAAGTTCCCTAACCAAATGGTTGCGGGTTCAAGTCCTGCTTAGGACATGCAAGATAGATTTGTGGCATAAATATTGTGAGATAGTTTAAATTGTCGTTCTAAAAAGTATATATATTTGCAAAATGAAATGAAGGGGAAAACTGTTATTTTATTATTTTTATTTATTTATTTATTTATTTATTTTTTGTGTGTGTGCGCGCGCGTGGCTTTTGCAAAAATTCTGCATGTTTTTGTGTGGAGGACAATTGTTTTGGGACAGAGGAGTGATTATTTGCTTTTGTATATAGTGAAGGGAATGATAAGTCTAATTTGAGTGATGAATGTAGTAAATTGTGTTGTTAATGATTGTTGTTACTAATAGTTTGCGAAGTTGATAATTTGAAACTTTAGACGGATGTATAGATGATTTTTTGGTAATAGGATTAATCTATTCAGTATAAACGTATCCTAATTGCTTCTGTATGATACCCTAGAAACTGAAAAAGTACCAATATACCTACATCTTTTCAAATTTTGTCTCGATGTCATACTTTCTGCTCATGTGTAAGAGTTATTTTTGCAAGTTTTATTTTAGTGTTGATAGATCATCAAAATGTATGATTTAGAGACAAAATTTGAAAGTGCATAGCGTATATTGGTATTTTTTGGTGGTTAGTAGGTATATTTGGGAAAGTATGTTGTTATTAAATGGACTAAACTTTTTTAGTTAGTATTGCTGGTTATTGTTATCTAAGAATACTCTAGTGGCGGTTTATCTGATTATGCACTTAATAAGATTCACTACATTCTCTGATTTAAGCAAAAAGTTAGTAAGTTGGATATTTAAGAAGAATCGGATAAACATATTTAGTTGTTTGATATATACCATAAATTTTATTGATTTCTAGCAATATCATTGTATCAACTTTGAATTTGAATGTACTAGTTTCGGCCTCAAAAACCGAAGTTTATCCTTGTTCATGTTAGGTTAGGAGGAGTTTATAGCATGTATTGTGTTTTTATCTGATTGAGGGGTGATATTGAATTGTAGAGTGCAGGGAGAAGTCACTTAAGTGCAAGTAGTGGTAACTCCTTAACAATGGGGCCAAATCTTGGTGCTTCACGCCATTGGCGGGATGTTTTCTGGCTAGGAATATTTCTTTTGCATTTGGTTTTGGTAGGTCTTGCTCTCGGGGTTTTTGGATTGAATAGGTACACGAAGAAGGATAGGCTTAACATAGATCAATTTACAAACGGGATTCTTGATTCTCAAGCTGGTTTAACGGAGGACTATTGGCCGATATATGCCATTGCTGGGGCTATTAGTACTGTTATTGGATGGCTTTGGTTATTGTTGCTGGGTTCACGTTCTAATCAGATGATGAAAATTTCTGTCCATTTGTTGACTACTTACCTTGCGGTGATTAGTGTTTTGTGTTTTTGGGGCAAACTGTACTTCTGGGGTTTTGCTTTTGCTATTGGTTCGGGATTGCAGTTCTTGTATATCATGTCGGTCATAGACAGGTAATTTCTTTTATATCGGAATATATTATCTATCTAAACTATGATTAGAGAACGGTCCAAAAGTACTATCTTTAGTGATGTTGTTAAGTATTAAGAGGGGGATATCTCTGTTTTGTGATGCACTTTTTTAAATTTCTACGTTAGTCACTTTTTCTGCAGAAACTATTATAACTTCTGCTTGATTGATCCACATTAATGAATTACTTAAGATTATGCCAATTAGAAAAAGCTAGAGAATTAGGCGAATACTGTCAACATTAATGAGTTAGTTAAAATTACTCCCAAAAGTGGAGGTGTAGGCCAACACAAAACATCCTGTTGCAACAAAGGGTATACATAATAACAGGGGAATGAAGGAAAAACCATTGTGGTTTTATCTGAAAATTCGTCTGTTGCTACATATACTCTATGTTGCAACAGAATTTACTATGATGACCTACACCTAAATTAGGAATAGTCTCAACTAACTTCTAAACCTTGCCGAAATTTTCCTAATTTGTTGGCTCTTCCTTGTTGACACAACTATTTCAACCTCCACCAAGACATGTCTATGAAAAGTTCTTGATTTTTGAGAATGCATCCTCACCCAGATATGAAGTTATCTCTTTCAAATAACACAACCGTTCTAAGATTTTAAGGATAATAGTAACCTATAGTCACGCTTTTTTCCTTGATTGATCTGAAAAATTCTAGATGTGAGTATTAGGCGAATCAGTAGGCTATCTATAATGGGTCTCACAGATGTCATGAGGTTCTTACTTGCCACATTTCCCCTTCATCATCTATATCAAGATCACGTATAATCTTCTAGCAAAGCTGGCCTACAATTGAATAGACACTATGGATGAGACACATATTAACTGTATGCTCCAAAATATATTGTTACTCTTAAAAGAATAAGTCTCCATTGTTTTTAAGTAAGTTTTTAACGTAAGCAGATATAATTTTAGATAAATCTTATAGCAAAACAACGTCTCTTGTTGAATGTTGAGTGCTGATATATTTTCAAGTGTTTATAAAATTATTTCTTGCACTTTATATAGACTTCCATTTACAATGCTGGTACTACAAGGAGCGGTCAAGATGGTATGGAACCTGCCGGAAGTTATGAGAGTAGCTTGTGCATTTATGCTAGTCATGCTTCTTTGGCTAGCATTATGGTCCTTTGGTGCAGCTGGTGTAGTGGCTTCGAGCATAGGTGATGGTGGGCGCTGGTGGCTTCTTGTGGTGAGGTGGCCAGATTTGCTTATGAGTTTATACTTTTCTAGTAATTGCAAAAGTTTGACCTTATGTAATGACATTTTCAAACACATTAATTATAAATGCAGGTTTTCTCGGTGAGTTTGTTTTGGACTGGGGCTGTTCTTTGTAATACTGTTCATGTTATAGTATCGGGTATGGTGTTTCTTGTGCTTGTCCATGGTGGCCGAGAGGCAGCATCAATGCCTCGCAACCCACTGCTTAAATCTTTACGGTATGCTGTAACAACTTCGTTTGGAAGCATCTGTTATGGTTCTCTTTTCACAGCTGCTATTCGAACACTGCGTTGGGAGGTAAACACAGTGTTTTCTGTCCCTAATCATTGGATTCTATTGATAAGTCTCAACTATAAGTCTATAACTTCTTTGTTTACTTCAGATCAGGGGATTCAGGTCAAAAATTGGAAATAACGAGTGTCTTCTATGCTGTGTGGATTTCCTGTTTCATTTAGTGGAGACCCTTGTTCGTTTCTTCAACAAATATGCATATGTTCAGGTGCTTAAATTATTTTATGAAAATTATTGTAACGATTCTTGAATAAATATGGATTCAATATATGAAATCGTGTATCTTGTATACTTTAGATTGCAGTTTATGGGAAAAGCTTCAACCACTCTGCAAGAGATGCGTGGGAGTTGTTTCAGTCGACGGGTGTGGAAGCACTCATTGCCTATGACTGTTCTGGTGCTGTTTTACTCATGGGTACGCTCTTGGGTGGGCTTATTACTGGAACTTGTGCTGTGGTTTTGACCAGGCATAAACATTGGGACAGAGAGATGATGATGGGATCAACTGCCATCTTGATGGGCATGGTCTTGGTATGTATTTATCAATCCAACTTTTTAGATATTTTTAGCGTGTATCACTCGGTTTGTAATATATGTGCTCATTTTTTAATGGTCTTGATAGGTTGGATTGGCCATGGTGGTGGTGGAAAGTGCAGTTACAGCAATATACATATGTTACGCGGAAGATCCATTGTTAATACACAGATGGGATGCAGAATTCTTTAACCAGATGTCAGAGACGTTACACCAACGTCTCCAACACAGAAGTGCTAGAGTTAGGGAAGGATTAAGTCAAAATCGACATACTGATCAGACGCAAGAAACTATTTGATCAAAATCCTCTTTTTGTTTTTATGCAAATTTAATGCTTGTATAAGTTCATGACATGGTTTTTCTATATGCTTTCTCGGGTCTGATCTAAGATTGGATCCGTTTTCTCCAAGTTATGTATCCAATCCAATTATATAAATCAAGTTTTGATGGTACAGATTTTTGGAGTACACCCGCGAAATCATTGTCCCAGTTTCATCATTAGAATTTTGAAAACTCTATACCAATCAAATCTAGATAAAGAATTGTCTTATAACTTATTATGAATATAATCAAGATATATAGTACTTTATGACAAAGCACAAATAATCAATGCTAACAAGATAATACTAATCATATCACTCGGTTTTTATAGGTTTTAGCGTGTATCACTCAGTTTGTGATCAACAACAAACAACAACAACAAACCCAATCCCGCCGGGGCAGGGTATGGGGGAGGTAAAATGTAGACAGATCCTACCCCTACCTCAAGGTAAACCCGGGAGTAGAGAGACTGCTTCCAACGAGACCTCCGGCAAGTGCGTGTGTGCCAGTGAGAGAGCAAAAGGTTAGCAAACAAACATGCAAAATCAGGCAAAACACAAACAAAACGAAAAAGAAAAACAGGAACCCGAAGAAAAGCTAAGGAGAGGGGGCACGGGCAAAACACACAAGCACAAGAGCACACAAAGCAAATCAAAGCGACGCACAGCACGGGGCCTAAAGCTAAGGCAAGGCAAAAACGAGGCATAAAAAAAAAGAAAAAAAAAAGGAGCAAAACGGGCAAGGCAAAGCAACGCAAGGGCTAAAGGCAAAGGCAAAGCAAAACAAGTCACCAAAAACCAAAGTGCAAAAGGCAACAAAGGAACGCCTAAAAGCCTAACGCCTAAAACCTACCTAAAACCCAAAGCACCCAAAGCAGCTAGCCAGGACTACCCGCTGATCCTAATTCTATCTCTCCACACCTTCCTATCTGAGGTCATGTCCTCGGACAAGAGAAGCTCCTTCATGTCGAGCTTAAGTCTATCTTCCCATCTGAGTTTGGGTCTACCCCTTCTTCTCACACCCTCTACTACTAGCGCCTCGACTCTTCTGACTGGCGCTGATTGCGGCCTTCTCCTGACATGCCCGAATCATCTCAACCTTCGTTCCCTCATCTTTGAGATAATATTCTCGACTTCGAGTTTTGCTCTGAAAACTCCGTTCAGGATCATGTCACGCAGGGTTTTACCACACATCCATCTTAGCATTCTTAGTTCTGCCACCTCTACCTTGTTGGCATGGGCCTTGGAGATGGCCCAACACTCTGACCCGTACAACATAGCTGGTCTAATCGCCATCTTATAAAATTTTCCCTTTAACTTTAAGGGGACATTTCTGTCACAAAGCACTCCTGACGCCGCCTTCCATCTCGCCCAACTAGCTCTAATCCGGTGGGTTACATCCTCATCTATCTTCCCTGATTTGTGGATCATCGAACCCATGTATCTAAATGACTCCTTGGGTGGTAGGTTCTGGTCACCAATACGAATATCAGTATCTTCGTGTTGGTCTGACTCGATCCTCCCAAAACCACATCTCAGGTATTCAGTCTTCTCTCTGCTCACCCGAAGACCATTATCTTCGAGAGCCATCCTCCAGTGCTCAAGTCTGTTGTTTAACCATTCCGCCGATTCTGCCACCAACACAATGTCGTCAGCGAAAATCATGCTCTATGGGATGCCCTATTGAATCCCTCGAGATAGCTCATCTAGAATCAAGGCGAAAAGGTACGGGCTAATGGCAGATCCTTGGTGTAGGCCAACTTCTACAGGGAAAAACTCTGAGGTTCCCATTGTGGACCGTACACGTGTCTTAGCCCCCTCGGTTTGTGATGTATGTGCTAATTTTTTTAATGGTCTTGATAGGTTGGATTGGCCATGGTGGTGGTGGAAAGTGCAGTTACATCAATATACATATGTTACGCGGAAGATCCATTGTTAATACACAGGTGGGACGCATAATTATATTCTTTAACCAGATGTCAGAGACGTTACACCAACGTCTCCAACACAGAAGTGCTAGAGTTAGGGAAGGATTAAGTCAAAATCGACATACTGATCAGACACAAGAAACTATTTGATCAAAATCCTCTTTTTTGTTTTTATGCAGATGTAATGCGTGTATAAGTTCATGACATGGTTTTTTCTATATGCTTTATCGGGTCTGATCTATGAATGGATCCGTTTTCTCCAAGTTACGTATCCAATCCAATTATATAAATCAAGTTTTGATGGTACAGATTTTTGGAGTATACCCGCGAAATCATTGTCCCAGTTTCATCATTAGAATTTCGAAAAGGCAAATGATATGTACACGGGATAATTTACTTGGCACACGTAGGTTTGAAGCGTAATTACTTTTTTACCCTTAAAAATTAATCTATCTTCTTCAAATAGTGACCTCGTTTATCTCTCTTCCATCCTTACGTAAGTTTCAATTGTGACATAGATTACTCCTTCATTAGGTATTTAGGTGCTATATAGTTAAACAACATAGATATAAAATTAGCGAAAATTCGATAAGTATATAATTAAATGAAAGCTCAATATAATTTAGTGTTGTAATAAAGCTTTTAACAACACCATGTTGAGGAGGATGAATGATGGGAAATTGAAAACTAAAGCTACACTTCTGTGCATTCTTCTTGACAAAACCTTCTCATATTAAATATTAATAAATTGGGATGTCATCACCTTTTTGTGTTTACAAATGGCTGCTCATGTTTTCCAGCAAAATATATCAAAACATCATACTTTACTATCTGGTAGCACAATCCATGAAATTACATGTGGCATTTATTCAAAACATCAGTTGAAATTTCGACTACTATTTAAGGTTTCTGTATAACAATTGTATGATCTCACAATTGTAATGATAATCATCAATATCGGACTTTGGGATAAACAGTCCCCGGCAACAAAATTTCAGTAATAAAGTGCCATAGGTGTATCGACAATTTGTCTCCTTCAGAGATATTGATGGTGGATTTAAGTGTTGGAAATAGAATGAGAAACAAAACATCAATCAGTACGAGAGGGTAAAACCTGGTTGTGGGCTTATGACATGTGAGGCTATTTAAGTCATAACACAATAACTTCCGTGTACCAAGTGAAATGGTCCGTGTACGTATCAATACCCTTAGAAAACTCTATACCAATCAAATCTAGATAAAGAATTGTCTTATAACTTATTATGAATATAATCAAGATATATAGTACTTTATGTACAAAGCACAAATAATCAATGCTAACAAGATAATACTAATCATATCATCACCCATGAATCATCATTTGTCCATTTGATGAATGTATTCTTTCTCCATTATTGTTCTTTCTTGGTCTACGATGTCGTCTTCTACGAGGCTTAGCCGCAGCCACTGCATGAGGTATGAACACTCCGGTTCCGCCGCCATTTTTGGCCCACAAGTTCTCCATCCAGCTAGGGACTTCCACACTTCTCGAACCCTCTAACCAACCTTGGTACTTCCCATAGATCAACTGACCACCACTAACCGGTCTCCTATCAAACTCGGGACGACTCCTTATAGTTCTTTTCACAAAGGTTTCATCGTCGTCGTCCATAAGATGTAATATCTGCCTTGTAAGTTGATCATAAAAAGCGCTATCTTCAGCGTCATGCATGTCCATATTTGCTTGATGATGAACGTAGTCTAAGCTCATGTTTTTGTATAAGAGAGATTGTTGTTGTGTTAGAACTTAGAAATGATGCTGTTTTGTGAAATATTTATAGGCCTAAAAGCAAGTGAACATGAATCTTGTTGGACTGGCTCAATCATATTTATGTTTAAAATTGGGGTCCATGCATATTCCACTTGTGTAACTTGAAGCAATCAATAGGAAGATTCAACGAGTCAAAGAAAAATAAATTATTAGATAATAACAAGGGTCCTAATTATAGCCGTGTTTTATGTATGAAACTAGTCAAAAGTGTCAACTAGCCTACTTGTTAAAGATGGATCATGGCCTGCAAATTGGGAAATTACCAAAATAGGGGCTTAACTAAGAATAAAAATAAAGAAGATTTGGATCTAGTCAATGGATCCAAGAACTAGGCAATATCATGTCGGCTGCTCCCCATTTACTTGGTAATTTTTGGTTTTAAAAGGTGATGTCCACTCTTACGTCCTATAGCACTACTAACATGAAAAGGCAACTCACTAATCAAGCATTTCGTGCTTGTTACCATGAACAAGTTATTCAACTACTTCTTTAAAAGGGTATGTCTATTTCGTTTACGAAAGTCAGAATCATTGTGTGAATTGTTCTACCGCATAAGGCCTTAAATTTTTAAAAGCCTTAAAACGTATGCCCCGTTATATATTTGGAGTCTCAAAATTCACTTCTAACTAATATTCTTACCATTATACAATCTTATGTTCTAAATATTCGTTGAAACATAAAATAACTCGTCAGAACACCATCATTTTGGTTTCCATAATTGGTATAATATACTTTTCATCATCGTATTTAGTTTTTTGTGTAAGCTTTCACACATGGCATTCGTTCACTTAGCTACGACACTGTCAAAAGTTATTAGTGGTCAGAATGGGTTTCTAACAAAAGAAAAGTGGCCGTGCAAAGAAAGAAATAACGCTAATGTAAGGCTGTGAACAATTAAAAGTATGCATATCTGACACCCATCAATAATGATGGGTTTGTAAACCCATACCCACAGTGATTCTCCTTTACAAACTACACCCTCTTATCATTTATACATATACCTTAAGCTTTTAAATTCAAACTCTAGAACAACTTTAATATGTTGCACATCTTATCTCTAACACTGAAAGTCACATACGTAATAAAAAAGAAAGTCTATACTTTAGGTATATGTACATTTCTTATGTTCTTTTATGAAATTTGAATAAAGTACGTAATAAGTCATACTTTTAGGTGGCATTTAATTTGGTTTGAAAGCAATAACGAAAGAGTCAAATTAAGTGGATTAAAGTCTAACCCGGTATTCAGTCAGGTAAATGTCACCGAAAAGGTCAAACAGCGAAATAGTTAGCATACAAAATATCGAATCACATGGTATGAATTCAATCAACTTAAAAGTCAAATTAGATAATTTACCAATTAAAAGTCAAACAGTGAAATAGTTAGCATTACAAAATATCGAATCACATATATGGTATGAAACTATGAATTCTAGAATTCAACTTAAAAAGTCAAATATATGCACATTAGATAATTTACCAATTAAAAGTCAAACAGTGAAATAGTATACAAAATATCCAATTACATGGTATGAATTCTAGAAATCAACTTAAAAAAAGTCAAATATATGCACATTAGATAATTCGACTGCGTGTAAACTCAAATACGATATATTTATTTTTAAAAGGTTTGAAACGACATAGGATTTAATATAATATATTCTCCATATGTTAATGTTTAGCAAGTGCTATGAATTGGTGGTTGACAACTATTTCCAGGATAGTACAACAACATGCAAAATTACATTCATACTAGCTTGTCGTTGCCGCCACTCTCCATATATAGTTCCATGTTTATTTTGGATATTATGATTTTGCTACAACTTGACAACTTGTTCACAAAATGGCATGTTTTCTTTTTTCTAGAAACATTTTTATTAATATTAGGTTTGTCCATTTTTTACAAAGTTGTAATTAAAATAGATTTAAATTTTGGTATTACAGTGAGAAATACTCCGTAATACAAGTAATCTCTAGTTCTCTACTGTAAAATTATTAATCAACTCTTACTAATTTTTACATCTAATAATATTATATTTTACATTTATAAACTTGCATTTCATGACTATTATAAGTTGAAAGTTTGACCCATAAATAATATTCATTCATTCATACATGAAACGCTTAATCACAATTTCATAACTATAATTATTTGTGGCTTTGAATTTTTGTTAGCTATGCACACATACTCACTTAATTTACTTTAATAGAAGTAGAGAAAAGAAAATGATGATTCACGTGACAGCCCCAATCAACCGTACCGGTCTTACAGTATATATAAAAAAAAGGGTGAGTTATAGCAACGGGGGTAATAGGGGGGATTTGTGGAAGGGTTGTGCTGCCGCCGCCTGTACTGTCTGCTTTAATGCTTGTACGTTTGACTAAAAATAGGTGGGACCCCCATGTAGAGAGGGTTTCCCTAACAGCCCCCATAAAAAAAGTAAATACCATGATTACAGGTACAAAGGGGAACGATTTGAACATATGACCTTTGATTTACGATGTAGTTCCTTAATCACTGGACTAGCATATGTTGTACTTTTTTTTAAAGGTGAATTTTAACTTAGAAACGACCACCTTCGCGGACAGCGAAGGCCTTATCGCCACCCCACCAGACTATGTTGTCTTAACCGGATCCACGCTGATCTCAGTTGGTAACGGGTTTCCCCCGGAAACCGTACTGCCTCCACACAAGTTTACCTTGCTGGAGAAACAGCCGGATGAAAACCGGGCCATGCTCAAGATTCGAACCCCCGCAACGAGTGGCTTGAGGGTTCAAATCCATCATTGCAATATATCTCCGGAACAATATGGTCTACAAGTGGACCACAAGTGAGGACTTCCCGGGTGGTCACCTACCCGGTACTACTCTCACTTGTGGCTCGCTTAACAAGTTAAGCCTCACCCACTAGACCACAAGTCCTTTGATAGCATATGTTGTACTCCCTCCGTCCCAAATTTATTGTCCACTATTGATTTTTTTAGTCTTTTTTTTGAACTTTGACCTTAAATATTTTTGTGGGTGTTATATAATATTTGATACAAAATATATACATGGATTAGGTTTTAAGTGTACTTTTTGGCTCTTAAAAGTCAAACATCAAGCTGGCTATTAACCATGCATATCAATGATTCTAAAACAAGAATTCATACAAATTATGCTTTGTATTAACCATAAAACTCACATATGTCGTCTTTTGTCACATATCGTACTTCACAAAACGAATGATCATCTAATTAAGCTATAGTCTTGTACTAAAACATTTACTTAATCAATAAATCATAATTCTAGTATCCTAATGATGAACGCGTTCTACCTCCGTTGTTGTTGTTGTTATTCCTCTTCGGTTTATTATTTCTTCTTCTTCTCGGCTTGACAGGGGCCGCTACTCGCGGTATAAACACCCCAGTCCCACTACCATTACGCGCCCACAAACTCTCCATCCAACTAGGCACTTCAACACTTCTTCCACTATCTGACCAACTAAAGTAGTTGCCACCACTAACCACTGATTTCCTTCGTAACCTTGACACATCGTTTACGTGTCGCATTATATGTGTCTGATCATGATCATCTTCGTCCATAATTAGCAATATTTGCCGTGTGAGCTCGTCGTAAAACATAGTGTCCTCGATGCTAAAAGACTCCATGTTCATATAGGTGTTTAAACTTTAAAGATTAATATGTATGTGTTAAGTACTAGTAAGAGTGAATGAGTGATGATGGTGTTTTTATTAGTTAAACACCTGAAGTATATATAACAATGAAGTGGTTGAATAAATCTTGATTATTTTGGTCAAAGTCATCACAATCTTATTTGAGCCTCCAAATGGTTCGAGCTAGTTAATTACTACGTAATATCCAAGAATATGTCCGTATTCTGGATGGCTTTGTTATATACTACTTGAAAAGATCAAAGAAATTAATAGGAACAAATAATTGAAAAACAAAGTTTGTCACAACAAATAATTGAAAAAAGGGATAATTACCAAAATAGATCATTGACTTTTTGACTAATCACTTTTTAGACTTTGAAATTTCACTTTCCAAAATTAGACTTGGGCAACTTAAAAAGTGAGCAACTCAATATAAACGCGACACGTGTCTTTAAATTTTTTTAGTCAAGTACAACAATTGTGAGTGTGTGTAAGGTAAGTGTAAGGTATTTCGTATAGGGCAACTTGTACTTTTCGGGCAACCGTATTTGGGCAACTATATATTTTTTGTCTTTTAGCAAAAAGTGAAATTGTATAAAATAATAATATAGTACATTTGGCAACTTGTACTTCGGGGCAACTTTTAGAAATTAATTTTGGGCAACTTAATTGGGTAAATATATAGTCAGAGACACACACAACCCATTCCTGTACCACCACCTCTACCACCTCTCCCACCATCAAATTACATGAGTAGGTTCATTCTCTCCGTCTCTCAAATAAAACCCTAACTGTTATTATTAAACAATAAAGAACCCTTAACGTTTCACAAACGTTTCTATATGGCTAAAGGCAATGATTTATATTCAGTGAAAATTAGTATCAGGTCATCGGTTAGGTTGTTGCAAGATATTAATGCGAGGTTGAAGTCCAATCCAAAGCGTTACTTGTTGTTTAGAAGTACTGTTTTTGGTCCTTGGTTGGATATTCCGTATGCGTCAAATGATAGCCATTTGATGAATTATGTTTTGCAAAATCAGGTCACTGTGTCTAATATTTCTCCTGATTGCCCAATTATATACCACATTGGGGATCATTATCTACAGTTTGGCCGGAAAGAAATTTGTTTAGTTACCGGATTTCGATTTGGGAAAGTCAAAACCAAAGCTACTAAAGATCGTCCTCCTTTTTGTGATCGTGTGTTTCCAGAGAAGAAAACAATGGCTGTAAATACTGTAAAGGGCATCGATCTTCTGAAGCTTCTTATAGATGATAGGTGGTCAACATTAAGTGATGACGATGCTGTCAGAGTCTGTCTCTTAATTGCATGTGAGTTAGTGTTTATGGGTCGTGAAGATAGAAATGTTGTTCCTAAGCATATAATGTCGTTGGTCGAGGATTTTGATGAATGGAATGCATTTCCGTGGGGCGAATACATGTGGGACAAATTTTATCGAAGGACTGTGAATGTGGTTCCTAAACACAGCCAATATCATTTAAGTGGGATTCAAAATAACCCACAGTACACTCCTACATACAATCTCTATGGATTTGCTTGGGCTTTCAAGGTTAGAATTATTTTGATTTTTATCGTTTTATCTGCGCTATTATAGTTAAAATGAATCGGTAAGTGGTTTATGCAGCTCCAATGTATGCTTGTTGACTGTAATACTTTAGACTAGCTTGTTTGTAAACATCTAGCTTGTTGATGTTTCTCTGTTTTAGATTAGTTTACGTTTTTATTGTTTATGTTTCTTCTGTATGAGGGTTACATTGTTTGTCATAATAAACCGGAGTCTGTTTATATACTACACTTTGAAATTGCTGATGTTGTTATTGATTAGGTTTGTTGTTTATGTAGGTAAAAAAATTTCCTATGCCCTTTGACAGTTGTTTGAGTTTCATACCGTTTATCAGTTACAACTGATTTGTTTTACAATTCTTTAACATACGTGTATCTGATGCGTGGGAATCGCAACAGGCTTTACCTTTCGAGGGATCTCGAGAAGCTTACAACCCCCACCAGGCAGTGTACCTGATCGTTGTAGTATAGTATAGTGACAAGTACCGGGGGATTGATCGTTCAGCTTAGGAATAGTGTCGCTAGGATTAGAAAGCCTAAATACTAGTTCTAAAGGTGAGGGATGATTATTTTTTGGGTTTTTATATTTTATGGAAAGCAAATTAAAATCTCGGGTTTGAAGGATTTGGGCGGAATTAGTTGCTAATCAACTAACCCAATACTAAGATGCAATCAAAATAAAATACTAGAAAAGAAAATAAACTAATTTATACTAAGGTTGTGAGTAGTAATTGGAGAAAATGTGTTTACTTAGATTTCACTACTCCCTAGATATCTTTTACACGTTAATTACTTGTTATAATTGCATGGATGACGGATCGTATTCCTTAATACCATTCATGGGGTGGCACACATAACTCCCCAATTCTATGAGCTCTTATCTCCTCCTACACCATGCCCAGCACAACTATAGGGATTGTAAACAGTGGCTCATGCATTAAATACAACCAATAAAGACCTAGTGCGCGTTGGTTCATGTTTCTTAAGACGTTCAAGCATGTTACCAATTGGAGATCTGCCAGTTTTCTTAAGCCTAACATATAAATCATTCATCCAAGACAAGAATTGTAACACCCCCAAAAGTCGTTAATAACAGCGGAAGACTTAACATGTCAGCGGAAGACTTTCGGGGTATTACTTCGAGGATCTTTGTCACAATTGTAGTAGACAACACAAAGTGAAGTATTAAAGTTTAATTTATTTCAAAATACCAAATATCTGGGATACAAAACATTATTAAGTTAAGGACGTGTTTTATTCTGAAGGAAAAATAAGTAGTTTATTATGGTTCTTGTCATGCTTTTGCCCACTCCGTGCCATCCAGATCCGTCTTGTTTAGTTACCTGAGATAAACATGCTAAAGTCAACATAAAGTTGAGTGATATTCATAGGTTTGAGTTTAAGAGTTTGAATCACAAGTTAAGAGTGTATTGTAATCACATACAATCAATATGTTAAAAATCAGTGTTCCTGTTATTGCCTTAAGCTCATGATACTCAACGATTAACAGCCAATCATAAGTATGTATTATGATGGTAAGTAATAGGCCCCCAAAGATAGGTATTTGTCAATAACCTATTTATAAGAACAATAAAGTGCGCCTGGTGTTTTCTCCAACGACCAAACGAGGATTGTCAATCACTAATAGTACTATCCACAATTATTTACGTTCACCCTTCAGGTGATTAAGGTTCATGATAGAGGGACTTCTGACAATAGTAACTTAAGCAAATAACATTTGCCTGACGGTATTTCAATACCCGGTATAAAAGACTTGTGATCGAGTTTTAAGCATGTATCTCCCCACGGGAAAATAGTTAAAGAGTGGGCTATGAAATCACCTTAGTAGTACAGTGGTATCGTAGTCTCAACAAAGCAAGGAAACGGCTTCACACAACACAACCTAAAAGATAATGCAAGTTTCAGTTAATAGTCTAAATCTGTTTTTTATCGCGAATACTTGTTATTTAGTTACGAGCGAATCTCGTGTTTGTTTAAAAATAAAGTTATATATACATATAACTTGTAAGTAAAATGATCGATGATTGATATAAAGTTAGTTTTTATAATGGAAATAAACGTATCGTTTTACAAGAAATAAATAACGTATTGTTATATCGTTCGAATTTTATTATCGTTATATAAGTTTTATTCGTATTATATATATATATATATATATATATATATATATATATATATATATATATATATATATATATATATATATATATATATATATATATATATATATATATATATATATATATAAGTTATGTTTTATTATCTAGCGTTTTAACATATATTCAAATATATATATATATAAGTAAAGATATATATATAAGTTAATAGTCTAAATCTGGTCCTTTTTAATTATAAAGTTACATATTTAATCCTTTGGTGCGAAGTTTCACAAAATTACAAGTTTAGTCCCTATATTTTGGAAATTGACATAAATGGTCCCTGGGATGTAAAAACTTTGAGAAAATCAATTTTTGTCCTTGTACTAATAATCTTTTGCAGGAATGGTCCTTGGTGTGAAGTTTGGTGAATTTACATGATTGGTCCCTGAAGTTTCACAGTTTGGCAAAATAGGTCCCTCCAAGTTTCAAACTTGACAGTTTTAGTCCCTGGGTGTTCAAAATGGGAAAATTATCATTAAGGGTCCTAGGGAATTCATAATTGTCACTATTAGTCCCTGGATGAAAAGTTTGGAGAAATTACATGTTAAGTCCCTGGAGTTTCAGTTTTGTCAATTATAGTCCCCGGGTATTTTAAAAAAATGAAAAACATCAAAAATACCCTTGTACTATTCACCCTTGTCAAGTTTGGTCCCTATGAGAACTTTGATAAACTTACAAAACCAAACCCTTAACTTTCACCAAACTACAAAAATGGTCCTTGTTAGTTAATATACAAACGGACCCTTATTATTATAAAACCAAACCAACAATCCAATCCATTACCTAATCCAACCCACTCCCTTTATTTTTCCAAGCCCAAATGAAATCCAGCCCAGTCCACACCTTAAATAAAACCGGGTCAAACATCCCGGTCAAACACCACCCAGTCATCCCTTTTCCCTCTCCAATACCACCCCTCACCACAGACCACCAAAACCTCTTCCAGCTCTCTGGTTTCACCACTACTTGCTCCCCACTCATTCCACCTTACCCTCCACCTCACACATACTCCCAAAACCCCTTAATTGCCTCAAAACCTTCACCACGCAATCCACAGTTGTCCCTTGGACTTTTGGCGCGAAAAAGCTTTTTAAACGGCCATGATCCATCAGACCTTATCAACGGCTCACAGATGGTGGGAAATGTCAAGGTGGGTCCCAATAACCCTGGAAATCTCTACAAAAGGAAAAGGAAGCAAAAGATGAAGAGTATTAGTGTAGTTTTAGTTAATGGTAGTCGTAGGTAGTGTAATTTAATCAGTAAGTTGTATTTTCAATTAAACAAGCTTGTATCAGTTAAATCTCATGTATTTATATCTTTAATTCAAGTTAAATTCAAGTTTCAGTCTGGTTCTCAGTTTATGAATTTCTTAAAATTTAAAAAATCTCAAGTTTGTGCAATATTGATATTAGAGTTGTTGTATTTGATTCATAAGCTTATATAAGCTCTGACAAAGCTTTAACAAGTCTTAGAAATCCTTAATAATTTGTTCAGTTTATAAAAGTAGAAAATACTAAAAAAATCAAATTAAATAGTGAAAAATAAAAAATCAAAAGAAGAAGTAGGAAAAGCAAAGGAGCATGATGAAAGATGGATAATTGCTGGTTTAGAACCTTTTGGGAGGTGATAGGTTAGTTACTGGTCCTTGGTTCCATCATCTCAGTCCAATTCCATTTGTAAGCTTTTATACCCATTTTTACTATTTTACTGTTTGAGTATTTAATCAGCTTAGATCTTGTTAATTTTAGGTTTCTGTATTATTAATTAGTTATAATCTCAATTAAAATCAGTTACTTGTTCTTAAGATCCATTAGGTCTAAAAAATCAAAATTCTCACAGTGAAAAACTCATTTTTGACAAATCTGATTTATATACTTGTGGTGAGGTTGATTTATGTTCATTTGATCTTAATTAGTCATATTACAGTATTTGAAATCAGTTTTATAGATTAAAATCTTGTTTAGCTTTGAGAATCACCTAAGACAGTCCAATAGGGAGTGTTTGGCTTTGCTTGTTTCAGTTGGAATTTGGATGTTTAAGTGGTTGCTCTTAAATCAGTTAACATACATTAGGTCTAGGTAAGTCAAATCAAGTTTAAAAACCAAGCCTTAATCATCTAAAAGTCAAAATCCAAGTCCATATCCCTTGACAGTTAACTGTCAAGGATTTTAGACTCACAAACCCACCCATTAGCTTATAAGATATAGCTTTAGCTTAATTTAGGTTATTTATAGCTTAATATAACTTATTTGGTCAGTAGGAATCACTAGAATCTAACAATAGTCAAACTAGTTAAGTTTTGATAAAAAGTCAAATTGCTTCTCTCAGATTTTCTCAAATCTTCAAGGATTTGTTTAGAATTTAGGAGAAGGTTTTAGGAGCTGAAAATTGTTGCAGTAATAACCTACGAACTCATCTTTTGAATCCCACACAGCTTATATTTTTAGTAATTTTCTGCTGGGCCCCACTTGTGCCCAAACACAACTGCAGGGAGAACATCTCCCCTGCACACCAGATACACAGCCATCACCACCACTTTGGTGGTGATTTGTGACCACCACAGTGGGCCCCACACCTCCAAATTAGGTTCTCCCAACCCCCCTCCTACCAGGGAACAATAGTTGACCATAATTTTGACCTTGGACTCACTGGACCCCACCTGATTTAAGCTTGGAAGTCTGTCCCATAATCTGTCTCAGAAAACAAATAAGCATAAGCTTATTGTGGCTTTTTGGCTTATTCAGTCAACCCCTTGTGCTTTTTCTTGCTTATACATGTTCAATAAACTCTAAGGAATCAAGTTTTACCAAGGTGGACCCCACATAAGCTCTTGTGAGCTTAATCTCTCAACTAGTCAACTAAAGTCAACTGATAAGCTTAGTAGCTTATATTTAGCTTATTATTAAGTAATAAATTAATTGTTTTTACAAAAGTTGTTTATTTTTAGATATAAGATAGGTTGGTAAAAGAAAAATCAAGAAAAAACAATATAATAGCAAGTGATAGTTTCTATTTAATTTAATTTAATTTTAATTTTCATTTTTAGATTTTAATTAAGTAATTTGTGTTTTTATATTTTTATTAATTTCCTTTTAAGTTAAAGTAATTTTCATAATTTTCTCAGATTTTTGTTTTGTCATTTAGTATTTATTATAATTAATATTAGTTTATTTAGTAATTAATCAATAAGTAAGTTTTAAATAGTATAATTAATTTTTATAAGGTAATACCTAGTTTTTATATTTTTTATAGCTTTTATAAGTTATAAAATAGTTTTATTAATTTTCTTATAATTTTCTAAGTTGTTTTAGTATTATTTGTAATTTAAAATAGTTTAATTAGTATAAATAATATAAATAGTTTTTAATTAATAGAAAATCTATAAAAAGACAAAAACATTTATTTTTATTTTTTATACTTTCTTCAAGTTCATTTTTAAGTTTAGAAATTATTTTTACAAGTTTTTAGTTTAATTTGTAGTATTTATAATTTTTAGTTTGATTTAAATTAGGTTTAATTAAATAGTTAAACAGTTTTTATTTAAATAATTAATAATAAATAATAAAATAATCTAAAAAATAGTTTTCTTTTTAATTTATTTTTATTTTAAGTTTAAGTTTATAGAATTGTTATTTTTAACCCCTGTAGTTTATTTTTCTTAAAACTCACCTTTTTCTCAGTACGCAATCGCGTTTGATTTTAAATTGGTCTACGTTTATACGTTTTAGGTATCTAGGTTTTACGTAATCGTTTTAATAGTTTATGTAAGTTATAAAACCCTAGTTTAATCACACACACACACACTTTATACCTTTCCTGTTCACATTCACTCGATCACAGACTCGTTTTTAATACCATCATAACCTCGTTGGGATATTACGACCCGGGAAAACACTGTATTTCACGGAAGCATTTGCCTCAGCTGTTTGACTATTACAGTTGGCCATTCACAAGTGGCTGATCAATAATTATCTGACCGTTTGAGGTGAATCATTCACATATCTAGATTTTCGAATATCTAGAATATAAAAAAAAGAACATGCAAAAGAAGAAGCAAATACTTTATAAACAAGAATCGACCCCATGTTTTGGTTGAAGATTGTTTGCCAACTGAGCCATGAAGCATTAATGCTATATATCCATAACTTATATAGAAATTGAAAATACCCATCCTGCATCCTAAATTAGGTGTACATTTACAAAGTTTTTATGTTAAACCTTATACTTTATATGGTAGCCTTTTCTGTTATATCTAGTCGCAGATACTCATCGTAGTGGAGGCAGTGGGGATGGAGGTGGCAATGTCTCAGGTGATGATGATGGTGGTGGTATTGGGAGAGCTTTCATTAGCGACTCAATATAGGACCTCATTGTTCTAGTTGGATGTTAATTACTACTGTCG
This sequence comes from Artemisia argyi, assembly GCA_030686995.1. Classification (NCBI taxonomy): domain Eukaryota; kingdom Viridiplantae; phylum Streptophyta; class Magnoliopsida; order Asterales; family Asteraceae; genus Artemisia; species Artemisia argyi. The sequence goes on along the minus strand of CM060681.1, from coordinate 31,322,050 downwards.
CTGTGCGTAGTGTACTGAAACCATTAGAAATATCTTTTATATACTACACAAAGTCCCATATAATGCATTAATGTAAATCTAGATCAATGTTTTTAAGTTAACTCCTAAAATGCATTAACGTAAACCTGGATAGATGTTTTTAAGTTAACTCCTAAAATGCATTAATGTAATGTAGTAGTCTATATAAAAGGATGGTTACGAGAAATTTACTACGTATCATTTCATTGAGGTTGATGGTGATACTTAGATTGAATGGACTGTGATTGAGTAACCGCCAAATTGTGTTTTACGAGGCATTCGGACCCGTGCGATGCGCAAATTATGTTGTTGAGTAACTGGTTAAATTCGCATGGGTCTAAATGCATGAATTTTAAATGTATTATTGAAATCTAAATTTTCCAATGAAATTCTTGAAATTTTATTGAGAAACCCACTATCTGAAATTCTAGATATCTGAATTTTGGATATTCAAAATTCTAGATATTTGAAATTTTGAATATCCAAAATTCAGATATCTAGAATTTCAAATATCTAGAATATAAAAAAGAACATGCAAAAGAAGAAGCAAATGCTTTGAAAACAAGAACTGACCCCATGTTTTGGTTGAAGATTGTTTGCCAACTGACCCATGGAGCATTAATGTTATATATCCATAATTTATATAGAATTTCAAATATCTAGAATCTAGAATTTCAAATATCTAGAATATAAAAAAGAACATGCAAAAGAAGAAGCAAATGCTTTGAAAACAAGAATTGACCCCATGTTTTGGTTGAAGATTGTTTGCCAACTGACCCATGGAGCATTAATGTTATATATCCATAATTTATATATAGAAAAAAAAAATACCCATCCTACATCCAAAATTAGGTGTACATTTACAAAGCTTTTATGCTAAACCTTATACTTTATATGGTAGCCTTTTGTGTTATATCTAGTCGCAGATACTCATCGTAGTGGAGGCGGTGGGGGTGGAGGTGGCGGTGCCTCAGGTGATGATGATGGTGGTGGTATTGGGAGAGGTTTCATTAGCGACTCAATATAGGACCTCATTGTTCTAGTTGGATATTATTAATTACTATTGTCGTTGTGTGTGGTGTACTAGAACCATTGGAAACATCTTTTATATACTACACAAAGTCCCATATAATGCATTAATGTAAATCTAGATCTATGTTTTTAAGTTAACTCCTAAAATGAATTAACGTAAGCCTGGATAGATGTTTTTAAGTTAATTCCTAAAATGCATTAACGTAATGTAGTAGTCTATATAAAAGGATGGTTACGAGAAATTTACTACATATCATTTCATTGAGGTTAATGGTGATACTTAGATTGAATGGATTGTGATTAAGTAACTGCCAAATTATGTTTTACGAGGCATTCGAACTCGTGCGATGCACGAATTAGGTTGTTGAGTAACTGATTAAATTCGCACGGGTCTAAATGCATGAATTATGTTGTTACCAATCTTTTTTCCTACAACAATGCCTTACCAAATATAATGCTACACCTAACCCTAACCATAACAACATAACGTGCCTCCCTCTTATTCATCCGCAGCCACACACACACACACCAACTATCGGTATTCACTTTTCTTCCGAACACACTTTACATCCAAAATGACATCCACTCCATACCTAATTTTTCTTCCAAAGATATCATCCCCATCTCCTTCATCTCTTCTGTTGCAACCACAAATGAAGATCTCCCACCTTTTATATACCAAACGAATCAACCTTTTATCTTTTAGATCTCAGAATAACAAATGAAAACCATTTGAATCATACAAACAAACTATATCTGTGAATCTTATTATGATTTCGTGTTTATTCGAGGCATCATATGTAGTTTCGACTTCAAGATCTTTGCTAAAAGGTCTCGGGTAGGTTGTTTTATTTTGCATTTATTTCTTGTTCTTGTGTTGTGATAACCGAAAGAAAGATACGGGTATAGCAAAATTGTTATATTTCGTTATTTAAATTTTGGATATTAAAAGAGGTTAAGCTTCAAAAAGGTCGATCATGATAATACTTTTGTTTGTTTGACCTTTAAAAGTCTTGATATTTCTTTGAATAACACGAAAGAAATTAACTGAGATCATATGATTATTGTCTTCATTTTCGAGTTTTGAATGATTGTGAGTGTTGGGGAGTGAAGTTAGGTCCTTCGTAGCGGTGGTGGCTTCATAGGCTAAATTGTGTGTAGTTTAATGGCAAAGGAAACGAAGGGATGTAAAACCGTTTTTATTGCAGAGTTAAAAACTCTGGTTTGTATTGTTTGAGGTTAAAATTCGGCAACCCCTTTGTCTTTTGTAACACCCTCTTTGACAGCATTCAATTGAATGAATATTGTAGCCTCGAATGTATTTGATATAGCTTTGAGAGAAGGCTTGAAATAGGTTGTACCGTACCTTTTTTTGTTCGCAATTACTCTTGCACATTAAATTTAGGACTGAATCTTTTAAGTATACGAGACAGCATGGCCCGTGCGATGCACGGGCTTTGTTCACCATAAAGTATTATCGGTTTTTGCAAGGGTTGTGCGTATTTTGTTATTTTAAACTTCGTTTTGATCGGGGGTTCTCGGCTAAATTAACAAAGTTTGTTTAACAAAACTTTTATAAAGAAAAAGGTATTAAACACACCGCTGAGTTTCATCATTGTTAAGCGAAACATAAAGCATCAAATAAACAAAGTTTGTTTAAGAAAGCTTTTATAAATAGGATTGTTTCACATAAAAGGTATCAAACACATGGCTAAGTTTCATCACCGTTACGCAAAACATAAAGTATCAAACACACAGCTGATTTGTTTTCCTTCTGGCTCTCGACTTCAAACTTACGCACCATCGTGATTATACTTTTAAGCCGGACCATTCCATGTAAACAGCCTGCAAAAAAAGTTGTAACCAAAAGTTAAAAAGTTGATATATTTAAAGCACATTATATATTGTAAAAATGTTGAAATATTATTATATAAATATATTATTAGTACAGTATAATTAAATAAAATTAGTTAAATTAGGGATAATTTCACATATCAATGTTTTTAATGCATGTTTAGAATATATAAATTTCCAACAAAAAAGGGAGATATGAATCTGCCCTTAAATTAGCATAATAGTAATAATCAATGATTAATTAAGTACTACAAGCGGGATTGCCCGCGCGTTGCTGCGGGGCGGCCGTCTTTATGTTAAAACATTTAGGCAAACTACAACTTAAATTGTTTATATATATGCATGCCGAAACAACACATATGAGTATGACAATTAGCTCCACGAAGCTTTGAAATAACGTTCCGGATGTTATCCACTCTTTCACCACAAACTTTAGTCAAGCTTGCAACAATGACAGACAATACGCAAAATCATTCAAAATTAGCATCATCAAACTAATTTCACACCTAAAACCCCTCGTAAAAACAACCTGCAAACTCCTTTAATGCTGTTGTTTTACGGCAACAAAAAAGTTTAATAGTTGTGATACTATTACTCCAATATATACTAACTTATGCGCACAACAGGCCTTTTCAACTATGTTTATTTGAATGAGTAGTTGGTCAACCTTGCTGAAGTCCATATATATTACCTTCTATAGAAAGACTGGTATGTGTATTTGAATTTTACAAACTGTTGTGAAAGCGGACACGTACGCCTGCAATAATCATAATAGTAGATAAGTTAATATTAGGTATTATAAGAGGTAACTGAAACATATAAGCTGTATAGGACTGACAATGCATCCAATAGTAAAAACCATTGAAAAGCAAAGGTATCTGACCTTGATACACGTGAGCACGTTGCATCATTGCGCCTACAATAAGAAAATACATCAGTTATTCGGTATTAACCCTGAATCACACAACATAGAAGCAGTCAATGGATGATCCGTTAAAGGTTGATCGGGCTCAAGTTGTCCAACATTATTTACCAAATTCTTATAATGCACATTATCAAAGTTATATGTTGTCACCAACTCTACTGAGTTAAGGACTTAAGGTTTGAGTTTCAGTTATTGACATTGGGATATGAGGTTTTTAAGCTTCTGGCTAGAGATGTATCAAAGTTCGGATCAGGTTGACCATTCCCTTTTAAGTTAAATAGGCGGTTTCAAATATGAAGAGACGTTTACTTGTGAATGTCGAAACCCACACCCATTTGACCCCAAAGTCACCCATTTCAGCCCTCAAAGCCACCTATTTCGGCCCTTAAACCCACACGTTTCAGCACCCAAACCCACCCATTTCAGCCCCCAAGTCAGCCCCACAAACTCACCCATTTCAGCGTCCAAACGCAGCCCCATTTCAGCACCTAAATGCACATGTTTCAACTCCAATTTCAGCACACAAACGGCCCTATTTCAGCCACCTTAGATGTGTGAAGCTAGACTTGTAACTGTTTCAGACAAAACAACAAATATTCATCACATGATCGCCATCGTTCTGTTTCATTAACTTAATCGTTGTTAATGTTGATTCTTCAATAATCGGTATAAACACGCTACTAAGGGCTGTTTGGGGCTAAATAACTGTTAATGTCGACTCTTTGTTAATGACTCTAAGCAAGTTATGAATAATAGGTATAAACATGATTGCCCCCTAAGTCACAACTCTAAGCAAGTGCAAGTAATTCGTATGGTAAATTAGTGTTAATTTCGACTCTTTGTTAATGATTTCGGGGCTCAAATGGGTGTTTGGACAGTCATTTAGCTGTATAAACACGTTACTAAGTGTTGTTTGTGCAGTTGTCATTTGGCGGCCTAAGCATGTTATTAAGTGCTGTTTGGGTAGGTTATTTTAGCGGCCTACTAATATGCTTTGATGATGTGGCCACAGACTGTAAGTGCATAAGCTAATGATACCTTTGGGGCTATCATGGTTTCACAGAAATAGGCATGTTCTCACATGCATTAACCTCCCCTCAGTAATTCACCCAATCCTGGACACCATATATGATGGTCGTAGCCATTTTTCATTCACAAAATCTGCAACCATGAAAAGGAATAAGCTTTAATATATGTAATCGACCCATTTCATAACAGGAGCTCTAATAGATGTATTATTTCATCTTTGTAATACTTCGAGCAAAAGACACAAATGAAAATAAGTAGTTTGAACAAAGCTAAAACCTTTAGCGCTCTAAGGCTTGTGTAGATAAAATGAAGGTGTGATAAACCTGCATGTTTTGATAGGTTTTTTTGGTAGTTGCAAACATTTGGTGGTGTGTGGGATTGCTTATTAAACATGTTTGCTTATCAAGAACCCTTATTTCATAAGTAGCACCGAAATATCTAAGAGGGAATCGATCATTTTCCTTCTGAATAGCATAATTATCTACATCTATCACGACTCGCAACTGAAGTTCTGAATTTGTTTTTTCCTGAAGAATCTTAGCTAAAAGAGTTATAGCTGGAAGTGGTTATTAGGTGGAGGAGGTTTTATTTTTTTAATTTATTTTTTTCCCTTTTTTTCCTGAACAAACTTAGATAAAAGAGTTTACTGACCTCATAAGCATAAGTTGTAAATGCAATTTAAACAAATTAACTCTCTAATCCGAATATGATACGGTGATATCATCTAGACAGTAAACTTAAATATGATTTTTGAACTTCTATAGACTATAGTCTTATGTATTATGCATTTATACCGTAATACAGGACAAAAATCGAGCAAATGTAATAAGATTACAATTCTAGTAAACAACCATCTATTGAAAAGAGCATTACCTGCATACGGTTATTGATTCGATAGAAAGGCCACCAAGTAGCCAAGGAGCTTGAAATGAGCACATCTTAAGGTTTGTCTTCCCATCTACTATTTTCAAAAATGTTGAATGTAATTTTTAACAGATCCTACAAAAAGAGATACGATACTAATAAAAAAACACAGAATTATGCAACTGGCCCTATACAGATATTATTATTATTAATTTCAAAATATTACCTTGTAATCGTGTCTTTCAAAAAAAGTCTAAGCAAGGTTATATCCGTCCAAAAGATTGAGATTCTGAAATGCCATTATACCCCTTCACTGGAAAGGCTCAACGTAAGTGACTGTGCGCAACATGCTTCATCAAGGATCGATGTAAGATGTGCAGATAGACGCTGCATTTAGCTCAAAGTTAATAGCTGTCAAAACCATTGTATCAACTTCAGTCACCCATTATAAATATTCATCAAACCAACCCTACAAAACAACCTTGCTTTAGAAAAATAGGTGATACAAAGTATTTATGCCTTAAAACATATTCCAATCAGAAAATAGTATCACGAAGTATAAGCTTAGAGAAACACCCCATAAAATAACTCTAGCCAATAATCATCTTATAACCTCATAAGCCTAAAAAAGGCAACTTTTCAGCTTTACAAAAAGTAGATAAGCACATAAACTGGGAAAATAAGCTAATCGAAACACCCCCAAATAGAACAACAAAACCCATACCATAAAACTATGAATCAACATAACAACATAAAAAGATTATAATCAAACTTATGGCATCTGCTTCCTCATCTTTCATATTTCCTGCTACAAAACAATAACCCATAATCAAAGAAAAGCCCTAATAACGGAACCTTAATTTAAAAAAAAAATTGAAAAGCACGACCTGAAAATAAAGCGAACCAAAACCCAATCTCTTATTTCGTTTGGTGTGTGTGCTTATGAAGAATCCAGAAGCCACTTCATCTATGTAAATGCTAATGCAGGCTGCTACCTTGATCACCAATATTTTTTTTGGCACAAATTTTGGCTGCTGTAGTTTTCTTCCTCCCGAGGTTTTTTTTAATGAAGAGTGTATCTTGAACCTTCTTAACAGTTGGTCCATTGTAAACCATACCTCAAAACACTGTGGAAGACACATGTTTGCTTTACATTCAGTTGTACAATGCATTAGGTTGCAGACCCTCGTGGGTTTGAAAAAAATGGCACGTTTGGTGCATTAGCAAAAGTATTAACATTGCTAATCCATGAACAGTCTAACTCAAGATGTTTGGCAGCCAATGGGCTGCTGCCAAGCCCTAGCCCCTCCACTGTTGGGCCACTAAACTTTCATAATAAACAAACTAATGACCATGGGGAACCAATAGGAAGCAAGTTTACATGGTCAAAGTATAGTCAAAGTATATTTAGGAAACACAATTTGTGTCACATCAAATTCACCTATTATATATATTTATAATACCAATTCTCTTTACCTCAAATGTACAGGTATTTCATTTCCCCCTACATCTGGTTGGTTCCCACAATCGTTTCTCAAAACCTAAAATCCTAAGCAATTGGTCGCTACTTACATTTGCTACAACACACCCCTTTCCCAGAAAATATAGGTCGGATTAAACGGGCCATCTCTGATTAAATGAGGCATTCATAATTGGTCGATTTCAATCAACAATCGAAGAAACCCTTCTAAGGTTTGCACTATATTTAAATTACATGTTATTGTTTGTGATTGGTGTGGAAAGTGGTTTACTTATTATGTTTAGGTTCTCCTAGCACTGATTAATTACATTGAAAGCAAAGAGCTAATATTAATCTAAAGTAATAGCTGAAACCAATTAAGTTGTGTGATTTTTAGTTTAGGCATGTTTATAGGTCTAGGATTTTTATTATTTATGATTATCGTGATTGGAATGTGCTGTTGGTAAGTATAGAAATGCAAAATATTGGTGGCCTCATTTCTGGTTCCCAAACATTGTGTGGAGTTTCTTGTAAAGTAGGGGAAAAAAAAAAAAGAGAGCAAGTTATAAAAACCCCAGCTCCTCCTTGCAATGTGCCAAATGTTTATCGAGGTTTGAAATTCTGCATCCTTGCAGATGACTAAAATTATATTGCCTAGGCAAAAGATCCTGACTCTATGCATATCATCAATCAAACGTTTCTCATGTTTGCCATGTTGAATTGAGCTAATGACATTAATGCTTGTTAACGCATTTCAGCAAGCTTAGGCTTTAGAGGTTTTATATGCTGGAGTGTATTGGGATCAATCGAGCTTATGCATATTATGACATTCATTTCTAACATGGAACAGAAAACTTGAACCATTCTTAATCAAATCGATCCTTCAACTCTAATAATGTACTATTTTAATTTTCTTAAATTTTTAGTTAAGGTAGCATACGATACTTGATAGTTTTAAATTTCTAATAAGATTTCTATTTACCTAGATTTTGAAGTATTTTTGGGGTAGGAGTTGCTTGTCAAAATCATTAAGACATGTGTATTTTAGTGTTTGCCTCGAAGTGAAAATTTCCCTGCGTTTTAGCTGACTAAAAGAATATTGTCAACGTAAAAGGATCCTGCTTGCGGTTGTCCCTTATTTATTTGTTTTTTGATTAAGGTAGTATAATAGTATATGATGCTTGATATGTTTAAATTTTTAATAAGACTGTTTAAATTTTGGAAAAAGATTAGGAGACCTAAAAGGCATGACTAATTTTGTGCCTAACTTATGTGTCATTACTTAATTGAATTGTGAAAGAGTGGGTCCGGTTGAACAACCAACGAATTGTTGCCACACATGTTTAGGCACAAAATTAGGCATAACTTTTAGGTCTCTCAATCATTTCTTTTAAATTTTCAATAAGATTACTCTTAAGTTGGCTTTTGGATTACTTTTGGAGTAAAATTTGCTTGTTAAAATCGCTACTACTTGAGTATTTTAGTTTTCATCAGGAATTGAAATTTCCAAACCTTTTTGATGGCTAAAAGTATTTGGTTTATCAGATACTTTAAAGTCACCGAAGTTGTTAATGTGTTACTCTTTTACATGACCATATCATTATATTGGTTTTCTCTAAATATCGATGCTCTAGCCTTATAAAGTGTTTCTCTGTAAATGGCCCGCTGGTTGCAGATCTTTTTTACCCATGCAGGGGTCAATCTGGGATAGGTGTAACTCAATCTGGTTAAAATATAGATTTTAGATAAACAGATAATGTCTTGAAACTACCAACTGAATTTCATTACATACACCCAATTTAGATATGTTGCAAATGGGAGGGGTATACGAAGAATAGTAAATGGATTTATTCTGGTGAAAAACTGAAAACAAAACACTAACGAAAGCTCCATGCGCAACCTATGTTCTGCAATACTCTAAAACAAAACACTTGCAAGTGCACGACACTCACATCAAAGTTAATAAAACTATAACTGATGCCATATATGAAACACTTTATTTTTTCTATGACACTTATTGTAGCTGGGGTTCCATACTCTTCATGTTCTTTACCATGGTTTTCCGCTATGACTACTTCAACAGCCTCGCCCTTTGCATATGAATCATTTTGGACATACCTTTAATCATGTATAGAAAAACAACTTTTAGTGCGTGCAATAGTCATTAGTCAACACGTAATTTTATATTATAACTAACACTAAACCTCGTATTCTTTTTGGCCTCAGAATCCTTTCCTGGAGTGAATATTTGCGGGGCCTTCACCAGCCTCTTCATTGGAGACTTGCTAGTGTTGCTGCTACTCGCTGATGTGTCATCATCAAAAACCTCGGTCACATCATGCAGTTCTGAAACTTTAAGACTGTAAGAGCATTGGATGGAGAGACGTTGGTGCATGTGAAGCTTTCAAAATCCCCATAATTATAGTATGTATGCGATTTGACCTTAAAGGCGTGCTTTTTATTATACAAATTTGTCAAAGCATTTGGCAACAACGGAGCATCATTTTCAACGTATTTATGGAAAGTTTTGAATAAAGGTACAAATAAATAAACTAATTCAGGACACCTACTTCATCAAGCTCATCAAGCAACGATTTGGCACTCGACTTTGTTAGCTCTGAATCTGTCTCATCACGGTCGCATCCATCACACCAACTTCAAGCCTAAACCTATTGACACACAAAAGCATGCTGCTAACTGTAAGTATCGAAACTCATAGCTGATTTGTCCTGTTTAGGAACATAGTATTACCTTGGTCTAGGGTAGCTCATAGGCTTGTTGCACGTGTCACACCATAGCTGCCCATCATTGCGGGTTACACCCTTCTTGCATTTTCCGCTGCCACAGGCAAGGTAGTACCAACTGTTCTTTGTCCGAATGCTTATGATTTCAGCCTCACATGGGAATGTGGTAGCCTGTGAACAAAAGTCTGGTCAATAACAGAACAGTTATATGATATAACTTATAACACGTGTGGGGTAAAAAGCGAAATACATCTTGTCTTCTATCGCGGCGTATGGTTAAGAGTTCCTAGATAGTTCCATTTTGTGATTTAGACTGTGAAGTAGGTAAGCTTGGTTCGGTTGCATCAACATCACTACAATATAGATTTCTAATTAGTGCTTAATAATTTTGAAGCTATCCATGTTGCTAAATGTATCAGAATGAATACCTGATTTTGGATTTAAACTCAACAATCGCAGGGATTCCATCACTGTCTAGAATAAGCGTAAATGAACAGCTAGATATGCCAAGCTGACCCATAAGGAATAGATGGATCAAACAGTAGGGTTAGCAAATAGTAAAGCGGGTATACAATCCACATAGGCTTATACTAACCATTGTAATACTTAGCACTCATGGCAGTGAGAGTCATAGTGCACTTTCCAGAATGACCTGACATCATCTTGATTAGCTGATCACCTAATTTTCCCCAAAAGGTGACTTCTAAGCGCACGACCCGTGTTTTAGGAAATAATTGATTATTTATGGGCCTATTTTGCACATGTAACCATGGAAGGCTATCCTGTAAATGTGATTATAAAAAGATACCAATACCTTTCATTTATAAGGGCAAAATCAAGGGTCTTTGACCCGATTATTGGCTATGCATATTTGCCCACTGTTGTAATGAAGCCAATAACATCTGCAATAGAAACACCGAGCATATCAACCTACCAATATTAATGTAATTGTAACGACACCATTTTGTGCCCATTCTTCTTGTTTCTTCAAAAGTCCTTTAGTTCGCTCAACTTCTTTCTTCAATAATGATTCCCTAAGTTGATATTGGCTTGGAGGATGGTAATTGGTAACTTCGACCATATTGTCCAACAGCTTTGAAAAATGTTGTAGTCTGCAAACCAACAGTGAGTGAAACACAGAATAGGTAACATGATATAAATTATAACATTATGGGTGTGGTGGGGTAAAAAGCAAAATACATATTTTCTTCTGTCGCATCCCACGTTTAAGAGTTCTTGAAAAGTTCCATGACGTGGTTTAGACTCTGAAATAGGCACGCTTTGTTCGGTTGCATCAACATCATTACAATTTATAATTCTAATAAGTGCTTAATAGTTTTGCAACTGTGCGTGTTTCTAAATGTAGGATAATGCATACCTGATTTTGGATTTAAACTCGACAATGGCAGGGCTAATATGCTATAGATGGCTAATATGGTGGAAAATGTGCCTGGCTAATATGGTACATATGGCTTATTTATACAACCCAATAACCTGGAAGATCTCTTGGGACATTTAATATTGAGAAGATGAAAGAAAGGTGGGATGGAAAGCTGAAAAGCTGTTGTTACACGCATGTTCAATGACGATGCAATTATTAGGGTAGTTTTTTTGGGTGTCTTAAATTTCTTGCCTCATCAATGAGGCTTTATACATTAACGTTAATAACTTTCTGTTTTTCTTTTGGGCCTTTCGTTTGTAAAATGTATGAAATAACTTGCATAATAGTTTCTTGGCTAATGCCAAAGCAAATTAATGCTTCATAACATTAAGCAAGGCTTTACACATTTCAGCTTTATGAATCCTTAAAAGCTTCAAAATAAGCTCCACATGTACTAAATTCATTAGCTTAAACTACATATTTGAGTTTTTTAGCTTGTGACATTAATGCTCACATTCAATAGGGGGAACTCATTTTTTATATATATATAGATAAGATATAAACAAAATGACATTTGCTTACTAAAGTTTTTAATGAGTAAACAGTAAAAAGTAATTAAAAACTACACTTTCAACTAGAAAAAAAGTGCTCATAACTAAAAGTAGTTCTCAGTATTAATAGTAGTATTTACTGCATATTTATGTTAAGGGTGAGTTTGGATGCCATATGGAAATTGTAATGTGATTTGAGCTGAATTGTTGATAATTTGAAATACAAAAACAGTTATCGATTTAAGCCATACTTTATATGGTAGCCTTTTGTTTTATATCTAGTCGCAGATACTCATCGTAGTGGTGGTGGGGGCGGTGGTGGTGGAGGTGGTGGTGGCGATGGGGGTGGTGGTGGTGGAGGCGATGGGGGTGGAGGTGGTGCTGTTGGTGCTGTCTCAGGTGATGATGGTGGTGGTGGTATTGGAAGAGGTCTCATTAGCGTCTCTATATAGGACCTCATTGTTCTTGTTGGATGTTAATTACTATGGTCGTTGTGTTTAGTGTATGTAGACGATGAGCATAGCTAGAACCCTAGGAAACATATACACTACAAAGAAGTCCCATAAAATGCATTAACGTAAATCTTGATATAGATTTTTTAAAGTTAACTCTTAATGTAGTAGTCTATATAAAAGGTTACGTTTCATTTCATTTCACATATGTAAGCAATAATGATATGTTACCGTATCTATTGACATTCCATTTAACTAACAAAGGTTACGGAAAATCTAACATCACTTGTGAATTTTACCTAACAAATTAACACACATATGACATATATCAATTTTGCGCAAAATTTGATTTTTCTATGTTAACTCCTAATAATAGGATGGTTACGCAAAATTTACATTTCATTTCATTTCACGCATATATCTATTTAAGCTCATTGAATAATGACAAGTTACCCTATCAATTTACACTTCATTTCACTAACACAAGTTGCGCAAAATTTAAAATACCACTTGTGAATTTTACGTTTTAACATCCCGTTATATGAAAAAGTGTTTTTGGTTATATAAAAACCGAACGGTTTCGGTTTTGGGTTCTATAAAAACAGAACATTTCGGTTCAGTTTCGGTTATAGCCAAAAACCGACCCAAACTGAACTGCCAAAAACCGAACGGTTTCGGCTTTGAGTTCTATGAAAACGAAACATTTTGGTTCGGTTTCGGTTATAGCAAAAAACCGACCCAAACCGAACCGTGCACACCCCTAGTTTTACCTGTCATGTTATTATGTAGGTAAGAAGATTAGTAGGGATAAATTGTAGAAATACGTAGCAATGCTCTTAACATATTTGTTTCTATTAAAAACTAAATTCATAATAAATTAGTTGGTGAGCATGCATCTTGCCATCTTATGGATATTACTCGTATTAGACAAGAAATACATTCGTCTTTTTCCAATTGATTCTTATAATTATGAGTTAAGACACAAAATATGCTTGGTTTCAACTTTCAACATTAGATTCACCAATGTGTTTTATCACAAATAAATCCTTTTCCATAAAATAAATAATCATCTAACTTTTACTAATACATATCGGATAATCAACCATGAATCTTGTCTCCCATTGATGAATGCATGATCCTACCTCCATTGTGAGTCCTCCTTGGTTTATTGTTTCTTCTTCTTCTCGATTTGTTTGCGGTCACCACACGAGGTATAAACACCCCAGTCCCAGTACCATTACGCGCCCACAACCTCTCCATCCAACTAGGCACTTCAACACTCCTCTCACTATCTGACCAACTAAAGTAGTTGCCACCACTAACCACTGACATCCTCTCAAACCTTGACACACCATTTACATGTTGTATCGTATGTGTTTCATCGTCTTCGTCCATTATAAGCAATATCTGTCGTGTAAGCTCATCGTATAAAGCAGTATCCTCACCTTCCATGCTATCCGAATGATTATGACCGTAATCAAAGTTCATGTTAGTTGGTTAATAGATTTATATGTTGATTAACTAATGATAAGAGTGATGATGGTGTTTTATTATTGAATAAAGACTTTAAGTATATATAGCAATTGAGGAATTGAATAAATCTTGATTAGGGTCGCCTTAGTCAACACAACTTTATTTCAGAGGTTCCAAATGGAGGTTATATCCTAGAATATGTCTTTAGTCTCGATGTATTCTAGCTACTTGAAAGAATCAATGAAAGTGAATAGGAACAAATAATAGGTCAAAATGTAAGAAAAGCAGCAAGATGACAACGTTTGTACTTTGTAGGTGTGAATTATGCATGATATGGTACTTGATTGCTTTTGTGTTTAATCTTTTTAACTCTTGTGTAGTAAGAGTTAAAACTTAAAAGCATGAAACAAACCCACCCTACGTACGAGTAACGGTGGATGTCGGCCTGCATGGAAATCCACTACGCTACAACACGTTTTTTTTTTTTTTTTTTTTTTTTTTTATGTGGTATAAAATTATTAATATTGTCGGGTTTTGCCGATTGATATGCCATAAGGGCAGTGCCATCCTTGCGGCAAATTAGCATAGGCAAAACTTGCCGATCGGCAAGCTCCATTGCCACTCGTCCGGCATGACCAAATCGGTGCTTCAATCGGGAGATATCCCCGATTCGGTGTGCTCTCTTCCAAGAAAAAAGGGACCGTTTGGCATTAAATAGATTGTACCGTTTGTGATGTTAGGCATGAGAGGACCAAGATTGCCACTTAAAATACATGTTGAGGCATGGTTAGGCATGAAATGTGTTGTGACCATCTTATTAGTTGATTTTAGTTAATGTTGAGGCAAGGTGTGGCAAGGTTGCCAACACCCTAATACGGTGTAACACTATTGGCGTAGACTCGTAAAGTGACACTTGGTTATAAAAGATGTTAAATATACTTGTTCTAGCCTAATCAATTCTAAAATTCCACTAATACCGAGGCATTAATGTATAGCAAATTCTTATTATATGTGCAAAGCACTTCATTTTCATGCAATTTTTAACTTAAAAATGATAAAATTTTTAAAATTTTGGATAAAAAACGAGGGTGCTAGGGGACTAGTAGGTACAAAATATGATTTTTTATTTTTATTATTATTTTATATATATATATATATATATATATATATATATATATATATATATATATATATATATATATATATATATATATATATATATATATATTTTTAGGTAATGGAAGGGGATGAGAAGGGAAATAAAAAAAAAAAGGGCATTCTTGAGTTTTTTTAAGATGCAAAGGTAGGGGACGGGAAGGTGGGAGGGAAGGGATGGGCTTTTGTGTGAAAATGTAATCCGCCCATATTTGGGGTGTTCAGGAGGGAACGAGTTTTCTGAGAACATGGGCTTTTGTTAAATGCCTATTATACCCTCATTTGTTCATGCACGTCCCATATTTGACCTAGTTACAGCAGCATAAACAACCACAATAACGTGCAGTTTTAATTTCTCACATTCGATCTTATCACAGAAAATCACAGCTATCAGTTGCAAGTCTACTCTTATTTACAGTTATTATCTTCATGAATTATTAGTTATGGTGTAGTATATATATGTTATGTTTTAGTCTTTATCTTAGCTTATGATTTGTCTAGGGGTCGTTGGGTTGGCTTGTGTCCCAAGCCCAACCCGTTTCCTTTGTAACAACCAACATAGGACTCTTCTTAGAGTCGGTTTTACCTCCCCCCCATCTTTATAAAAGGAGGGGGGGATGAGTTATGTACGCATTCTTTCTTTACTAATCAAACATTAGATTAGGGATATTACCTTGTATGCTTGTTTCTTCTTTTCTGTCGATATCATAATCTGCTGTGGTGTGTTCAACTTCACGATCGAAGTCATTCCGCTCTAGTAATCACGGTTGTAGATTGTCGAATCCTACAAGTGGTATCAAGAGCTCAGGTTCGCGAGTTTTTCTGGTTATCTAGGATCGATCTTGAAGGGTCTTTGTTGTTCTGTTTTCTCGAAGAAGCAGGAGGTTTTCTGTTTTGGGTTTCGGTTTAGAACAACAAGAAGGTGCAGCAGATCGATGTTGTGTTTGATCGACAAAGAAGAAGACATCTGTTGATTTTTTTAGGATCTGGTTTTTTTTTGTGTCGGCGTAGAAAACGAAGAAGAAGACCGGATAGGTTTTGTCAAGTCAACATGAAGAGATAACTTTATTACTTCAAATTATTTAAATAATATATTATACCTTTGGTGGGAAAGTACTAATAACTAAAGGTTACTATTATATTATTATGGAATAATAATAATAATAAGGTTTATATATTATAAGCATTATTTTTGAAGGGTATTATTGCACAAGGGATTTTGTTGGTTTGTGATTGTGAGGGTTTTTTTTCCACAAGGTTTAGCAAATCAATAAAGAGATTAAAGATTGACGGGAGCCAAGTTTGAGATCAAGAAATTCGATGGAACTGGTGATTTAAGGTTATGGAGAGTCAAGATGCGTCCTTTATTAATCCAACATGGATGTGAAGCAGCTCTGGACATTTTACCCGCGGATATGGATGCTACAGCGAAAGCTGAGCTAAACAAGAAAGCTCATAATGCCATGATTTTGTGTTTAGGTAACAAGGTTCTGAGAGAAGTTACTGGGGAGACGACTGCAGCGGGGGTTTGGACCAAGCTCGAGACTTTGTACATGGCAAAGTCCTTGGGCAACAAGTTGTACCTGAAGAAGAAGTTGTACACATTCTACATGCAGGCTGGACGCACGATTTCCGAGCATATAGATGAGTTCAACAAAATCGTTCTTGATTTAGCAAATATTGAGGTAAAATTCAAGGATGAAGATCTTGCTTTATTATTACTCACTTCTTTACCAGCATCATACGAACACTTTGTGGATACCTTGCTTTATGGACGGGAAGCTTTGACTTTGGAGGATGTGATGGCCACACCGAATTCAAAGGAAATCAAAGAAAGATCTAAGGCGAAGGGAGATGATGGTGAAGGGTTATACGTGAAGGGAAGAACTGATCGCAGGAATTCACATCAGTCTAGGGGAAAGTCAAGATCGAAGTCTCGAGGTGGAAGACTCAAATGCTTTATTTGCCAATCTGAGGAGCACTTGAAGAGAAACTGTCCAAAGAATAATCGCAAGAAGTCAAATGGTTTCGTCAAGAAAGAAGATCAGCAAGCTCCAGTGGTTTGATTTATGACGGTTCTGAGGTGATGAGTGCAGAGGCTCTGCTAGATTAGATCATGGATTCAGGAGGTTCATACCACATGACACCGAGGCTAGATATATTTTTTGATTTTCTGGAATGCAATGGGGGCAGGGTACTGTTGGGTGACAACAGGGAGTGCAAGATCAGAGGTATTGGCAAGTTAAGGGTACAACTGAAAGATGGGTCAAGTTTTGTATTACTCAATGTCAGGTATATTCCTGAATTGAAAAGAAACTTGATATCGCTGGGAACTCTTGAAAAAGAGGGATATACCGTAAAAATGCACTCTGGCAAAATCAAGGTGATTAATGGTTCTAGGGTTATTTTATCTGGAGCCCGAAGGGATAATTGTGTATACTCTTTGGATGGCCATGCAGTGACGGGTGAGCTTAATGCTAGTGTTGAAAAAAAATACAGTCTTGCGCAGGTTTGGCACAAAAGACTGGGACATATTAGTGAGGCGGGACTTCAGGTGCTAGAAAAGCAGGAGCTGTTTGGCAAGAAGAGTCTAGGTAAGCTCGAATTTTGTGAGAATTGTGTTCTGGGAAAGTCACATCGAGTTAGTTTCGGTGTAGGAAGGCACACTACTCAGGGAGTGATAGACTATGTTCATTCAGATTTATGGGGCCCGTCAGGTGGAATCATTGGGAGGTAAGAGGTATTTCTTATCTATTATTGATGATTATTCCAGGAGGGTATGGGTTTATATTCTCAGGTTCAAACACGAAGCATTTTGAAAGTTCAAAGAGTGGAAGCAGTAAGTAGAGAATCAGACTGAGAGGACGGTTAAGAAGCTTAGAACGGATAATGGTCTTGAGCTCTGTAACCGGGAGTTTTAGCAGCTATGTACTGAGAGTGGGATTGCTAGACATTTGACAGTTGCCGGGACGCCGCAGCAGAATGGATTAGCAGAATGGATGAACAGAACTCTCATGGATAAGGTAAGCTGTTTATTAATTCAGTTTGTATTGCCCAAGACCTTCCTGGTGGAAGCGACATGTACGGCCGCATATCTTATAAATAGGTCACCATCAACAGCGATTGAGAAAAAGATACCTATGGAGATGTGGTCGGGACATCCAAGTGATTATGGGATGTTGAGGATTTTCGGCTGTGTCGCATATTCACACGTTAAACAAGGTAAGCTCGAGCCGAGAGTGGTAAAATGGGTTCTTTTGGGGTATCCTGAAGGTGTGAAGGGGTACAGGCTATATAGACTTGATAATGAATCACCTAAAATAGTCACTAGCATGAACGTGGTCTTCAATGAAAGTGTCATGTACAAAGACACGTTGAAGGATTCTGGTGTCTGTTGAGAAATTACAGGTTGAGGTGGAACTGCAGAGGATAAATAATCATTCGCTTGAGGAAGATCTGATTGATGGTCAGGAAGATGGCGATGATGAAGATGCAGGGGATCAGGATCATGATCAAACACTAGATCTCACAGATTATGATGAGTAGGGATTGCACCAGGCTTTACCTCTTGAGTGATCTCGAGAAGCTTACAACCCCCACCAGGCAGTGTACCTGATCATTGTAGTATAGTATAGTGACAAGTACCGGGGGATTGATCGTTCAACTTGGGAATAGTGTCGCTAGGATTAGAAAACCTAAGAACTAGGTCTAGAGATGAGGGA
This sequence comes from Artemisia argyi, assembly GCA_030686995.1. Classification (NCBI taxonomy): domain Eukaryota; kingdom Viridiplantae; phylum Streptophyta; class Magnoliopsida; order Asterales; family Asteraceae; genus Artemisia; species Artemisia argyi. The sequence continues at coordinate 31,303,391 of CM060681.1, read as the reverse complement.
TGATTCTTTTTGTATTTTTTATGTTTTATAAAAGCAAGTAAAATCTCGGTTTTGAAGGAGTGGGCGGAATTAGTTGCTAGTCAACTAACCCAATTACTAAGATGCAATCAAAATAAAATACTAAAAATGAAAATAAACTAAATTATACTATTGGTGTGAGCAATATATGGGAGAATTGTGTTTACTTAGATTTCACTACTCCCTAGATATCTTTTACAGGTTAATTACTTGTTACAGTTGCGTGGATGACGGATTGTATTCCTTAATACCATTCATGGGGTGGCGTACTTACTTTCCCAATCCTATAAGCGCCTTCTTCACTCCTATGTCGAGCCGGCTAAGAAGCTCCTAACATGGGATCACTAGAATTTGCTTATGCATTAAATACAATCATAAAAACCTAGCACACATCGGTTCATGTTTCTTAAGACGTTCAAGCAAATTACACAATGGGGATCTGCCAGTTTTCTTAAGCCTAACATTGAAATCATTCATGCATTACAACTATAAACAAGCAATCAACCTATAATCAACATCTAGGTTTCATTACATCTAAGCAAACACATGAAAGATCTAGCCTAGCATGTTGAAATCAAGACAAGCATAAGATATATTCAAACAACACATAGACATATTGAATGAATTGAAAGAGGACTTATCTCAATTGAACATGAAAGGTTTCAAGGGGTAAAAACCCTTGAAAATACTGTTACAAACGACCTAGGGTTTATTAGGTTCGACCCTAGTATTCTCCACACAAGTTCCTCTCTTAATGAATGAAAAATAGAAAAGTATATATAGATTTTGTGAGGTGACGGCGTCAAGAGTAAATTTCTGACGTCGTCATCTCGCCGCCAAATAAATTCTCGAAGTGCCTAGATCTGGGTCTGACGCCGTCACGTGTATTCCAATTGCAGGCCATCACCAAAATTGTTCTTGACGCCCTTCTCTTGACGCCTTCAGGTTTTCTCTGGGTCGTCATGGATTTTACTCCTGACGCCGTCAAAATTTCCTTCTTGACGCCGTCAGGTACTGTTCTCAGCATGGAAAATTAAGTCTTTGCCGTTTTCTTCACTTTTATGCTCCAAAAACGTCCAAAATGCTTCCTTTTCCAGAATTCACTCCCAAAGTACCTAAAATCACAAAAGGAACGATTTAGGGCAATATTTGATCAAATAAATTCAATTCCGGGCTTAAATGACCCCCTAAAAACGGTTCATTTTTCGCCTCATCATATACCCTTACACTTGAGATTTGCTTGTCCTCAAGCAAATGCGCTTTTATTCTAATCAAAATAGAAGTTAGAGGTCATTTAGCACTAATATAAAAGTAATTACAACAAATAATCGTTCCACTAAAGACCAAAGACAAGCACGGAGGTCATAAACTAGCACCTCACAAATAGTATTTAGATACTCACATATCTCAGGTGTAATAAAGTAATATCACATTATGGAAATGGAAAACACCTCTCACTACCTGTCATAGCAAAATAGATTACCATAGGCTTGGGAAAGGATCAAACCTCCACCACATGGCGTAAGCACCTAGGATAAACTATCAAAGAGGTTTTTTAAAAGGTTGTAACGTTAGGTGTAGGGACATGGAATATGTGGAAAACTAGAAGGGGGGGTTGAATAGTTTCCCCTCTTCTTCGTTTATTAAAGGTTTGTTTCAAAATTTTCAATTAAAGTTTTCCTTCTTAAAATCTTAAAATGTTTTGTATCAAATTATCTATTAAGTTAAACTCAATATAAGAAGGGTGAATAATAATCTATTAGTCTATATCATATAGTTATATACACAATTACAATATTAACTTGTAACTATAACACAATCAATCATCATGACAATATAAGTAACAATTAACACATATTTGCAAGCGTAGATATAAAGTGATAAATGCAAGAATAAAAGTAAAGAGTAAGGAAAAGAAAACGCAAACCGGACACGGAGATTTATAGTGGTTCGGCACGAAGCACCTCTTCGTCCTACTCCACTCCCCGAGTACCACACTCGAGAGTTGTTTCACTAATCAACATGCTCCTTTATGGCGGAACAAACCGTACACAAGCTTACACCAAGTTTAGCGACACTAAGTGGAATGTCGAGTCCTAATCCTAGCTAGAACCAATCTACCAAGGCCCAAGTGGCCACACGAACAAGCACTCTTGTCCCACTTAGATCGACACACGATCTAAGCCTTCACACGAACGAGCACTCCCGTTCACTTGAATCTTCACCCGACTCAAGCCTTCACACTAAGACACACTTGGATCTTCACCCAATCCAAGCCTTCACACGAATAACATACTTGGTTCTTCACCCAAACCAAGCCTTCACACGAACAAAATAGTAACATACTTGGTTCTTCACCCAAACCAAGCCTTCACTCTTTGACACACTTGGTTCTTCACCCGAACCAAGCCTTTACACACTAGACATACGAATTGACCTAATCTACACACAATCACCTACGGACTTATAGATCGTCCGAATCTACACAACCACCTACGGACTTATACATCATCCGAATCTTCCCTATTACAATGAGACTCTAGACTTACATTTTCCTAGTCTAGTTACAAGATGAAAGTACTTGTGTGTGTTTTTCTTTCTTAGATGATCAACCTTGAATGATGAACATGTGCATGGTATTTATAGGCTTCACCCTTGGAGACCAAGTAAAGCATCTTGGAATATGCCAAAGAATATTCCAAAGCATAAGAAATATGCCAAAGAATATTCCATAGCATAAGGCATATGCCAAAGAATATTCCAAAGCATAAGGAATATGCTAAAGAATATTCCATAGCATAAGGAATATCCCAAAGAATATTCCATCCATTTCCCTCCTAAATTCAAAATTTGAATTTTGAATTTTTCCTTTTCCCTCCATGTTCTAGAAGCTTTTAGGAGGTCTTGATGGGCCTTGTTGGGCCGGTTATTATTGGGCCCCGAATGGGCTTGTTTGTTTGCTTGGCCCGATCCATTTAGCTGATCCAATTAAGTAAGTCCATAAGTATAATTCTTGTATGCTTGGCCCGATCTATGTGTGAACAAGTAACTTGTGCACTTTACATTATGTATTACAAGTTACGTGTTTGTCATCATTAAAACAGTAAGACATTGTATAGATTAAACGTCGTAACGTTTGCACTAACAATCTCCCCCTTTTTGATGATGACAAATATGTAAACCGTAACTCATAGTAAAGTGTATAAGTTACTAGTTTACACTCATCTCTCCCCCTTTTGTCGAAGCAAAAAGGCGTCCCCTAATGTAGATGGCTTGAGGAAGACTTGAGTATATAGAATGAAAGATGATCCCCTAAAGTATTAGAAAATCCTAAACCCCATCATTAAAAGAATTGAGCATGCGTCATCCTGGTGAAGCCTTGCTCCTAACGCCATTGTTTAACTAACTCCGAACTAAGTACCCAACTACTTTCGAGCTCCCCCTAGCTCATTGCATCCTTATTGACTTTAGCATATCCATAAGCTCCCTCTAGCTTATTGCATCCTTCTTAACCTACATCAAGGGTTAGTTTATAACAACAAATGCTCCCCCTTGGTGTATGCTCAAAACTAGTTTTGGCTACCAAAGATTCGAGCGATGAAGTAATCCTTCAAAACAAAGTTAGTAGACAAGTGCAACTATATATAATGAGGATGATAGATATATGCATGATACTAATAGGGGAACAATATATGGACGTAATAGGTATATGCACTAAAAATATAACACATGCAATTATTGTTTTATAAATAACAACCTAACTCCCAAAAAAAATTACCATGACCAAAGCTTAAGACATGATAATGATTAGAACCTAATGCAAAGATTCTACCGACATATTTTGGCGAAAGATGCCAAAATATATATTCTAAAACGGTTAAAGAAAAAAAATAAAGATGAGAATGATACATTCTTTTAAAGACGTAGAGAAATGAAGAAGGATGAGCCTGAATGAAAATGGAAGGTAATGAAAAAAGGTTGACAAATATGGTTTAGATTAATATATCGTTTGACAAGGGTAGATGATTGGGAATCATGGGATTTTTAGGTGTTTTGTTGGTTGACGACCGAAGATGGATATGTGAATGAGGTGGTGATGGCTCAACAACACTTGAAGCTTGGATATCTTCTTTGTGTTCTTCACTTGCTAGGAAGTGGAAAAGATGCATTTCATAAAGAAATTCGCTTGACTTTTAGGGATTTAAGTTTTGGTGGTGATGACGCACTTGGTAGAATGTAGGGAGTTTAGAGGTGTAGATTTAGGAGCGGAAGAGGTTGATTGAGAGTTTGGATGTTGTTCAAGCGAGGATTTTGGATGAGAACTAGCGAGAAGATACTCAATCCAAGTGAAGTGTTCCTTCAATGAAATGGTTTGTTTTTGGGGAAAGATGCAACAAGGAAAATTGTTGACATGTTTTGCAACTTTTTTCAAGTTGTGGGGTGATGAAGGAGAGCTAGAGGGAAGTTATTCCAAGTTACATTGAGCAAGGTGTAAGGGAAGAAGAGCACTAAGCTCATAGGCTTCCTGATAAGGACCCTTCCTTATCCATTCAAACTTATCCTGCCTAATCCAGCCTTTACTTCAGTCTTTACATCTTCAGTCTTTGTTCACTCAGTCTTCATAGTTGGTGAGGAGTCTTGGGAATTTAGCGAGTTATTGTCATCACTCACTGAATCAATCATCTTCTTCTTTGGATCAGGTATCATTAACTGAGAACCGCCTCACTGAATGGAGAACCTTTCTTCATAGGTTCGTCCTGAGCATCTTGAGGATGCCTCACTGAATGACTATGCATTCAGTGACTTGAGATTGTTCACGGTTATTAAACACTTAGGATATTTTATGTTCAAATCCTAGTTTAAGGAATTTGGGTATTCACAGACCCAACAAACCGGTTTCGATTTTTTCCAGTTCGGTTCATGAACCGGTTTTTTTGGTGCATGTCTATGTTACTTTATCATGATAACTCTTTTGTCAAACACAATACGTTTACCGTGTTTAAACAAAATATATGTAACAACTAGAATGCTTCATCAGTCCCAAAGTAATATTTGATGAAAAAATACAGTTAAAACTCAAATACATTAATATATTTTTCATCAAATAATATATAACACAAAAGAAAACATTTAAAGTCAAAGTTAAAAAAAAAAATTCATAAACTCAAAAATGACACTTATTTTGAAACGGAAGAAGTGTAAATATTATTCGAAGAATGTCAAATTGAACTTCCGACATTCATTATTTGCAATATATAATGGTATCTTAAATTTGGCCACGAGAATATATTTATCATTTTTATTTAGTGTAATAAGGCGGTGTTTAAATTCAAATTGATTAACTTAATATGAAAAAAATTAAATTCATAAAATCATGTAAAAACAACTAAAGGTATAAAGTGATAAAACTAAAGATGCACACTAAGTCATCTATTATTTAAAATGACTTAATACAATAAAATGACTTAATACAAAATTTAAACAAACAAGCCACTCACACAAACACTCAACTTTCTTTGGCCTATTAATTTGTAAGTGTGCGAGCCGAACAAAAATCATAGGCTTTAAAAAGTATACCATCGCGACGAGAAATTTTTTATCTTTCAATAGTGGACACTTCGATATACTTTCGACGATTTTTTTATGAGTTCTTTTTAGTGTTAAAATTTGCGTCTGTAAAGTCACATGTGAGTTGTTATTTTAGAAATCATGTGTGATTTCATAAATCACAATGATAATAGAATAACAAATCACATGCATTTTTATCATGCGCAAATATTAAAAAAAAAGATGTATATACATATATTTTTTTAAATTTACGAAAGTGCCGCTTTTTTAATTTGATAAAAAAATGATAAAAATTAAAAAAATAAAAAATAAAAAATAAAAAAGTGAATGATCAGGATTTGTTTATTGAATCTTAAAAAGATTTGTGCTATATATTAAACTTTTCTATAAATGTGAAAAATAGGGGTGTTTAAAGGGTGGTTCAGTTTAGTTAGTTGAAGATGTATACTATTCATCACGGCGCGGTAATTCATTTTATTACAAGAAATCAAACTGTACTAGGCGAGTAATCGGACACGCGGATACCCGCGAATCAGGTCATGATTTACCATTTTAAAAGTTTAATCGAGTTTAACGTATGAACAATAATGTGTTTTGGAACGTAGAGTGTCACTTGATTAAAACTAAATAACAATGAATATATTAAAGTTATCCGACCAGAATAATTACATTTAAATAAACATTCATAGCATATTAACAAAAAAATTAGTTTGAAATTTATAAGTTACGACCACATTAAACAATTTTCACACATAGTCGTTTAGTGAATATTTACATTAGGAACAAAAAAGTCGTTATACAATAAAAATAGTATAATATATAATCAAATATTCTACAATTATTTGAATATTTAGTTAAAACATTCGTGTATATTATACATGGTTCAGTTCAGTTAATCGCAGTATCTAAAAATAAAAACCGAAACAGAACCATGATAAACGAGTTTTTTCATTCATTAAGAGGGGAACTTGTGTGGAGAATACTAGGGTCGAACCTAATAAACCCTAGGTCGTTTGTAACAGTATTTTCAAGGGTTTTCACCCCTTGAAACCTTTCATGTTTGATTAAGATAAGTCCTCTTTCAATTCATTCAATATGTCTATGTGTTGTTTGAATATATCTTATGCTTGTCTTGATTTTAACATGCTAGGCTAGATCTTTTGTGTGTTTGCTTAGATGTAATGAAACCTAGATGTTGATTATAGGTTGATTTCTTGTTTATAGTTGTAATGGATGAATGATTTCAATGTTAGGCTTAAGAAAACTGGCAGATCTCCATTGTGTAACTTGCTTGAACATCTTAAGAAATATGAACCGATGTGTACTAGGTTTTTATGATTGTATTTAATGCATGAGCGAATTCTAGTGATCCCATGTTAGGAGCTTCTTAGCCGGCTCGACATAGGAGTGAAGTAGGAGCTTATAGGATTGGGGAAGTAAGTACGCCACCCAATGAATGGTATTAAGGAATACAATCCGTCATCCACGCAACTGTAACAAGTAATTAACATGTAAAAGATATCTAGGGAGTAGTGAAATCTAAGTAAACACCATTTTCCCACATATTGCTCACACCACTAGTTTAATTTAGTTTATTTTAATTTTTATTATTTTATTTTGATTGCATCTTTAGTTATTGGGTTAGTTGACTAGCAACTAATTCCGCCCACTCTTCTAAAACCCGAGATTTTACTTGCTTTCATAAAACATAAAAAATATAAAAAGAATCATCCCTCACCTCTAGACCTAATTTTTAGGCTTTCTAATCCTAGCGACACTATTCCTGAGTTGAACGATCAATCCCCCGGTACTTGTCACTATACTATACTACAACGATCAGGTACACTGCCTGGTGGGGGTTGTAAGCTTCTCGAGAGGTAAAGTCTGGTGCAATTCCCATGCATCAATGTCCTAAAAGTCTCCCAAGTATCCGGTAAAGTACCAAGAAGCCACAAGCCTTGAATCACATCTTCAAACTTGATACCCATACCTGCAAGCTGATTTATAATACCCTGAAAAACATTTAAGTGATCAGTAATAGGAGACCCATCAGTATACTTTAATCCCATCATTTGCTTGATTAAGAACAACTTGTTATTTCCAGTTTTTCGAGCATATAAATGTTCAAGTTTGTTCCAAAGAGTACGAGCATGTGTCTCCTCACAAATATGGTTCAAAACATTATCATCAACCCACTGCCTAATATACCCGCAAACCTATCTATGCAAAATAGTCCATTCTGCATCTGTTTTGTTCTCAGGTTTCTCAAAACTAAAAAAAAGCAAGTAGTAGTCTTCAACATAAAGGAGATCTTCCATCTTTCCTTTCCAAACATGATAATTAGAACCATTCAAACTAACCATCCTACTTGTATTAGCTTCCATCATTCAAACAGGTTAAGTCCCCAAACCAAGAACCAAGCTCTGATGCCAATTTGACGGGTAAAGGTGCAATGGGTCACAACGGTATAAACTAAAATGCGGAAGCAAAGCCTTCGTTTGACAACACCTAACCAAACCTGTATGAACCTATGAGGAAGTAAAAAAAATAAGGCACACTAACCACAACTATAAACAGCCCCTAACAGTATCAAATCAGCCCCTAACAGCAGGTAATAACAGTAATCAAGCACACAACAAGAACACCAAACTTTTAGCGTGAAAAACCCCAAAACGGGTAAAAACCACGGGACAACTAGTGCCGCTTAAATCCACTATCAACCAAGAGAGGTACACAAAGTCTTCTCTAGATAACACTAGAGGTATACAACAAACATCATAATCTTGGAATCAACATCAAGATATATGGCAACAAACAAAGAACAAGAAAGGAAGAATATCACCAAAACTGATGCAATCTGCCCGGGAAAGAAACAGGACTTCCAGGCCTCAAAATCAGAATCCCAACGGTCAAAACCTTCCTTTATATGTAAGGAAGCTACTGTCCAAAAATCGTGACGATCCGACGGTTTAATCTCCGGTGATCGTACAAACAATGCTGTTGGGTTTTGGGTGATATTTAACTCCGAAAATCTTCTTTCTCTTTCTCCTTTTTTTCTCTCACTTCACTCTTGTTTGATACACTTCTAACAGCTGAACATTATGCATAAATAAGGGACTAAAATGGACCCAAGATGGGCCTTAAAGTGTTGGGCTCTTAACCTCATGGGCTAAGAAAATACCCAACAGTTTCCACCACCCAAACACCAACGACCATACCTTTATCACCTCACTGCAGAGTACAATCCCGTGGTGTATAGATTCACAAGCATTATCGCACATAGGGAACAACACAACATGCAAATCAATGCCCTTTCTATCTGATTCTACCCTTACCGGTAACCTGCCTTGCACTGTTCTCCAAGTAAAAAAGTTGATCTTTTTTGGAATGAATTTGTTCTAGACCGTCTAAAATTTTGCAACACTGATTGGCTCCAAACGGTCAACCTAAATTGACCAAAAGATGGTCAACTAGGTCAGACAGCCTAAGAGTCAATCTCCATGGAAGTATAGGGGTTTCCCCCGGTCGTTATGTCCCGACGAGGTGTGGATTGTATTCTAACGGGTTTGTGATCAGGTGAATTTGGACAGAAAGGGGTTTGTGATTAATTACACTAAGGAATTTTTAAAGGAAATAACTTAAGTAAGTTATATTAACAAGACTGTAAAATCAGAAAAACCAGAAATGTTTAAAACCTAAAAACGTGTACGTTCAGATTAAATTTACGCGAACGTACAAAATAAAAAGTGAAAACTGAAATCTGAAAACCCACAAGGGGTGAAAATGACTTTTTTACAAACCTAAGGATGAAAGAAAATTTTTAGAAAAAGAAAATAAATTTTCACACTAATTAATTATTTAATATTAATTAAATACTATTAAATACTAATTATTAATATTTAAATAACTTAAATACAATATAATATTATCTTAATACTAGAAAAATGAAAATTAAATTTATAAAATTATAAAATAACTAAAAACAAATTTTAAAACTAAAAATATTTCTTTTTGTATTTTTGTGATTTTTATATTAATTAATTACTAATTTAATTTAATTAAACAAATTAACTAATTTTAAATTACTAATAATACTAAAAAGACTTAGAAAATTATGGAAAATTTTATAAATCTATTTAACCATTACAGGAATCCTAAAAAATTATAAAAAGTTTGTTTTATATGTTTTTAAACTAATTTACTAATTATTATTCTAATTATTAATTAATTACTAATTAAACTAATTAAATAATAAAAACTAGAATATGAACAGTAAAAATTCTAGAAAAATTCTAAAATTACTTTATAACATATAAAAGCTAGGAAAAATATAAAACCCAGGTGTTACTTTATAAAAACTAATTATGCTATTTAATTCTTAAATATTAATTATTAATTAATAAAACTAATATTAAATCTAATAATTACTAAATGACAATATAAAAATCTGGAAAAATCACTGAAATTACTTTATGATAAAAGAAAATTAAAAAAAAAATATAAAAATGCCAAGTACTTAATAAAAATCTAAAAAGGAAAATTAAAAAGATAAATTACATTAAATAGAAACTATCACCTGAAATTAAATTGGTTTTTTCGGGATTTTTCTTTTAGAAAACTATTAAACAACTGGAAATAACAAACTTTTGTAAAAACAACTTGGCTCGAACTAAATAAAAAGCAGTATGCAAGCTTATAGATCCCACAGATTAGCTTTTTGGCTTAAAATGGAATTTATGAACTTGAAAAGCTAATATAATAAGCTGCACACTGAACCAGGAGTAAAATAAGCTGAAAACTAGTGATTTATACTAGGAATAAGCAAAAACAACAAGACAAGCACACTGAATAAGCCACAAAGGCCAAATAAGCAAGTTCCAAACCCCTTGTCTGCACAGAAATGGGACAGAGAAGAGGGGGAAAAGCAGGTGGGACCCAGGGAGCTTAAGCTTACAAGCTTGCTCAAAAATGAAAGATGGCCAGGAGGGGGGTTGAAAGAACCCAAATTGGGGTTGTAGGACCCACTGTGGTGGCCAGAAATAACCACCAAAGGTGGTGGTGGTGATGGTGATCTGCTGTGCACAGGGGACCTTCTTCCCCTGCACCTGTGTTTGGAGGGCAATAGGGCCCACAGAAAAAATCCCAAAAATGAAACAAGATTGGGAAATTAAAGACAAGGTGGGTGACTACAATTAGAAACAAGTTTCAAGCCCTGAAATCAAACAGAAAAATCAACAAAATTCATGCCATTTTTTGCTTTTTCTGACTAAGGCAACTTTGACTTTTTAAGAAAACACTAAGGTTTTGACTATATTGAACTTTGGACTTGATTTATTGATTGATTATGTTACAAGAGGCTATAATCTAACTAATTTAAGCTATGATTACCATTAATGAACTAGTATGAACAATCTTAGGACTAAATCTCTTATTAGTTAACATGAACTAGGGATTGAAGACAATTTTGACTATTGGTCACATGACCACTGGGTTTTAAGGCTTGGGTGTGCTAAATGAACATAATATAACCTGTTTTGACCAAAAATTACCACCAGAACACACTACAATGCACTGAGTTCTCTTGATCCAAACACCCCTCTAGGAACTGATCTTTTTTATTTTCAAAACATATGGTGGGTTCAGATCATGAGATTGAGTCACAGGCACACAACAAGACAACTAAAACTTAAACAAACTCCTAAACAACAACAACAACAACAACAACAACAACAACAACAACAGCAGTAAAACACCATGGTTTAATGATATACTAATTTTGATTGTGAAACTAAAATTTATGAGCATAATCAAATTCAAAGAACAATTACCTCATATTAAGCTCTAATATGACTTAACTATATTAAAGGAACAAAACACACAAAGATAAGTAACAATAAAGTCTATCTATAGTAAAATGCAAAATAATGAAAATGTGAGCTTACAACTGATTTTCAAGCTCAGAGCATGAACCAAGGATCCTAACTACACATCCTAATTCCTCCCCTGAGGCCTAAAACCATATCCATTCCATATCACCCCTGCTCACTGTTCATTCTTCTTCTTCATTGATTTTGATTTTTCATATATTTTTCTATTTTCTTGTATTTTTGAATTAAAGAACAAAACTAGTACAACAACCTTGTAAGCTTCTAAAAACTTACAAATGAGCTTAAATTAAATTAATGTAACAGGTTTGGCAACTATTTAACAAGATTAAGCTATAATGAGATTTTTAATGAAAAATACCAAAAATTGGAATTAAACTGATAACATGAAATTATTTATTACATTAAATTGTAAATACACTAAAAACACTTGAAATTACAAATTAACGCTAGATTTTGCACTGGAAAATAAAGTTAAAACTAAAAGCAACAAACTAAAACTAAAACTACAACTACATACATCCTCTCAGTCTCCTTTTTATTGATCATTGGAGCTCTGTGGGACCCACTTGAGTTTTCCCACTTCAGTATTGACCCTTGGATATCTTCTTTTGATCCCGACCCTTGAATTATCTTTTTGGCGGGAAAAGGGTCAAAGGCAGTTGAGGTAACGTGGAGTGGTTTCAGGGACATTTATTGAGGTTTGGAGGGTTGTGGTGAGCTGGGGGGGACATGCAATGGGTTTGCTGAGGTGGAGGAGGGGGGAGGTGAAGTGTAGCAATGGGATATCAGACAAGTGGGGTGAGGAAGGAGGTGGTCAAACCTGGGAGGTTGACCTGGGGATACGTTTTATATTAAAACGGGGTGAAGGGGTTTGGGCCTTGGGTGGTGTATGGGCCAGGGATTAAGTGTGGGTTGGGGTGGTTTTGTTGTTCGGATTGGGTAGTGTTTTTAATAATTAAAAGGGTCCGTTTGGTTTACATAAGTATCACAAGGACCAAGTTGTAATTTCTGATTTTTTAGGGGACTAAAAGTGACACATTTCCAAAGTTATCACAGGGTTGAAACTTTCCAAGGTTGAATAGTACAAGACCCAATTTTTATTTTTCCAATTTTTAATCCCAGGGACCAAAACTGTAAAATTATGAAACTTGGAAGACCAAACTTGCAATTTTCCCAAACTTTTCACCCAGGTACCATTCTTGCCAAAATAATTAACCAAAGGACCACAAGTGATAATTTCCAAAATTTGAAATCCCAGGGACTAGGGGTGTAATCGAGCCGAGACAACTCGCGAGCAACTCGAGATCGACTCGAAAAATACTCGGTTCGACTCGATTTAAACGAGTCGAGCTCGAGCTCGAGCTACTCGTGTAAGATTTCGAGCCGAGTTCGAGTTTTAAGTTACTCGGCTCGTAAAGCTCGCGAGCCTTAACGAGCTTTCGTAAAATTACATATATACCCTTTATTTATTTAGATATTTACTCATTGTCCTTTGTAGGGCTGTAGGCTACCCACCCTTTTATTAATTCACTAACCCTACAAACATAAACATATCATCATCTTCCTCACATCTCCCTCTCATCTCCTCTCTCTTTGTCTGCCGTCGCCGGCCACCCTGAAACACCATCACCGCCGGCCGCCCAACTTCACTACCACCATCAATATACTCCACTCCACCTCTTCTTTCACCCCATATACCCCACGCGCCGCCAAACCTCTCCACCATCTCATTTCCTTATCCACCGCCGTCCAAAGACACCATCACCACAATTATTTTAACTCTAATATTGTAGATCCATTGAAGAACGGTAAGAAACACGTTTGTACGTGTGGATTGACTCGGTCACGGGTCAAACCCGTGACTAATCTTGTGATTTCGGCGGTGGATAATATCCGTGTATACTCATACTATACGTTAAATTTAGTCTCATTGTATAGTCTAGTAGGTTAGTTTGCTAGTTTGGTGTTTTTGATAGTGAGTTTTTCATAAACTTGATTTTATTTAATATATACGAGCCGAGTCGAGTCGAGTTTCGAGCTCGAGTTTTAGTGATCGAGCCGAGCTCGAGCTTGAATTTTGAGGCTCGGTCGAGCTCGAGTCGAGTTTCGAGCTCGAGTATTATATGTCAAGCCGAGCTCGAGCTTGTCAATACTCGACTCGACTCGGCTCGATTACACCCCTACCAGGGACCATTTCTATCAAATGTGAAACTAGAGGGACCAAAACTGTCAATCTCTAAAACTTTTTACCCAAAGTCCATTTTTGATAACTTTTGATTTTTAAAGGACTTGGGTTGACTTTTCTTTCAAAATAAATGCTCAGGGACTAATTTTGACAAGTTTTGAAAGTTGGGGGACTGAAACTGCCAATTATGCAAACTTTGTACGTTTTCAACGGTTTTTATTTATTTTGCATCTAAAACATATAAAACACAATTTTGAGATATTTTCTGTATTTTGATGCATTTCTGAGTATTTTTGTATGTTCTTGCAATTCAGATTGACAAAAAATGATGAGTGTTTGAGCACTCATCAAACACCTACATTCAAGCACTTCACTTCCACAACATATGATACTTCTTGACTGAAAACACGTCGTCATCGTCTAGCTCCCAATTCCATGCGTCCCTGCCATTCAAAGAAATAACAATTATAAGCACTCTTTTGGTTGAGGCTTTGTGCACAGCACACACTATTTTGTGGATTCAAAGTTGGACCTAAACGGAAATCGATCATTATGTTAATCAAATTACAAAGAGAGCATAGTCTAAAAATGTTACCAGAAGTGTCGAAAATATTCCTAATCGACAAGGTGCCTACAATTTATAAGATGATTGATAAGACCCAAATCAACCCAAGCTAGCTCTTTATTTTAATATATTACAAGTATATGTACAACGCACCAGTAAATATAGGTGATAAGACCATCGGATTTATCATCTCCCTCAGAGATGCACAGACAACAATCACAACACATCTCTCGAAATCAGGTTATCCTTGTATCCCTATGAGAAATGTAACAAAAAATCTTCATACACGACAATAACAAAGTGAAGAAATATGTTAAATCAGGAATCATTTATCGGTTTTAGACATCAAATGGATTCACTTATCAAATATAAGTAGCTTCAGGTATTAGTGATAATGTAATACTAAGGACATAGAAAAGACAAGTATACAATCCTAGAAGAAAATCCTACCCATAACGAGGATGATACCTACCATTATGACAGGCCTCTCAATAAACTGTCTTCTTACTTCCTAAAGTGCTAAACAAACTCCAGGGCAGTCCTACCAACTGCAGCACAGCCCAGGCCAGGAGAAACAATATATGGCTAGGTTTCCCGACCTGTGTAAATGAGGTATAAGCAAATGTTGCTAACTCATCCATATAGACACTGAACAAAGGAAAAGATGCAGGTGCAGTAGATCCGATGGCAAACCCCTGGTGGTTGCTTTTGTGGTGTTCCAGTTTACTTTCAGGCTGCCGAACTATAACAGTTGTACTCTATCATCACTAAAATACTCCCTATTTACTACCATCTCAACGTCAAACCATTCCTTTTCTTCTCACTCACTCATCTCCTTTATCCTCATAATGGTCACATCATTTCTCACCATAAACCTACATCTCAGTACCTCACTAACACATTTACACTCACGCAAAACTTTCATCTCCAGTAGCAAACACCTTCACTTTAACCGACAAAACCACCTCTCATATCCTCTTACGTTTAATCACATAATAGCCTACCTCCCTACAACTCCTTCTCACCCCTCCCATTAAAGCCTAGAGTATATTTACTTAAAAAAAGCGACACAACTTGTTTTAGTTTTGGTTTTGGTTTTGGTGTTTCTTTTTTTTTTTTTTTTTTATTTTTTATTTTTTATTTTTTTTTTCTTCACGTAGGAATTGGCTACGTTTTCTAACTGATGCTTTTGTTTGTAGTACGTAACAGACTATTGCCATCTTCATCACAAGGAAGTACTTTTGTTTGTTGTATATTTATAATAGGATATTTTTTTAAGCAGTTGGTTATTGCAAAAACACAATAATTGTTAATATTGATTTGGATGTGCACACATGGAATGGTTTGGTACGATTGATACTTTAAAAGCTCTCGAGCATCCGGTGTCCTATTGCTGACCTTTCCTAGCACATTCGATGCTAATCAGACCAGTGTGGTGACACCAGACTGCGTCGTACCCAACATGTGCTCCATATCTAATGGTCTTACTATTAAGTTGGTTAATTTAGTATAAACTTACAAAGTTGAAGCTCAACTTGGACATAATGAACTATTAAGTAATTTTCTTGTGGCTTTCATACTCATCAACTCAACATTCACTTGCGATAAAAAAAACAATTCAAATACAAATCGTAGCTCAATTTCCATATATGTCAACATTATTAGCAAAAAAATGTTTCCGTTTATCAATTATTCTATATGATGCATCACTGTCACAGGCAACACTCATTCACTAAAATCTAATTCTAGATAATATAACAATACATTGTCTAACTAAACATAGGATCACAAACAAATCATAATATGATACAGTAATCCACAAAACTCCTTTACCCAAAAAGTAATCCACAAAACTCGTAACAATATGTAATTGAATAGATGTAATATTATTAGTTTTTAACACATCTCATAGGCAGTGTTCTGAAAGGCTCAAGGCGCACTAAGGCGCAAAGGGGGCCAAAGAGCCTCGAGTCGAGGCGCATTCCAAGGCGCGGGATTCATGAATGCGAGGCGCACTAAAAGCATTAAGTTTTTTTATAATATATGTGACCATTTATGTAGCTTAAATAATACAAAATAACATTAAAATACTTAATGCATAACACATATTGCCATAATAAATATTAAAATGGATCGGTTGTCACTTCTAAAACGGATCAACTCTTTGGCACGATGACCTATATAGAAATTAAAATCCATATCAGACTAAATATGCTTGTGTCCTACACTTGTAGCTTACATCTAACAAAGCTCACAATTGAACCAAAATATCAAGCAAGCAATATATTAATATTCAATGCACAATGCTACATTTTCATGATAATATGTCGTAAAAAATACGTAATGAAACAAAATAACTTATTAAAGAAAATTTCAATCAATAAAATAAATATAAAATCAATTCAAATTTACAAATCATATAAATACTCACCTATGACTTAAAAAGGCCCATGTATTATATCTTTAAAAAAAAAATGCTCAAGGCGCGAAATATGGCCTAGGCGCAAAAATCCCCCAAGGCGCAAAGGCGCAAAATGCGCCAAGGCGCACGCTTTTTTGGGGAGTCATGCATGTTGTGCGCCTCGAGTCAAAAAAAGCCCCAAGACTAGCGCCTTGTGCGCCTTAGCGACTAGGCGCGCCTTAGGCGCGATTTTGACAACTTTGCTCATAGGTACATTCTTTTGATCTGTTACAAAAAACAGTCGACATGTATAGTGACTATGTTCTATCGAAGTAGGGACAAGATATATATCTTTGTCCCTCAGGTCCCAACTGTAGTCTATATATAATAATAACCACGAAATATGATGCTCGGCTAAGATGTGTTTGAACAACCATAGCTCTTCCACACGGAGTATCGTTTCGAATGGATCAAATACAACTTAAACTGATGTTCCATCAGTTTCAGATATTGAATATTTTGATCGACCAAATGTGCTTATGGGGTGACCCTCTATAGCGACAGCGGTCAAGTTGTAAGTTGCAATAATGGGGGATGGGTTAACGTTCCCCGTTATATGAAAACGCGTTTTCAATGTTGAATTCGCACTCATGTTTATGGCAGTAGAGTTGATGAATTCGTACTCGACGTACAAATTGGAAAATGATTTGCATGACTAAAATTCATGCCTAAAAACATGCCTAACTCTATGATGACAACACATGGCAAGATTAGTGGTGAGGATCATGAAAGAGAAGATGTGCATTCCACATGTCACATGATTAATTGATTAGGCATAAATTTAGTCTTATGAATTAGGTCCCTCTATCATTACTCGTACAAATTTTCAACATCTACTTGGCCGACTTTCATGGTACCAACATCGGTTGCGAAATGCACCGATAACTGGTATCCAAGAAGCATAAAAAAAAGCGGTAGAAACTATTGATAAAAGGAGTTTTGAAATAGTCCAACGGAAGCGAGGTGGTGGAGGAGGAGGTGGTGGTGGTGCTGTCTCAGGTGGAGGTGGTGGTATTTGGGGTGATGTCATCTCTATTCCTGTGTCGGACCTCATTATTTTTGGTCGATATTTTGATGGTACGTGGTTGTCTTGTTAATCGCGTTCGTAGGGATGATGAGCATATAACACAAGCCGAATGATTTGTTGAATGATATTAAGAATAAGTTGTACGATGATATCAAAGATAATCTAAAACCTCAAACAATCTTTTATTAACTGCTAAAACTCAAAAGTTGGCACAGATTACCAATTATCAATAAGCAAAGAATACAAGATCAGATTATTGTTAAAACAATAATAATCAAACGATTACAGTGAAGAGACTGATCAAGATGATAAAACAATGTGAATGAAAGAATAATACTCTTATGCTAAAACTCAAAATTTGTCCCAACTTAATTTTTATTTTTGCAATTGATTTTTTCTAAAAGTTTCAAAAGATATCTTGATTGGTTCCTAATAACACTTATGATAACACCTCTTAACCATTTCACTTCCATTGATTTATATGTGTCATACAAATTCCAAGTAAATAATAAATACACTAAGGTAGTAAAATGTTAGGGAAGGTAATTTCTAAAAGTATTTGTAGTATACACATGGTGTATTAACACTTATATTTTTAATAAATACATAAAATAAGTGTCTTACATAAAAATTAAAAGCACCAGGGATTTAGTAGATATACAAAAATGTCTTTAAACGATGTTACTATGAAAGTTAGAGGCGAGATAAATATAAAACTCATATTTGTCGTATAACTAATAAACCAATTATAGTCATCCATTTTTTTTAACTAAACTCATAAAAAATTATTTTACACATTTTTTTCAAAAACAACATATCTTGTAAACGGTAAATCTTCAAGCAACAAAAAATACACGATCGCGACTAGAATTAAATTATCATTCTATAGATATGCACTGCTATATACTTTTGACGAACTTTTTTTTTTTATTTTTTTTAGCTTCCGCCCAAAAAATCACATGTGATTCGTAAAAATCACATATGATTTGATTTTTACAAAGCACATATGATTTTTACGAATCACATGTGATCTCTACAAATCACATGTGATTTTCTGGGCGAAATTTAAACAAAAAAAAAAAAAAAAAAAAAAAAAAAAAAAAAAAAAAAATCTTCGTAAGTATATAACAATGCATATCTATAGAAAGATAATTTAATTCTCGTCGCAATGGTATGATTTATTCGCGTAACGATTAACGATTTGCGAGATGTTAAATTTTAAAAAAACGGTGAAAGTTTATTTTTTAATTTCGATTAAAAAAATGAATATTTAATTATTTATGATTGGTTCATTCGTTTATGACAAATATGAGTTACGTATTGAACTTTTGTCATGAAAGTTATAGACAATCTTTAGTATTTAATAATCATTTAATGCTATTTAATATTAATTAATGATTTAATT
Source organism: Artemisia argyi (assembly GCA_030686995.1). Classification (NCBI taxonomy): domain Eukaryota; kingdom Viridiplantae; phylum Streptophyta; class Magnoliopsida; order Asterales; family Asteraceae; genus Artemisia; species Artemisia argyi. The sequence goes on along the minus strand of CM060681.1, from coordinate 31,284,274 downwards.
AATTATTAAAAACAGAAATATTTTCTTTCAATTCTAACTATTTGAAAACTGTATATAAATACCTAAGTACCAACAAAGATAATAATACAACTCTAAATATTCATTCTTTTGAAAATTTTAGTTTACAATGGAAAAAAATATGATGTGTTTTCTTATCATTTGCATGTTGTTTACAAGTTCTACCAAAATGATTGTTGTTGGGCAACAAGAATTCTGCAGTAACCTAGGTAGTACTTCAGTGACTCTCATTTGTTCGTTTAATTTATAACAATCATTGCGTTTTTGTATATTTATGAATAAATATAACGAGGTTACTACAGTTTGCGTGTGGCTGCTGATTTTTATGTTTCATTAATAACATAAATGTACGTTATATAGTTTATAAAAGAATTGTTTACACTTTTAGTTTATATTTAAAGGTATAAAACCTTCACAACATTAGAAAAATGTTTAAACTATTTTTGGTTTAGATTGAATATTATCTAATTAAAATAATAAGTTTCAATTAAATTCAACTGATTTTTCTAATTTATTAGTTTAAATAGCTAAATCAAAATATGTTTATATATATATATATATATATATATATATATATATATATATATATATATATATATATATATATATATATATAGTGAGGATCATGTGCGGATGAAAATTTTAAGTGTGGACGTGCGGATATATCTACATCGGCCAATTCAGATCTGATCTTGACTTTTTGTAAAAAAGTCAAAATCTGATCTTAATATCACCGTAAGTTTTAACTATCAAAACGATGTTTTTTTGAATTTTGTTTCAGCGATTCTTAACTATTTGTTGTCCTCTATACTTTTTAATTTTTTCAGATTTTTTTTAATAAAAAGGTTATTATGATATTAAAAATTATGATAGTTTCTGTGATATTAGAACCATGATATTTAAAAACAATTATATTTACTGTGATATTAAAAAGTTATCTTGATATTAGTAAAAAAAACTTAATATCTCTGTTTTTTATTACGATATTAAGAAAAGTTGTAGTGATATTAAAAAAAAATTTACTTTGCTATTAAGAAGACATGATAATTACGGTGATAATAACAAAATTCATAATATCATTATACCTTTTAACCATGAAAATGATTTTTTTTTTTTTTTTTTTTTTTTTTTTTTTTTTTTTTATTTTTTTCAGCGATTCTTAATAAATTGTTGCCCTTTTTTATTTTATTTTTTAATTTTTTCAGATTTTTTTGAATTATTTTTTTTAATGTTACTGTGATATTATCCGCACTATCCCTATTTAAAATGTAATCCGCACCTGATCCCTTTCATATATATATATATATATATATATATATATATATATATATATATATATATATATATATATATATCAATGTTCTAAAAGGCGTGAGGCGTGGCGTGGCGGCACAACCACGCCTCAAGCCTTACGCGCCTTTGCGAAGCCTTGGCGTTTCTTAAGGCGTGCTTAAGGCGGCAACAAAATATTTATAAATTTATGTATTTATAATTTTATATCATTTTATAAGAGGAATTTCAAATACTAAAGCCCAAATCCCAAATAGCCAGGCCCAAATACGAGGCCCAAGTAGGAATTAAGTTTTGAAATTACGAGGCCGAAGAAAGAAATAACCCAAATACTTGAAATTCAAGCCCAAATCTATAAATCCCCTAAATGATTCTAAAAATGGCGCCACGCCTTAAAAAAAGGCGCGCCTTTGCACGCCTTTTCGCGCCTTATTCCACGCCTTTTCACACGACGCCTAGACCTCACGCCTTGGTTCATTTCGTGGCGTCGAGGCCACGCCTCGCGCCTTGGCGACGCCTTGGCGGCGCCTTTTAGAACAATGATATATATATATATATATATATATATATATATATATATATATAGAGAGAGAGAGAGAGAGAGAGAGAGTTAGGATCAAATAGGAAGAAACCGCAACCACACATTCTAGATGCACCTACAAAAATAGATACATCTTCATTCAAACTTTCCCTCAAAAATAAAAATGTGTGATTTGAATTACTTCTTACCCTTTTTATTTTAATTATTCTTCTTATTGGATCTCTTCTATATATATATATATATATATATATATAGTGTATCTTTATTTTCAGAACCCTGTTAAGTGCGGGAACTGCGAGAATTCTAATTTTGCATTAGAAAACATGCATGTTCATATAAAAATGTTTGTTTCTTACATACACCTTAATACACATAATACATGTTTATATAAAAACCTGTTAAGTGCAATAGATCAATGCAAAATGGTTTTATTTTTAGAACCCTGTTAAATGCGGGAACTGTGAGAACTCCAATTATGCATTAGAAAACATGCATGTTCATATAAAACATGTATGTTTTCTTACATACACCTTAATACGCAGGCATGTGTATGTAAGAAAACATACATGTTTTATATGAACATGCATGTTTTCTAATGCAAAATTGGAGTTCTCGCAGTTCCCGCACTTAACAGGGTTCTGAAAATAAAGCTCCCCTATATATATATATATATATATATATATATATATATATATATATATATATATATATATATATATGAGTATGGTTATTGTGGAAAGTCTCTAATGGTAAAAACTATAGGAAGGGTTTTTAACCATTGGATTATTAGATTATTGCAATATATAGATCATTAAAAAGAAAAAACAATTATTTCTTGTACGTCTGCGCTAATTAAGATGATGCATGTAATTTTTAAGGTGGTTTAACCAAACACTTGATTTAATTTCTTACATTATAATATTTAATTTTTCTTTAGAATAATAGATTTGAGTCCACAGTAGTATCTCTAATTCATTATGTGACAAATACTAACAAATTAAGATTTATTTATTAGTGTTTCTAATTAATGTTTTGTAATATTTGGGTTCCATTGCAGGTCCAGATGTAACATCATTTGTTATTGATTTTGCACCTAAACTTTGCCAAACTGGTATTTGTGGTCCAACCTGCCAAAATCGCGTGCCAATAGGACGGGTAGTAAGACGTTCAACTTGTAAAGGCACTATTTGCATTTGTTGTTCAAGCCCATCACCACCAAACCCTTAATGTGAAATTATGATCAAACTTTCATACATAAATTAATAAATTTCAAAGGAAAGTGAGTATCCGTTTGAGTTTTGTTTTGATTCCTTTATTTAAAACCACAAAGCTACATACACAGATATGCTTTGTTAAGCCTCCCCTACTATTGGACTAACTAACCAAATACTATACTATCAACATAAATTCTTTTGGATCATGTGCATTTTTTTTCGAACAAGGCAATTTCGATTAACCATAAGATAATGCACAACAAGATGTTACAACTGAAAGTACTAAAACCTTCTAGGCCAACCACATCACTACTATATACAATACAAAAACAATTTAAACTAAGCCTCGAAAGAAACCCATAGCCTCACAACCTTTTCCACACTTTGTGCAGCAAAGCTGGGGACATCTACACAATTGATTTCCACAACCTTAACTTATTTGTTTTAAACTAACCAATTTACACCAAGCCATTATACTCTTGGCATTCACAATACCCAACACCCCTTTCTAAACCCACACAACATTAAAACAGTACATGATCTTGGATCCACCAGCCACACGTCCCATCTTAATTTATATTTGCTCGATCTTTGCACAATCTATTCATAGGACCTCAACTGAATTTGTTGAAAAACTTTCTTATGGGATTCGACCTTTTTCCCGAACACCCGACAATTACAATATCTCCAAATAAACTATCCCGTTGTCCAAACAACCGCTTGCCATATTGCTATATTTTTTGATGACATCCCCCCACCGCCATTATGATTAAGCATATCATATCATGTGAACACATTCACATTGCCTAGTTTCCACCACCCAAACATCAACGACCATACCTTTATCACCTCACTGCAGAGTACAACCCGTGGTGTATAGATTCACAAGCATTATCGCACACAGGGCACAACACCGAATGCAAATCAATGCCCTTTCTATCTAATTCCACCCTTACCGGTAACGTGCCTCGCACTATTCTCCACGTAAAAATGTTGATCTTTTTTGGAATGAATTTGTTCTAGACAGTCTAAAAATTTGCAACACCTACATTCAAGCACTTCACTTCCACAACATATGATACCTCTTGACTGAAAACACGCCGTCAACGTCTAGCTCCCAATTCCACGCGTCCCTGCCATTCAAAGAAATAACAACAATCATAAGCACTCTTTTGGTTGAGGCTTTGTGCACGGCACACACTATTTTGTGGATTCAAAGTTGGACCTAAACGGAAATCGATCAATATGTTAATCAAATTACAAAGAGAGCATAGTCTAAAAATGTTACCAGAAGTGTCGAAAATATTCCTAATCGACAAGGTGCCTACAGTTTATAAGATGATTGATAAGACCCAAATCAACGCAATCTAGCTCTTTATTTTAATATATTACAAGTAATGTAGAAGGCACCGGTAAATATAGGTAATAAGACCGTCGGCTTTATCATCTCCCTCAGAGATGCACAGACAACAATCACTACACATCTCTCGAAATCAGGTTATCCTTGTATCTCTATGAGAAATGTAACAGAAAATCTTCATACACGACAATAACAAAGCGAAGTCATGACCGTGAAGAAATATATTGATCGATTAATCAGGAATCATTTATCGCTTTCAGACATCAAATGGATTCACTTATCAAATATAAGCAGCTTCAGGTATTAGTGATAGTGTAATACTAAGGACATAGAAAAGACAAGTATACAATCCTAGAAGAAAATCCTACCCATAACGAGGATGATACCTGCCATTATGACAGGCCTCTCAATAAACTGTCTTTTTACTTCCTAAAGTGCTAAACAAACTCTAGGGCAGTCCTACCAACTGCAGCACAGCCCAGGCCAGGAGAAATAAAATGGCTAGATTTCCCTACCTGTGTAGATGTTTTATAAGCAACTGTTGCTACCTCATCCATATACGCACTGAACAAAGGAAAAGATGCAGGTGCAGTAGATCCGATGGCAAACCCCTGGTGGTTGCTTTTGTGGTGTTCCCGTTTGCTTTCAGGCTGCCGAACTATAACGGTTGTGCTCTATCATCACTAAAATACTCTCTATTTACTACCATCTCAACGTCAAACCATTCCTTTTCTTCTCACTCACTCATCTCCTTTATCCTCATAGCGAACACCCTCACCTTAACCCACAAAACCACCTCTCATATCCTCTTACGTTTACTCACATAATAGCCTACCTCCCTACAACTCCTTCTCGCCCCTCCCATTACACAAAGCCTAGAATATATTCACTTCAAAAAAGCGACACGACTTGCTATTTTTTATTTATTTATTTTTTCACGTACGAATTGGCTAGGTTTTTAAAGTGTGTTGGACTTCAATTGCATAAGTCTTGTTGGACAACTCTATGCTCGGTACAAGATGTAATAACGAAAAGCCTAAGGGCTAAACTTGTTAGTTAGTTAGTTAATAACCGAATAACGGTTATAGTTAGTTAGTAACCGAATAACGGTTAAAGGTAGTTAAAGGTAGTTAATTTAGTTAGTTATTCGGTTATACCTGTTGGTGAATAGACATGATGGTTCGCCTGTGAACCTATATAAGGAAGTACTTTTGTTTGTCGTACATTTATAATAGGATATTTTTTAAGCAATTGGTTATTGCAAAAACACAATAATTGTTAATATTGATTTGGATGTGCACACATGGAACGGTTTGGTACCATTGATACTTAAAAAGCTTTAGAGCATCCGGTGTCCAATTGCTGACCTTTCCTGGCACAGCCGATGCTAATCAGACCCAGTGTGGTGACACCAGACTGCGTCATACCCAACATGTGCTCCCAGCTCCATATCTAATGGTCTTACTATTAAGTTGGTTAATTTAGTACAAACTTACAAAGTTGAAGCTCAACTTGGACATAATGAACTATTAAGTAATTTTCTTATGGCTTTCATATCAACTCAACATTCACTTGAGATAAAAAAAAAGAATAATAAATTAAAAATAATAATAAAAAAAAATAACAATTCAAAAACAAATCGTAGCACAATTTCCATATGTCAACATTATTAGCAAAAAAATGTTTCCATTTATCAATTATTCTATATGATGATGCATCACTGTCACAGGCAACACTCATTCACTAAAATATAACAATACATTGTCTAACTAAACATAGGATCGCAAAAAAATCATAATATGATAAAGTAATCCACAAAACTCGTAACAATATGTAAATGAATAGATGTAATATTATTAGTTTTTAACACATCTAATAGGGTACGATACATTCTTTCGATCCATTACAAAAAACAGTCGACATGTATAGTGACTATGTGCTATCGGAGGAGGGACAAGATCTATATCTTTGTCCTTCAGGTCCCAACTGTAGTCTATATATAATAATAACCACGAGACACGATCCTCAGCTAAGATGTGTTTGAACAACCATAGCTCTTCCACAGGGAGTCTCGTTTCAAATGGATCAAATACAACTGAAACTGATGTTCCATCAGTTTCAGATATTGAATATTTTGATCGACCAAATGTTTTTATGGGGTGACCCTCTATAGCGACAGCGGTCAGGTTGTAAGTTGCAATAACGGGGGATGGGTTAACATTCCCCGTTATATGAAAACGCGTTTTGAGTGTCGAATTCGCACTCATGTTTATGGCTGTAGAGTTGATGAATTTGTACTCGACGTACAAATTTTCAACATCTACTTGGCCGACTATCATGGTACCAATATCGGTTGCGAAACGCACTGATAACTGGTATCCTAGAAGCATAAAAAAAGCGGTAGAAAATATTAATAAAAGGAGTTTCGAAATAGTCCAACGGAAGCGAGGTGGTGGTGTTGGAGGTGGTGGAGGAGGAGGTGGTGGTGGTGGTGCTGTCTCAGGTAGTGGTGGTGGTGCTGTCTCAGGTGGTGGTGGTATTCGGGGTGATGTCATCTCTATTCCTGTGTCGGACCTCATAATTTTTTAAGGTGATTGATAGAGAATGGAAAGTGATATGAGCACAGATATGAACTTATAGATTTCAGTAAGAAATGATATAAGAACTAGAGAATAAGATGAATTCACAATGGCTAGAACATGAATTGAACCTTATATCTCGATTGATGATTGATCAAAATGACCAGAAATCAGTTTAAGGTGATTGATAGAGAATGAGAGAGAATTTTATTACAAAACAGACTGAATGAAATATGACAACTAAACGGGTATTTAAAGGGCAGGATATGGGTTGGAATGGAGGGAAAAGCTGTTGGAGTAACACACGTGCACTTCACGTGCCAAACAACTATCCATTTCAACTCATATGCACAGGATCAGACCCTCTACTTTATTACCTACAAAGACGTAAAAAAGTAAAAAAGAAAATAAGCAAAAGATAATAAGTGATATGTTTAGATGTCAAATTACTGCTTATTTGAACATAAGTACACAACGATTATTCTTGTGAGATATTAATCTCAATTAGTGAAAAACAAAAGATTACAATGTAAGAACTTATCTACATCTCCGTAGTAAACTAATAAGACTGACTTTTCATTATCTACATCTCTGTGAAGTCTCTTCATTGCTTTCTCTCTGTTTTTGTTTCATGGAATCATAGAACACAAAGAAAAGGTAGTTACATGATAATGTCTTTCATTCTTTAAGTATTTGAGTGATTGTATTGTTTTGCCTAATTTTGTGATTTATTGCTTTGTCTCTGTTTCTTCTTCATTCTAATTAGTAATTACGTGACTGATTTTGTTTTTATCACACCTAATTTTGACAACTTTATGGGTCACTGTAATACAGAAATTGATAGCATTGTCAAAAATGTTATGATATAAATGGTTCTGATATAATTTGCTTTGTTACTATTACAGCAACAAATATCAAACAATATTACATGCACTTCATGTTTGAAGTGACCCATAAAATTATCAAACAATATTACACTTCATGTATTGTAGTTGCGCTAATATCTTGACTCATTTTGTGTTCATTTGTTGAAAGTGGTGAGTTGAATATAAAAGATGGATGAGTTCATTGATATTACAATTGAAGACTCGTCGAGACCAACATTGTAGAACATGGTTAATTCGCCAATAGTCGAGTATGTTTATGTTATTTTCTTAGTTGAGAATTTGTTTACCTCTTGCTTATTTGTTACATTATTAACTTGTCTGTTTAGGCGAGTAACATCCAAATACAAGCTAAAATTGAGATACAAAGGCTTCTTTAAGTTAGTGAAGAACTCATCCAGGATAAGATATTGTTTCGGCTCTCAAAAATGTATTTATATGGATGCATCCTCATACAACTTGAACCAACTAAATGAAGAAGTCTTAAAGCATTATCAATCAAAGAGCGATTTAGATTTGTCAATTCTTTTTCTTGAAAAGCACGCAACAGAGCAATCTTTTATTGAGCTTAATTCCGATGAAAACTTCATGGTTATGCTTAGAATGTTTGAGAAAGAAAAAGAGATCACCGTTTTTGTGACAACAGACAATAACCTTGGAAAAAATACAACACAACAAAGGTAAAATCATTTTCTTTATGTATTGTACTTCCCACATATGTTCATGTAATTAATCATGTAAAGTTTTGGTACAGTGGTGAAGATAAAATAATTGAAGAACCACATGGTGATGGTGATTCGGACTACTATCCGAGTGATGAAATCTGTTATAGCCATATTAATAGTGACGATGAAGATTATGAGCAATTAGGGAAAACTTCTTTACATGAAACACACAAATACCCATTAAAAAAATAATAAAAGATAAAAAAATATTCCAACGCAAGTTGGTAAGTTAACGCTCAACCAACGCCATTAATTTCTCAAGGGCGTGTAGTAACGCCGGCAACGTAGGTGCCACATCGGCATAACTCCGACTCCTGCGTTATCATACCTAAAGCTCTAAGACTCGAGGTAGTGGTCATCACTCACTCACTTTTCACCTTAGCGCCACATCACTATTCAAATCCCCTCACCTCCTCTCACTTTCACCCGTAATGGGCACCACTCCCTTAACATTTAATTGAAATACTCATTTTATACAAACATATCTCACAAAATAACTCACACTCTTACAAATCAAATACTACGTAAACAATTATAAAAACACCCCACGAGGCCCAAAAATGCTCATGAACCGAGTGGTGAGGAGGGTCACCACTTCCCTCCTCTTTTCTCTTGTGTCGCGCGTGACAACCTACCCAAGTAATGGGGATAGCTTGTGAGGTTGGTGGTGAAGGGTGATGCCTCACCCCTATTGCCTTGAGCCTCGAGTTAGTTAAAAACTTTATTGATGTTGTTATTTTAACATATCCGCTACATGCGTACGTATATTAATTGACTCGTTTGAATATATGAGTTGTCCTTAGTAATCTAAAGCCCAAATATTTATGAAACATATCACGTATACGTACCTTGTATGTACATAATATATCATGATGTACTGATTATCAAACTACATGGCAAATCAAACTATTCTAAGAGTACTTTGCACACCAGTCGTAGGTGGCAAGCAAACTGGCGCCGACGGTGTTGAGCCACCGTAACCCCCCCCCCCCCTGTGCGAAAGTGACTGAGTGAGCATACTAGCTTGCGTGAGTTTACGAAAGAAGAGGAAAAGGGGGGGGGGGGGGGGGGGGGGGATAATAACGGCTAGATTTTCAAACTATTTTTTTTAATTTTTAATTCCAAATTAAACTTTTTTAACACTATAAATAATACCTCATTTTAATCAATTTTCACACAACTTTCTCTACCAAAACACATACTCTCTACCAAAATGTCTAGTGATGATTCTTTTACAATTCTTTTTCCGATAAAGATGATTTGAGTAACATTTTGTTGATTACGCAAGTTGTTCAGTATCATCAAGCGTTGCAATAACAAGCTGATAGATCACCTACTTGTAATCCAACACACAGCGATCGTGAGACTACCGAATAACGTTTGTTAGATGACTATTTTCGTGATGAGCCATAAACTATTTTTAGGAATAGTCAAAGGTATTGAAACTTATACTTTCAATCCACTTCACGAGCATTTTAAGTTACATAAAGTCTAACCCGATGCTACGGATCGCATGAGTATTAGTGTTATTATGAAGTGCATGTCTACCATACGCCAATTGGCATACGCCAAAACTCCCCATGCATTTGATGAATATTTACAAATGAGTGAACGTTGTGCATGCGATTTGTTTAAATAATTTGTGTATGTGCATTATTGATTTGTATATGCACGAGTTTGTAAGAAAAGTCGACTTAAATGACATTCAAAATTTATATGCAGCACATAAGAGAGTTCATAGGTTTCCGGGAATGCTCGGAAGTATTGATTGTATGCACTTGAAATTGATTAACTTCCGAAAGCATGACATGGGAAATTTGGTAGAGATGATAAAAAAAAATATCCAACTATAATGCCTGAAGTTGTGGCATCGTACGATTGTGGATTTGGCATGCATTTTTTAAGGTAGCAGGAGCGAATAACGATCTTATAGCCTAATATAATTCTCCATAATTCGACAACCTTCTTGATGACATCGCCCGGGTGGCTCCGTTTGAAGTAAATGGAGTTGCATTTCAAAATGGGTATTACCTAGCTGACAGGAATTACCCACGGCGGGCAAGTTTTGACAGGTCATTTTCAGTTCCACGAGACGAGAAAATTGCTTTCTCTAAACGACGACAAGAAGGTGCTCGAAAGGATGTTGAAAGAGATTTTGGTGTTCTCCAAGGACGTTGCGGAATTATACAATAACCAGCGCGAGCTTACACCCTCAACACCCTACAAAGAATCATCTACACGTGCATCATATTGCAAAACATGATTTTGAATGATCAAAAGTTTGCAATACGTGAATTCAACGACTTGTATGTTAGTCTGCTGGCAAATGTACAACGTAATTGGATCGAGAGATGCGAAGTGCAATGGAAGAAAGCCATAGAACTGAAACAAATACACGCAAGTCTTCAACGAAATCTTGAGCATATTTGGCAACGAATCTACAACATCAACAAGGAAAGTAGTTTATTCATAATTTCATGCATTTTTTAATATTCGTATTGTTTTTTAAATTTCATATGTTTGTTTTTCGTATTGTAATTTGTAATTTTATTTGATAAATTAATGAAATTTAATTTGTTCAAAAAATAGAAAAGAAAAAAAAAATAGTGGGTGAGACTCTTTTGGCTCAAGCCATGAGGGAGAGTATATTTTAGTATATGAGTGAGTCGCTAGTGTGACGCTGAAATGATAAACTAATTCTAACCATTTTAAGCTACGATACCTAGTGCTCTGATATATAGTAAAAACACATTGAAGCATTAATTCAATTGAAAATTATTAGATAAGGAGTTAATTAGGTAAAGTTAAGATGAAGTAGAATAGGTGTTAGTTTTTCTAGTTTAGCATATACACATCGATATGTCGTACATACATGACCTTATTTACTGAGCCATGTTACTTGTCTCGCAAAAGCTATTCACTAAATTTGATGTTGTAAATTATTATCTAGTATTCTAGTGGTAACAAGTGCCAATAATTTTAGAAAATAAAGAGTGAGAGAGGCTATCTACCACACTCTCTTATGTTCCAATAACTTACTATCAGATAAAAATGTAAAAGCATCTTTCCTCTATATTTCCAAAAAAGTGCAACTATTACCCGGTTTTCATATTGACACTATCGAGTCACCAGTTACTCGAATCATCGGTTCTACAGTTATATTAAACCGGTTTTCAACCGATAAACATCTTTTATATTTATATAATAAAACAAAACTCCAAGTGGTGACTTTTTCATTTCAAAAAAAGTAAACCATACTTTATCTAGTAATAATATTATTTAAAACAAAATTATTTTCTTATTAGATAACATTTTATATTTATCCATAACATAAGTAGAAGATAAGTACAAAAAATATAGATAAGATGCAATTAACAATAGGATTAAAACTTTTAAATACTTATCTTTAATAATAAAAAACTATAATTAAACATAATAAATCAGACAAAACAAAGATTAAATTATTTATTTTTAAATAAATAAAAATATATGATTCAAATTTTTTTTTAAAAAACCTGCGCGTGCACGGGCATTATAACTATTTACAATATATAAAGTTGTCAAACACTTATATAACCTGTAAAATATACTATGAAGCACACAATAATTTACAAAACATAGAATCTAATAAACAGGTAAAATACAAATTTTAAAGTAAAAAGTCACATTACAAATATGGAAAAAGTTCACATTATCACGATACACCATCCCATGTCTCTTATTTGTTGTTCTTGTTTGGCTATTCTCTAATTGAGAAACGAGATAATTTTTTTCCTTTTTCTCTTGTAACAGTGATAATTATTTGTCCTCTTATTTGTTCTAACAATGCAAAGTCTTTTTTTTTTTTTTTTTTTTTTTTTTTTTTTTTTTTTTTTTTTAATTTAATTTAATTTACACGTATTAACGTAGGTCTAATATGCGGCATATATTTTTGTCCTTTTGTTTGTAACATGAATGTGTTTCGTAATTGACTCTTATTATTTTATTATTATGTACTAGTTATAATACCCGTGCACGCACGGGTTTTTTCTAAATTTTTTTTCTTAAATGTTTTTACATACAGAGTTAAAAATAGGAGATTTATTATTTTATATAATGATTTTGGAAACAACGATGCAAGAGTAGTATCCTTAGCCAAATGAGATCGCAGATGATTCCGACCAATCTCATAAACAGTCCTTAACGTATACATATCCTTAGTACCAACAATTATAATCCAAAATAGCATCCTCAACCAAAACACAAACCACACCATTTCCTCGAGTCTTTCCCAACAATTATTGATCCGATATATCCTCAACCAGAACATAAACGAAACCATTTGTGTACAATCTTAAAAGTTGATTGTGTAAAAAGATGCAACACTTTGTACATTTTATGAATAATGGCTAAAAAATAGGTATTTATTTGAGTGTTTTATAACACCAGACTCAAATGAGTACATCACCATCTCTATCCTTTTTACCATGCCTACCCATTCTCAGCGCATCCCTTAATGTAAGTTTTTATGATCGGTTGACACCTAAATAAAAGGTTGTTTGCATTGATCCTGATTTTGTAATTTTGGCTATGAGATGGTCTTGATTGACTTGCATATTGGTATACTTTGCAAGAAAAACCTTCGAATGATCTCATAATCCACACTATCATAACCTCGATGGTAAATTTCCTGTATCAAAGGATAGAAAAGCAAGTGCAATGATAGATCCACATTATACAATTACAACATAATACATCCACATTATGTTGTCAAATTGCTATAAGTATATACGATTTCTAGAATGGATAATACTAACTTAATCACCCCTCGCCGCATCACGCAACGATCCTACGATAAAGGTTTGACAGCACATACTCAAAGACACAACCATAAAAGCCCATAGTCAACTATGTATTCGCAGATAAGGTACAGAGCGAAGGAATCAGAGATGAATAGGAATGGGGCAAACACATGACATTACTATGGCCCGCAACTATTCCTATTCTAGGCCAAGTATCGGTTCAAGGCCTGGTTCAACGCCCGACCTATAGCTAGACACAGTCTATCCCGATCCAGTAGCCACTTACCCGAACAGAACCAGTCTCCACAACTAACAGAACCACGAATTCACAATCAATGCTTGGTCAAGGTGAATGCATATGGTACATACTTACAATCGATCATCTATATCGCACATAAATGTAAACGTGTTTCCCTTTGTGCATTACAGATTTACAGTATTATTCTAACCCATATTTTTAATTTCGAAAAACTACATGACATGCATAATAAAGTTAAACCAGACTATAAAGAAACCAGTAACACAATAAGTTAATCAAATTTGCTTTCCAGTTGAGCAAGTAAGAGAAACCACTAAACTTTATCATTAAATAAGATATACAAAAATGAAGCCATTCATAAGAAAAGATGGGGCAAACACATAATTATACGATTGCAACATTGTATTATCATGAATAAGATAAAGAAAAGGTGATTCAGAAAGCATTTATGTAACTGTATTCAAATGTAAGTCACCACCTAAACTTACATTTATAATCTCGGAAATCCAATCAGCTGAATTCATCACTTTGCTTCAGGATCAGTCACCTAATTAAAGAGCATATAGTTAAAGTTCGTTGAACAAATCAGATTATTGAAAGACAACGGATGATACGAACCAACCTTGTGATTCTTGGGCTTCATGGTTTCTGTCAAGTGCTTAAAATGATGTTGTGCTATCGTTATAGCTTTCTCTGATTCCGCCATTAGGAGGTGGGGATAAACTGAGCCATTGTCATCGAGAGGTAGATCTAAAGATGCAATAAGAAGTCCAATTAAGAATACAAAAGCTTGCATCAAAATTTTTAACAAAACTAAATGGATATATTGAGATCTATGTCTATCACCTTCTAGGATAGTATCTCCTTAGCTTATGATTCAGCTTGAAGCTCTGCTCAATGAGTAAAAGCTCTTCTTTAAAAGGCTCGAATGCGCCACGTGCCTTGTCAAGCTCATACTGAGTGCGTTGATTTCAACTGTTAAAGAAAGTATAAAAACAAATGGATATCACATAAATTTTAATAATAGCAATATATATCTCACCAAGAAGTCTGGCTTCCTATCTGCCTTTGCAGGTCCATCAGCTATCAGATCACTTTGATCCAACAGCTTCTTGAGATCCTTGTCACTGATATCTGTTTGTATCATTTTGTCTTTGGCATCTTCGTCACCTTTTAAAAGAGCCAACATATCCTCTTCCTAAAAATATCAAATTTCCAAAAAATAAGCAAAACAGGCAAAAAAAAAATCCTTTTAACAAATTTATGTGGTGAGCATGATTAGAAAAATGATTATTGCAAAATTACGTAACCTTTTCTAATAATTGAATTAGAACGTTTTGATGCATTATAATACGATTCAGACGCCTTTTAACCTGTTTCTTTTGTTGTTCGAAACCCGTGAACCTATTTAAGTATATAAGCCTTTTATGCAAAGTACAACTTGGATTTGATTTTAAATTTAAATGTGTTTTGTTATGTACACACTATAAAAGAAACTGGTCAAATGGATTAAAAGGCGTCTGAATCGTATAATATTATCATACTATAGATTAGAATTAAGATTATAGCTTAGTTGTTATATTTTGACATTTAAACTCGTAATTTGTCAGTTTATAAATCGTTCCATCATTTTTGGATTAAAATTGGTTGATTCGTTAACCCAACAATATGCTAACCCGCCCGTTAAGTGCAGCCAAAACTTTTCCAACAGCCTTCAAAAACACACAACCATCTTTAGTACAACACTCATCAACAAATTTTATAATATTTATTCCACAAGTCAATAAATTTTAACCAAATAGAAATGAGTCACAACCTTGGCAATTCCGGTATTGCTGGGAATGATATTTAAAGAAGCAGCTCTTCCTCCTCTCCAATCCTTCATTGATGGACCATCAACAGTCTTTTGAATGGCTGAATCATAAAAAGAGTAATTAATAAATGATCCATATACTCATCCAACGAAACCACAAAGAATATGAAACTTGTAATGGAGTTAATGGTGGTCATAAGTCCCTCAACAATTCCAAATTTGTCATGAATAACCTATATATAACAAACAAAGAGTTCAAAGACCATTGTTAGCACATATAAAAATTAGATAAAATATAGTCACATGGGTGGAAAATGGGACCTTGACCAGTGGAGCAAGACAATTATTCAGCCAGCATTTGAGACGATTGTGATATCAGATTTGCATTCCTTCTCATTGACACCCGCAACAAACATGGGAGCATCTGCACTTGGAGCTGAGATAAAAACAACCTTCTTTGCACCTCCCTAAAGCCGAAACAAACAAATAAATGTTATGAAGAATTTTCTGTAAGAAAAACCGCATTCTAAAGTAATACTAATATGTATCAGCTTTGTCCTTAATGGTGAAAACTCTGTTGATTCCATGACATATTCAACTCCAGCCTCAATTCTGATGATCCTTAAACATTAATCTACAATAAATTTGTAGTCTCTATCATTACTGCCCATATGAGCCAAACAGAAAAACATCAAGGGAACGGTCTCAAACCTCAATCCATTTTAACCCAATTAACACATTAGTTATTTATCTACGAATTCAAGACTGAAACTAAAATTAGTTTTGTTGGTAAACAAAATCCAGCCCGGTCCGTTGTAACTTGTATTGATAATTGACATACTTTGACCCGAACTAACCCCTACGTACATTAATGATAAAAAAGAGGTGTTACAAACTGACAATTGTTTCTTTAACTTATAAATGGGTTTGTTTGGATTAAAATTTGGTCTCGGGTCGTATAAAAAAATGTCTGAAAGTGGAATGGGTTAGTCAAACATGGCCAGTTTAGATCCTTATATAAATAACAAATGGATAAGCTAATATAAAAGATTTATATATAGCATTTTGTCAACTGATAATTTACAACGATGTCGCACATGTGCAACTGAAATAAAATAGTTTTCAAATTTCTTTGCAGAGGTTCGTTATGAGCTAATAGCCAACCAAAACAAAACGCAAGAAACGTCTAACATTTACTTTATTAACAATCTTTCGAATATAATATTGATTCATTCATCTAGGAGGTGCATGAAAATTCAAAAAAGTTAATCTAATTTAGATAAGACAATAGAACAACTATCTATAAAAAGAGAGGCTATATATACTATTTAGTTATTATCAGTAATGTTAATGCAAATGCTTAACAACTTAATGCTATGTTTCTATTAATAAATTGGGGTGCTCGTGGGACACACCTTGCAGACTTTGTTTAAACAAACATTATAAGCAAAACAACCATCTAGATTGCTATAAAATTACTTCACATATGCTATGCTTATGTCTCTTTGTCTACTCTTCTTTTCATGTTGTAAAAGTCTCTGTACATTCAAATATTCTAGTTGTGAGTCAAGTGATGCTCCTAACTTGGTGGCATGATTCAAGTGAGAGTTGGCACTGACTTGCTACTCATTAGTCAAAGTATGACCTATGTCTTCGAGATCGTTTATCATGTTTAACATATAAACTTCGAAATTTGTTTTTCATAGTATGCTAAATCATAACCAATAATAAACAACAGGTAGATAAAAATGTACGAATTGATACATATCAAGTTTCTATAACCCCTGTTGTAGAAAATGTTATGCTCGGTTATGGTAATAATACATCAGCGCAAATTCGCCTTAAATCCTCATTTATAAAGTAAAATGCACTAAGAACACTAATCAATACGCAACTGAACATTATATAAAACCTCAAAACTCTAATGCATTTTCACTCAAACCTCATAGCCTAATCCATGTATTGTTAATGATTTTGCAATACAAAATAAGGTAATTAACAAATTAGAGGGCACTAAAGATAATAAACCTAAAACTGGTGTTAATATCTTAAAAATAAATAGAAGTTGAAAGTTTAAGATCGATTTGGTATCATATTGTGGTAAAACCAACATGACCCACCCAAATTTTGACATGCACCTATATTGACCCGTTAACTATATCCATCTTGCCATCTATGTGTCACATATACTTTATAAAAACTAATATTATCAGCTTCTACAAATTGTCAAAAATGTCACTACATTCTATTTACTCATAATAGAAATCACCTAACTATCAAGTAAAAGCTTCTCAAACTCGTGTTCTTTGTACTTCTTAAACAAACATGCATTGATGACACAATGTCATGACACATATAGTGATTGATTTATACATCTTATTAATGCAGCGAATGAGATATTAAGCGTCTTTAAGTTAACGTGAAGAAAAACCTTGTTCAAAACTAAGACACATATAAATAAAGTTATAATCTTAACTTTTGAAACTTCAAATTAATAAGATATGTAGTTTCTACAACAAATGCTTTCCAAAAACCAAACCTAGTCACTTTTGATTCTAGCGGATCCCATATTACACTAAAACATAGATAGCTTTTTTCTATTATGTTTCAACCAACAGAAGTGCATCTCAATAATTATGGTTGATGTCAATTTTAATCAAAAGACTGAACATACTTTAATATACCAAACTTAAAGTTTCTGGTTTATATATATGAGTGTCAATTGATTATTTTTATTTTTAGCATATATTCAAATCAAAAGACCTAACTTTTTACATCCAAACACTATATCACATTTTAATCGCATAATTCATACATCAATCAGGCAATAATAATCAAAAAGTGTGTACCTTGCTTTGACCAATTATCGTATGTGTTATTAACAAATCCATCAACGTCAAACCTAACCAGATTTGACCTTCATGATATCTTTAAAAGGTATATTGAATCTTTGAATTACATCCTTCTTATGATATAATTGAAACGCAAGGTTAAATCTGTATACACCGGAGTTGGAGAAATTTGTATTGATGGAAGATTACGGTGGTTGCTTTGATTAGGGATATGCAGAAGTTGGAGAAGAAAAATATTGCCGATGTATAATGAACCGAGCCTAGGAGACCAATTTGGGAATTTTCGGACTCTAGGATTATTAGGGGGAATGATACTGAATTTTAAGTTTCAGCCCAAAACTTTGAAAATCTTAGCTCCGCCGTTTTTAAGTTTTCTTCTTTTTAGTTTTTGACACATATATTTTTGTAAGATTGTTTGAATGATCACAAATCAAATTCGTTTTTTTTTTTTTATAAAATATGGCTAAATTTGGAAGTATTTAGGCTTTTCTTATTCAATATTTTTAAATTTTTTTTTAATAATAATTCGATTATTACTAAATAAGGTATGATTTGATTTTTTTGAAATGAAAAAGTCCCCACTAGGGGTTTTGCTTTATTAGGAAAAAGATTTTGTAATTTTGTTACTATTAAAGTTGGATGTGAGCTTAAATAAAAGTTGTGCTCTTACTTTTTACTGAATAAAAAACATATTCTATGAAAGATAAATGCACAACTCTTAACATTATTTGAGTAGCTAATAAAAATAGACTTAGGCTATGTTTGGCGAGGGTTTAGTGGAGCTTGGGTTTTTAAAATAAGTCAGCTAATAAGTCTCGTTTGTCATGAGTTTTATGAAATGCCATATAAAATAAGTTGGCTAAAAACTTTAGCCCTATAAAAGGGGCTAAAAACTTTAGTCCAGGCTTTTGAATAATAAATTACTTATTTACCAACAAAAATATCTAACATATACAAAAACTCATAAAATTGTATATTTTTAGTAATTTTGCAATAATAAGCACCAACCCCAGCCCATTTGCTAAACAAGTTTATAAAAATATAAATTTTAGTTTCGGCTTATAATATAATCTCAGCCCCAGCCCCAGCCCCAGCCATTTTGCCAAACATACCCTTAATATGTGAAAATGTGTCCAAAATCTTCGTATTATTATTATTATTATTATTATTATTATTATTATTATTATTATTATTATTATTATTATTATTATTAAACATCAATTTATTAAAAAATCATATGATTTACAAGAAATTAGTAGGAAACCAAGATATTATCTGGGCTCTCAATACTCTAATTATAGCAAATCTAGTCTTACTAAAAATATAAGTAATAGCACATGCCTCAATGTCTTGAGTCACAGAGAACTTTCGGATTCGCTTTAGTAAGATCACCACATCCTTCTCGAGTTTCACAAAACAAGAAAATGAGAAAGGGAGAAGCCATATCTAATATTCGCCTTAGCCTCATACTTGCCGCGTTTAAGTTATGTGGCTTTAATCACCGCACGACCAGGCACAAAATCAACCATGCCAGTTTGTGTCAAGGTTAATGACCTTGTCAGATCCACACATACATCAAGGCCTTCATCTCACGAGTAGAGCAACTTATCAGCTGCATGTAAGAGTTTGTCCCGCCCTCCACCAAGCTCGATATCAACTTCTTTACCAGCTGAAACCCCCCACCGAGAAAAGATGTCAACAAGTGTATCGCGCATCATATTATGCAGATGTTTAATACAAATAATACTAGGCACAATACAGTATGGTCCCTATAAATATCCACTATAAAGACCCTGAAACAAGCTGAGCACGGGATCAAAACAGAGAATAAGAGAACACTTAACCGATAGCATAACACGCACCGATAAGTCCTAGCACTCATATTCTATCCCAACCCAAAAATATGAACCACCGTAAGCCAGTCAGAAGTGTGGTCCTCCATTTGCGACTTCCATTGGTCCATCTATCAGGTAGAAAGGGAAAATGTGGATTCAGTCGTTCGAGTAACACGTGTGAAATATATATCTGTCAGTTTCTTCATGGGTGTGGGGGCAGAGATCTTACTTGGATTACTCGAAAGGTCAATCTCCATTTTCGTATTAAAAGCACGCAAGGCATCAACAAAGGAAGGCCCATAAACTAAAATACCATAATGTCAGAGTAGCTTAGTCTGTTAGCTAGCAGATTGGAGTCTAAACGAAAGAAATACATAGTTCAAGACATCGCCTGCATAGCAAGCACCAAACCCCCTAAACGTAAACAGTAAGGTGGTAAGCCTACAATGCTTCTAAGGTCTTCATTTGGACCAAAAAAAATCTTGGTTTTGTCAACGTTGAGGTGCAAGCCGCAACAAGGTCCATCCACTATAATAAACTCTAAAACCTTCCCCACAACCAAATTATCTCCAATAATAGTGTCACCATCCAGATACCAAGCTTGAAATGAAAGGCTAAAAGAGTCTCTAATATTGCATGCCAAATTATTAACACTAAGGCGAAAAGTAGAGGTCCAAGAGGATTACCTTGTTGCACACCTTGATACGACCATAAAGTGTGTTCCCCATAATATAATCTAGCTAGATTTGAGTAACAAAACTCCAACCAATGTGAAATAGCAGGAAAATGAAGGCGAACTTCCTATATAGGGTTGTCATTCGGGTTGACCCAGCCGGGTTCGGGTCAACTCGGGTCAAGCCTCCAAAAAACATACTCGAACCCGATCCTGTTTAGAATTCGGGTCAACTTGGGTTGGGTCAATTCGAGTTCGGGTCAACTCGAGTCGGGTCAATCGGGTCGGGTCAACTTGGGTTTGGGGTCAACCCGAGTATTTTTACATTCTAAATTGTTAGTTTAGTTGGGTCAACTCGGGTTCGGGTCGGGTCGGGTCAAGGCTAAAAACACATACCCGAACCCAACCTTGTTTAGAACTCGGGTCAATTCGGGTTGACCCGAATATGATTTTTGACCCGAGTTGACCCGAACCCGGTCGGGTTCGGGTCGGGCCAGGTTCGGGTCGGGTTTTATGACACCCCTATTCCTATAGCATAACCTCACGATCCACTAAATTGAAGGCATTTTTTAAATCCACCAACAACATCGAAAGACCCACCTCATCTCCACAGTCTTCAATCAACTAATTCACGGCATTAAGGGGCGAACAAGCTCCAGATACTCCAACACCGAACCGTAGATCATTTAAACAACCATACAAATAATGGCCGATCATAGCAACACTAACCTAGGAAATCAAATGCCTCCAAATAGTACCCACAATAATAGGACGGATACCACCTCCCCGCTTGACCAGCGGTGTGAAAGGAGCACTAGCAATATACTCACGCAACATATTGGATCATCTACAATCGAGAAATAGATTCACCACTTGGGTGATAGAAGCGACTAACTCATCAAAAATACCCATCCACAAGACGTATCACGAGGGAAACTCTTAATCATATCTAGAACCATAGCAGGAGATGCAATAAGGTAATGATGGTCAATAGGTATATGTGGCAAAAAGGGTAGCAGGCTTGAAAGGGTGTTTAGCCTTTAAGTCCTCAAGAGTAGCATCATTATGAGAAGCAACACCAGAAGAAGAAAGAACCCTGACTACCGCAGTATAATGGCCATCACAAAGCTTCCTCTTACATTGCTTGACATTACGCTCACCTAAGACTAGATTTTCCTCATCTATATTAGACCATGAAGGGGAGGGTTAAGCTAAAGCCTCTCTCACAAGTTGCAAACTATCACTAGGCATACCCCAAGAATGAATGGCACTAGCGGTATACTCTTCCTAGCGTTGATGCTTAATAGCAGGCCTAGACTCGAGATTACTCCTCGAGAAAAAGGTTTTAGGGAGATAAACATGCATTATTAACAAACTAACTCGGCAAACAATGTCATCAGACGAGCATATCATCTTATCAAGAGCTCCTTTCAACACCCGTGAGAACCCCAAATGACACTTGGGGTGGATGGATTTGACAATACAAAACCCTTTAGAAAGCAACGTGTCAAGGAGAGGCAAATCGAAACCACCATGCTTGTTTAACACCAAATCTTCAACATGGACAAGTTGAACATAAGAAGGAACATGTGGTTTGTTGAGGTCATACAACACGAACCTAACAACACCATCACCACACGAACGGAAAATCAGAACCATTGCCATGTCGACAATTAAAATGAGGAGTATGCATCTTAAAACAAACCCCACATAACCAAAGGCCCATACGTTTAAACATGACCTCAGTTGCCTCTAAACCAACAAGATAAGTAGTCGTAGAATGTTTTAGGATAGCTTGCGCATCGCCATTAAAATGACGATTAAGAAGATGAGTAATCAATGAGGTTTTGGTAAGCCCATTTCCACCATCGTCATGAAAATACTAAGATCCATAAAAAGGAAATGAAACATCACAATAGCCATAGCAAACCGATCATAAACATTACCAAACCACCACCACACTATATACCAAAACGCCAAAGCAAGCTGAAAGACACCAAGGCAAAATAATTAATTAAAAAAAATAAAAAATATATAAATAAATAAAAGCCAAACCTCCAACACACCAACCCCAATTTTTCCAACCACAAAAGCAACAATCCGGAGTCGTGGGGCCATCGTCACCTAAAAACGTTGAACAACCAAAGCCAAGAAACCTTGGGAAAAGAAAACTAACATAAGTCGTACACTTGAGACAAAAGAAAGAGTTAATTTTGGCATAATGTTACATACAAGTATCTGAGGATCCGAATGTCTGCTCCGATCCAAACAATGACATGTTTGGTACAAAGGTCTCGACCAATACAATCCCAAAGCCAAGCAATATGGTTAGCATACCAAGAACATGTTGACAGGAAAATGTACTTTGATAAACCAAGAAGTCAGGAAGTTTAAATCGATATTCGAACAAACTGTGAGGCTTAGTGGGACGGACGCAGATTGAACTTTTGTATAAAGATATCAAGGGAGAAATTATGCTCACAAAAAACCTTGGGTTTTTTTTGAAAGAAAACCACAAATGAAAAAAATCTTGATTCAACACAAACAAGAAGATACCTTAGACGGCCAACTAAAGAAGAACTAGAGTTTTTTTAGAGATGATGCTTTGCCGCGTCCACCCAACAAATAACAAAAGTCTAAAAGTCAACAATCTTTAAGCTCATCTGTCAATTCTGGTTTACAAGAAATGTTTCACGAAAAGCAACAATTGGCTTTAGACCGTGAGATAAAGTTGGAACAAATGAACTGCGAGACTATGGCGAGATTTGAATTTCTCAAATCTCCAACATGGAACGAGGACTTGAGGACGCTTGCAATCAACACCGACGGGATGGATCCGATGGACGCGGCTAATCGAGGCATCCAAAAAAGAAATGTGGCCAAAATATTTTCCACAAAACTAGTTTAGTTTATGTACTTTTGTTTTTATTTTTATGTCTTTATTATTTTATGTATTTTTTTATTAATGAAATTTTATTTTTAGTTTAAATTTTTTTTACCTGGGTTTCCGATTCGACATTGCGACCCCACTAATCCCAAGGCGACTACCCTTTTAGATGGCCCAGAGTCGGCACAGGTGAACCTTCATGGCTACAAGGGGATTAATTTTCTCCCTGTTAGATTCGAATCTTTGATCTCCTCTTTGCAAGGCCGGTATTCTTACCGTTGGCCGGGTCACCCCTTGTGGTTTGTGTTGTATTATTTGAATAAATGAAAATAATAATAATAATAATAATAATAATAATAATAATAATAATAAAGTCTATGGTTGTCCTATTACACCAATTTTAAAAGAGTGTCTTTCTGTGCCGAGTTATATGTTTGATGTTATAGAAAAGAAGTGCTAAAGTGTCAACATTTTTTTCTACAACACCAGACTAATTACACAAAAACACCAAGTGCTCTAACTAGAACACCAACTCGCTTTGTTTGAAAAGTAAGTTTAGTTTTAACCATCTAGCTTATGATTATGCCATAGAGTTGTGTTACCAATCAAGAGGTGCCAAGTTTGGTATCATTAGAGACATATAGGTGATTAATATCTTGTGTAAGATTATACATATTATATGTAGGTGAATGTGTGAGCTATCTTCCCAAAAGATCATATTACATAATGCATGTTTTGTGTGAGAGATTTTGAAAGATTATAGAGGTTTAAAATTATTTTGTTGAAAATAAGTTTTGGTTAAAAAATATCTTTGTTTGACAAACTAAGATTATGGATTATTAAAAAAAAAAAAAAAAAAAAAAAAAAAATCTCAAAAATAAGTTCCTAAAACTAGCTTTTATAAATATGCTGGAGATTATATTTTACAAAATTATTGATTTGCTCTTTGCAATTACCCACGTTTTACATTATTCCTATTCATATTGGTTTGTTATTTGTATGTCCAATTATGTCATTTACGCTTTTAATCTACAAGTACGGCTAGTTTGCCAAACAGCACTAAGGAAAAACTTTAGAATTTTATTCCTTTGCAGCTGCAGCAGCAGCAGTAACAGTAGCAGCAGCAACAACGACAACAACAACATCTATTTTGGCAAAATATACCTCTAAGTTACTGCCTCAATATCTAAAATAAACTATTTAATTTGTTTTTAAAAATAATATTAAAGAAAATATTTTGATATGCTATTTTTAGAATGTTAACTATCATAAAGTATCTTACTAGTATATACTTACATAATAATATAAATATTGTAAATATATCAAGTTCAATATAAAATGATTGCGATTTTTTTATTAAGGTCGTTATACTTATAAAAGATCATTGTGTCATCACACTTTTAAGATTAAGTAGATAATTGGGAAAATCCGTGTTACATCTCTCTAGCATTTTATTTTTTTTAAGAAAAAAGTAAATTATTCGTCTTTTAAGTTTTGTTGATGGTTTGGTAAGACATATTTGATTTAATTCCAAATATAGGATAACTTGCTTTATACTTGATTTAGCTTCCACTTCCCATCTTCAACTTTCTTTCTGTAAGAAATGTTATCGGTACTATATCTTAAATATTGAAATATAACATAAATGGATCTATTGTTTTAAAACGAATAATTCATAAATAGAATGTTTGGTCCTATTACGAAAGCACATTGGTCTCGTCATATCAAGTGGCCGGTTACTCGTAGTGAGTTAAACTGGACACCACAATGAAAGTTTGATCTAATAATGCTACTATGTAGTGAGTTAAAGTTATAATCTTTTTAGTTGAACAATGTTTATCAAGTGGTTACTCGTCATATCAACCCAATGTTTGAAAACCGGGTTCGAAATCGACCCGGTCGAATCACCGGGCACCGGGTCAACCGGTTCAACCGGTTGGACCGCCAGGTCAACCCGGTTTTCAATTTATTATTTTTTTATTTTTTCGACCGGGTCAACCGGTTCGACCGCCGGGTCAACCGGTTCGACCACCGGGTCAACCCGGATTAACCCGGGTTTTTATTAAAAATTTTTGAAAAAATGAAACCCGGCTGGGTTTCGAGAACCGGGTTGACCCGGGTCACTCAAAACCCGGCGAGTCTAACCGGTTAACCCGGGTTTAGAAACCCGGGTTTTTTTGACCCGTTTTTTTTGCCGGAACCGGTTAACCCGGCCGGGTCGACCCGGGTTTCAAAACACTGTATCAACCACTTTGCAAAGCATATACCTTTGTCGCAAATTTCGAAAAAAAAACTATTGCAAAGCAAATAATTACTATTAAATAAAAAATAAAAATAAAAATAAAAATAAAAGAGCTTAAAAGAATATTTCTGTGGAGTTAGAAAAATGCAAATAAAGAATCAACTAGAAAAAACGATTTACATCATGCAAATAAAGAATCAACTAAAAACAGAATGCAAAAGAATGGAAAGATTTAGAGAATGAAGTCGTTGGATACAAATAAAGAATCAACTAGAGAAAACGATTTAAATAATTACGTATCATTTTTCTAGGTTAATTTGTACCCGCTGAATGGTTACATTCTACTTGTTCATGATACACAAAAGGAGAACAAAATTGTGTTTTTCATTAGATATATCAAACCAATTATAAATGAGCAACAAACTGGACACCAATAACAATAGACAACATAACTAAAAGAAAGGATTTAGGCTACATGATAAAGTTGCGGATACAGTGCATGATAATGCATGCATGGTTATGGCCTGATTCATGGTTCAATCGTTTTCCAATTTTATCTAACATACAGGTGCCTATCTTGGATAATGAATAGCAAGATGATATATATTGGAAGTCACATGATGGTTGCACAAAGTGTTCTCTGTTCGCGAGGCTTGGCACTCCATTCGCGAACATGGGAATGAAGTTGCTTGGCATTCTTTTGTATGGTCGAAGAATGGAATCCCAAGACATGTGATTCATGTATGCTTGTTATGAAAAAAATGGTTAAAGACTCGTGAATCGTGATATATAGACTGAGCAATGGGATGTCGGCAATGATGTCGACTTAAACCTGTTTCGGTGCCTGTTTTGCAAGCTTCAACCCGATCGTCATGAGCATTTATTTTTCGAATACTCTTATTCGACTACAGTGTGGACGCAAGTATTGAAAGTAGCGGAATTTCCTAATATTCCTCCTGTTTGGTCACATATCATGGCATGGTTTCTTCCATTGGCAAAAAGTAATAACGTCCCGTGCATTGTAGGGCATTTGATTGTTGCAGCGACTTCTTACTAAGTATGGCAAGAACGAAACCGTAGAGTTCATGGGAAGAATGCAAGGAATGCTGAAGAATTTGGTGAGACCAAATCTCGCATCTATCAGATTCAAGAAGCTAAGAAAGTTCGAGTGGATAACATGAAAAGAATTTGGAAACTGACGTTGCAAGTGTAGAACTTTGTTTATCATTGTTAAGCTAAAGGATAGTATCGTTGTTTTGTTTTTATTTTTTGGTTCTCTAGTTTGTTTTGGTCGCTGTGTTAGCGCATGTTCAAACATGTTCGTTTTGTTTCACGTGGCTCATTATCACTTTTTCTTTGTACGAATCTCATTTTATTAGTATACTTCACCGGTATAATCTCTTTACCAAAAAAACATAAAGACATAAAAGGGTTTTTAGGATTTTAAAGACAACATAACTACTTTAAAAACTTTTATATTTGTAAATTACTTTTCAAAAATGTGGTGCAAATTTACAGTGTTATACTACAATCAAGACAAAAGGGACTATACCCTTATTTTATACCTTATTAACTTCGAGCAAGATTCTGGAAACAAATTTAGCTCACATGAGTGATATGAATTTCAATATTTATATCGTGTATCGTCTCGACTTCCCTTGTTTTGCAATTTATTTTCTCCTTCACGTGCCTTTCACGTGAGGGGTCATCGTCATTTCGTATCCAAGATATTAAACCACCATCTACACGTGAGGGTGCTAACAAGGTTAAAGGCTTGCCAAGCAGAACTTTTAATTTATAGCTACTAAAGTAGGTGTGTGGAAATAAAAGAAAATCTTGGTAACTAGTTGAAGCTTGTTCATTTCTTTCTTAGCTTTGGGTGAGATATTTATCTTTTTGGTATGATGGTGTAATTTTGTGTTTTGGTGGATCATGTTAATACTTGTTAGCACACCATCTAACTTTAACGTGTTTATGACTTTATGTAATCTGGTAGTATGTATTTACTCTTTACTTTATCTTTAATGAAATGTTTCATGTGTTTCTCAATTGGTAATGGTTTTGTTTGGTTATTTTCTAAACTGTTATTGTAAGTTTGGTTCAAGTGTTAGGAGTTGACTACTTACTTCATGTGTACTTGTAATGCACAAGAAATGAGCAAATGCATGTGTATTGTGTTCATGTTATATGTTCATTTGTCATTTGCATTTCTAAAAGTAAGCAACACACTATAAATAATTAACATTGGTTGGTTTAAACCATCCAATTAAATGACCAAATGCTATTGTATAAGCAACCAACTCACTAAAAGTTCAACCTACAATGTAATGAGGAAAAAATGCATCCAAAAATTAAAAAACTTATCATCATTCTATAGATAATGCAAATGAACATAATTCCAATTTCCAAAACATAAAATTTCATTGTTTAGAACATAATAAGAAAGCAACACGCATTGTTTATAAGAGTACACATTGTCTATAAACAAAACATAAATGACCTATGGTGAGGCTATCATTCTTGCAATTGAAATCTGCTTCATTTGAGATGAACCAGAAACTGCTTCCACACCACTTTAATGAACCTAGATTGAGATTGGGATTGAACACCAACTGCTTGAGCTTCACTTTGAGAATGAGCACCAGTTGTATAATTTGCAACATCATGACTTTGAACACCACTTTGACTTTCACCTTGTTTCTTTCTTGCAACATTCTTACCTTTAGATTGTTTGTTCCTTTTCAATGCCACATTCTTAACTTTATCATGTTTATTACTATTTCTCTTACCATGAGAGTGACTTTTAGTACCACTATTGTATTCTAGATACGCCACCCTACCGAAGACTTTTTTTTTTTTTTTTTTTTTTTTTTTTTGTCCAACATTGGCGCAAACACCACAGTTACTCTCCTCCAAGCCTTGGATAACTTACCATCTTTAATATGAGGTCCGACTTAGCAACACAGATGACATCACTCTGAATACCATCACCACCACCACCTGAGACAGCACCACCACCAAGTAGATGCTTAAAATTTGTACGTCGAGTACGAATTCATCAACTCTACTGCCATAAAAATGAGTGCCAATTCGACATTGAAAACACGTTTTCATATAACGGGGGATGTTAAACCAAACCCCGTCATATGAAAACGTGTTTTCAATGTCGAATTTGCACTCATTTTTATGGCAGTAGAGTTGCTGAATTTGTACTCGACGTACAAATTTTCAGCATCTACTTGGTGGTGGTGCTGTCTCAGGTGGTGGTGGTGGTATTCGGAGTGATGTCAAGGTAAGAAGAACTCATGACTGATTTGGAGATGGGAGAGAGTGGTTTATAAGAGAACTGATGGTGATGATATCTGTTACTCTTCTAAAGCACGACCCAAATGGGAGATATAAATAATCCAAAAATGTTACACAAGCAGCCCTCCATGTATTAGCCTCTTGTAAACTTCCATAGATAGAGAGGCCCTCAAGAATACTTTTGTTCAAACCAGACCCCTGAAACATACTAATCATGCAATAAGAAAATAGTATAAGCACTTTTTTTTTTTTTTTTTTTTTTTTTTTTTTTTTTTTTTTTTTAACAGATAATTCATTTCACGCCTCACGAATGGAGGAAATTTGAACACAACAAGTTACATCGAACATACACAACGTAACAAGTTACGACAAAACAAGACATACACCATAATAGTTGTGACAGACTACAGCAACACCATACAAGGGTGGGGGAAATCACCCGAGTGAGCTTTTTGCAGACACAACCATATGAAGGTGTAGCTTGACAAAAGTACATAAGTACATAATACATACAAAGAAGATAAAACTAGGCATCCTTAAAGGAGCCAGACCTAAACCTAACAGATCTAAAGCCAAAACCCAAGGCAGCATCAGGCCATCGATGGCAGACCACAGCAGATCTGAGCAAAGGAGTCCGGGCAGTGGCGGCAGCGAACGGCGAGCGGCGACAGCTGGGAGATGACAAATCTGTGGGTAAAGATTATTATTGAAAGCAAAGGAAAATACAAAAGATCTCCGGACGGCCGGCCGAGACCGACCGCCGGATTTATTTAGAGAGAGGGTGTGGATCGGTTGGTGTTTTAGAGAGAGGTAGGAGAAGTTTTTGAGAGAGAGAATGAGTACATGTATAAGCACTTGTTAACAAGCAGATTATACTTGGCTTAATTCAACAGTTTCATATATGGTTTGACATATTAAAAAGTTTCCTTGCTATTGATCTTGTATGTGGTGACACTAGACTGCGTCGTACCCAACGTGCTCCATATCTAATGCTCTTATTATGAAGTTACTTATATATGTGGATTATTTTTTAAATATTTGTAACACTTATAAATGTAGCAAAATTATTATCCATAAAAAAAAAAAAAAAAAAAAAAAAAAAAAAAAAAGGTCCACGGTTGACCATACCGTGGTAAAATAAATGTGGAGTTAGCACTATTTTTTGTAGTGGTCGGACCGGTACCCGGTCAAAAAACGGGTAAAAAAACCCAGGTTTCTAAAACCAGGTCAACCAGTTAGTCCCGCCGGGTTTTGAGTGACCCGGGTCAACCCGGGTTTGGATTCTCTTTTTTTTTTTTTTTTTTTTAAATTTTGATTTTTTTTTTATTTGCCATTATTAAGGTGCTATTTTTGTTTGATATGAATTTCTTATTGTGTATATTCACTCATATTTGTGATTAGTTCCCACTTATTAGATTGAATTCGAGTTCTGATATCCAAAGCGCTTATTTTTGTCTTTAATTTGAACTTTGAACTGCATTTATGAAGGTTTATATGCATGTTCTTTGCTCTTTTTTCACAGCAGAGTAGTGTTTGTAGTTTGGACATTAAACTTTGAACAATAGAAAATGGATTTTTGGAAATGTGCATAAAATCGGGTCTAACCGGGTTGACCCGGCGGTCGAACCGGTTGACCCGGTGACCCGGTGACTCGGCCAGGTCGATCCCAAACCCGGGTTTCAAAACATTGCTAATAAGACTGACTTTTCATTATCTACATCTCTGTGAAGTCTCTTCATTGCTTTCTCTCTGTTTTTGTTTCTTGGAATCATTGAACACAAAGTAAAGGTAATTACATGATAATGTGATCTTTTCCTCTTTCATGCTTAAAGTATTTTAGTGATTGCATTGGTTTGCCTAATTTTGTGATTGATTGCTTTGTCTCTTTTTCTTCTTCATTCTAATTAGTAATTACGTGATTGATTTTGTTTTATCACATCTAATTTTGACAAACTAATTTATGGGTCACTGTAATACAAAAATTAGTGCTTTTCTTATTAGTTGTTTTGGGTCACTTGACTTTCGAGAATATCAACAAACAATTAGATAAGTTGCTAAAGAAAAATAGTTTAGTAAACATTGCATTCCTTATTTGATGTAAACTTTGTTTATAAGGTGAGAGTAACCTGAGAAGATTGTTTCGAATATTGGGTTTGAAAAAGTTCTAAGTGAAGGTGCGGCCATGATCAATACGAATGTATAGAACAAGGGAAAATAAGTACATCATCATTATGTCTAAAATCCAATTTGACGAGGCCGAACTTTTATGGTAACATTGTCAAAAATGTTAATGATATAAAGGGTTCTGATATAATTTGCTTTGTTACTATTACAGGAACAATATCAAACAATATTACACTTCATGTTTGAAGTGACCCATAAAATTATCAAACAATATTACACTTCATGTATTGTAGTTGCGCTAATATCTTGACTCATTTTGTTTTCTATTGTTGAAAGTGGTGAGTTGAATATAAAAGATGGATGACTTCGTTGATATTACAATTGAAGACGCGTCGAGATCAACGTTGGAGAACATGGTTAATTCGCCAATAGTCGAGTATGTTTATGTTATTTTCTAAGTTGAGAATTTATTTACCTCTCTCTTATTTGTTACATTATTAACTTTGTCTATTTAAATTTTGTACGCAAGTACCATCCAAATACAAGCTAAAATTGAGATACAAAGGCTTCTTTAAGTGAGTGAAGCACTCATCCAGGATAAGATATTGTTTCGTCTCTCAAATATGTATTTATATGGACGCATCCTCATACAACTTGAACCAACTAAATGAAGAAGTTTTTAAGCATGATCAATCAACGAGCGATTTAGATTTGTCAATTCTTTTTCTTTAAAAGCATGCAACATAGCAATCTTTTATTGAGCTTAATTCCGATGAAAACTTCATGGTTATGCTTAGAATGTATGAGAAAGAAAAAGAGATTATCGTTTTTGTGACAACAGACAATAACCTTGGAAAAAATACAACACAACAAAGGTAAAATCATTTTCTTTATGTATTGTACTTCCCACATATATTCATGTGATTAATCATGTAAAGTTTTGGTACAGTGGTGAAGATAAAATAATTGAATAACCACATGGTGATGGTGATTCGGACTACTATCCAAGTGACGAAATCTATGATAGCCATATTAATGGTGACGATGAAGATTATGAGCAATTAGGGAAAACTTCTTTACATGACACTACAATACAATACACACACAAACACCCATTAAAAAATAATAATAAATAAAAAATATTCCAACAAAAGTTGGTAAGTTAACGCTCAACCAACGCCATTAATTTCTCAAAGGGGCGTAGTAACGCAGGTGCCACATCGGCATAACTCCGACTCCTGCGTTACCATACCTAGAGCTCTAAGACTCAAGGTAGTGGTCATCACTCACTCACTTTTCACCTCAGCGTCACATTACCATTCAACTCCCCTCACATCCTCTTACCTTTCACCGTAATGGTCATCACTCACATACTCATTTTATACAAACATACCTTACAAAATAACTCACGCTCTTACAAATCAAATACTACGTAAACAATAATAAAAACACCCCACGAGGCTCAAAAATGCACATGAACCGAGTGGTGAGGAGGGTCACCACTTCCCTCCTCTTTTCTCTTGCGTCGCGCATAACAGCCTACCCAAGTAATCGGGATAGCTTGTGAGGTGGTGAAGGGTGATGCCTCACCCATATGGACTTGAACATGGAGTTAGTTAAAAACTTTAGGAAATATATTAGCTACAATTTTTTGTAGCCAATTCCCTACAATCTCATGTTATAATTTGTGGGTCTCTGAATTTTCTGGTGGGTCCCTAAATTATTTTAGTGGTCCTGAATTATTTTTTGTGTAATTTTAAGGAAGATTGTAGCCATCTTGGTTAAAATAATTGTAGCCAAGATATCCCCAAAACTTTATTGATGTTGTTATTTTAACATATCCACCAGGGGCGAAGCTTCATAGGGGGCGGGGGGGGGGGGGGGGGGGGGGGGCGCCCGACCCCCCGAAATTTTTTTTGCGATGTAGGGGGTATATAGTTTTCGTGTAAAAAAATTTCGGTATATTCGGTTTCGACCCCCCAAAAATTTTGGTATACCTGAAATATAGCCTTAGAAAAAAAAATTTAGATCCCGACCCCCCACTTACAAAATCCAAGCTTCGCCACTGATATCCACTACACGTACGTATATTAATTGACTCGTTTGAATGTATGAGTTGTCCTTAGTAATCTAAAGCCCAAATATTTATGAAACATATCACGAATACGTACCTCGTATGTACATAATATATCATGATGTACTGATTATCAAACTACATGACAAATCAAACTATTCTAAGAATCATGGGTATCATGGCTTACTTAGCACGTCAGTCCTAGGTGGCAAGCAAACTGGCGCCAACGGTGTTGAACCACCATAACCCCCCTCCTGCGCAAGTGACTGAGTGAGCATACTAGCTTGCGTGAGTTTGCGGAAGAAGAGGAAAAAAGGGGGGAAAGGATATCGCCGTTTAATAACGGCTAGTTTTTCAAACTTTTTTTTTTTTTTTTTTTTTTTTTTAAATTAAACATTTTAACACTATAAATAATACCTCATTTTAATCAATTTTCACACAACTTTCTCTACCAAAACACATACTCTCTACCAAAATGTCTATTGATGATTCTTTTTCAATTCTTTTTCCGATAAAGATGATTTGAGTGACATTTTGTTGATTACGCAAGTTGTTCAGTATCATCAAGCGTTGCAATAACAAGTTGATAGATCACCTACTTGTAATCCAATACACTGCGATCGTGAGACTGCCGAATAATGTTTGTTAGATGACTATTTTCGTGATAAACCGAAATATCCTGAGTACAATTTTAAACGCCGCTTTCGTATGAGCCATAAATTATTTTTAGGAATAGTTAAAGGTATTGAAACTTATACCTTCAATC
This sequence comes from Artemisia argyi, assembly GCA_030686995.1. Lineage (NCBI taxonomy): Eukaryota > Viridiplantae > Streptophyta > Magnoliopsida > Asterales > Asteraceae > Artemisia > Artemisia argyi. The sequence goes on along the minus strand of CM060681.1, from coordinate 31,250,051 downwards.
CACTTCACGAGCATTTTAAGTTAAATAAAGTCTGGCCCGATGCTACGGGTCGCATGAGTATTGGTGTTATTATGAAGTGCACGTCTGCCATACGCCAATTGGCATACGACACAACTCCCCATGCATTTGATGAATATTTACAAATGAGTGAACGTTGTGCATGCGATTTGTTTACATAATTTTTGTATGTGCATTATTGAATTGTATATGCACGCGTTTTTAAGAAAACTCGACTTAAATGACATTCAAAATTTATATGCAACACATAAGAGAGTTCATAGGTTTCCAGGAATGCTAGGAAGTATTGATTGTATGCACTAGGAATTGATTAACTTCCCGAAATCATGACATGGGCAATTTGGTAGAGATAAAAAACATCCAACTATAATGCTTGAAGTTGTGGCATCGTACGATTGTTGATTTGGCATGCATTTTTTAAGGTAGTAGGAGCGAATAATGATCTTATAGCCTTATATAGTTCTCCGTAATTTGTCAACCTTCTTGATGACATCGCCCGGGTGGCTCCGTTTGAAGTAAATGGAGTTGCATTTCAAAATGGGTATTACCTAGCTGACACGATTTACCTACGGTGGGCAAGTTTTTACAAGTCATTTCGAGAAAATTGCTTTCTCTAAACGGCTACGAGAAGGTGCTCGGAAGGATGTTGAAAGACATTTTGGTGTTCTCCAAGGACGTTGCGGAATTATACAATAACCAGCGCAAGCTTACACCCTCAACACCCTACAAAGAATCATCTACACTTGCATCATATTGCAAAACATGATTTTGAAAGATCAAAAGTTTGCAATACGTGAATTCAACGACTTGTATGTTAGTCTGCAGGCAAATGTACAACGTACTTGGATTGAGAGATGCGAAGCGCAACGGAAGAAAGCCATAGAACTGCGTGATAAACAAATACATGCAAGTCTTCAACGAAATCTTGAGCATATTTAGCAACGATATCTACAATATTGACAAGGAAAGTAGTTTATTCATAATTTCATGCATTTTTTAATTTTCGTATTATTTTTTAAATTTCGTATAGTTTTTTGTATTTTAATTTGTAATTTTATTTGATAAATTAATGAAATTTAATTTGTTCAAAAGATAGAAAAGAAAAAAAAAATAATGGGTGAGACTTTTTGGTCAAGCCAGAGGGAGAGTATATTTTGGTGTATGAGTGAATTAAGTGAGTTGCTAGTGTGACGCTGAAATGATAAACTAATTATAATCAGTTTAAGCCACGATACCTAGTGCTCTAATACATAGAGAAAACACATTGAAGCATTAATTCAATTGAAAATTATTAAAGATAAGGAGTTAATTTGGTAAAGTTAAGATGGAGTATAATAGGTGTTAGTTTTTCTAGTTTAGCATATACACATCGATATGTCGTACATACATGACCTTATTTACTGAGCCATGTTACTTGTCTCGCAAAAGCTATTCACTATATTTGATGTTGTAAATTATTATCTAGTGGTAACTACTAACTAGTGCCATTAATTTTAGAAAATAAAGAGTGAGAGAGGCTATCACCACATTATAGTTTATATTAAATCAGAAGACACACGGTGCCATTTTGCACCCTGCTTTCCCGCCAAAATTGTAGCTCAAATGCTTAGCCAAATAAAGCCCAATTTATTAGCCCCAATATCCACGGCTAGAGACCCAATTAAGCTTTAGTGTTATCTTTCTCGACTCTTCGAGACACACATACATGCTCGGTTACACAACAGTTAGGGTTTCGATTTTGGAGGTATTTGGTACCCGTGTTTATACTTGATCCGAACCTTAATTGTGATCATTGTTATTTAATATAAAGGTATGTTTTTGTTCATATTGGGTTTTCTTTAATGAATATAGTGGTTCGTTTGATGTTGCATAGGTGGTTGAATTGTTGAAAAAATTGTGATACTTTGCTTATTTGTGACTTAAAAAGCTTTTTGAATTGTTGAAAAAATTGTGATTCTTTGCTTATTTGTGACTTAAAAAACTGTTTGGATTTAACTGCTTTATTTGTTGTGAAATAATCAGTTTTAGGGTGCAAAACGGCACCGTATGTCTTCTGATTTAATATAAACTATAATGGAATGATGGTAGAATGAAGCCGGTTGCGTAATGTATTATCCACCAACGGATGCTAGAATGAAGCCGTTTGTATTAAATATGGTCGATAATGTCTTTTTCTACCCGGTTGCGTAATTATACATATATTTAATTCCTATTCAATACGGTGCTGTATTGATTGCTTTTTTCGGGCCAAAAATGAAGCCCAACCTGTTAGCCTGTACGCGAGTTTACTATGACCTGTTCTATTACTTAAAACCTTCGTATTTTGGCTTTGCAATATGCCTATTGGAATCTTAATTGACTTTACGCCATGAAAACTATGTTGATATTGATTACAAGAGGCTGTGATGAGTTTGCAGGGGAGCTGAGATTGAAAATGAGATTCTCCGAACCTTGGCGTGGCAAGTGACTACATTTGCAGCCATGTTGGGCATATCCTTTTTTCGGTCACTTACCTACGTGAGCCTCGGTTTGATCATGCTTTAATGATCTGATTTGAATGTATGTATTTGTGTAAATGTTTGGGAAGATTCTGTTGTCCGTGTTGTGTGTGTTACAATTAGTATACAAAAAATATTAAGGAGGCAATGATGAGTCACCATGAGATTGGTTGAAGCTGATACCGTCCGAATCTTGGCGGGGCAACCTATTAGGTTTGCAGCCATACCGGATGTGGTCACATTTATTCCCTATCTGAGACTCATACTTAATTCATTCGTTTGTTGAATGTTGTGTTTGGACCTTACTAATATGTTTTAGGAACGCTGCGTAGGGTTGTTGTGTTGGACTTTCAGTTACGTACCATTCAGTCTATTCCAAAACCTTCACGCGTCACAAGGTGGGCTACATTTGATGTCGTACTGAACACGTACATTTAAAGGTCACCCCTGCCTATCTCTAATTGTGTTGTTGTTTATTTAGGATCTTGCTTTCATGCGTCCGAAGAAGGCTTTGGTCAACAAAACGTCCACAGGTGATAGTGTGTTATTACATTTTCTTTGATGTGTTTTCTCGCCTGTGTCTCTTATTGGTATTTGTAATGCCTTTGGTGTGTTTTCGGTTTCAGGTTGTTCTACCATGGAAGGAGGTTTTTCTGAGAATTTTCGATGCACTCAGGGTAACATTGTTCGATATTTACTCTCTTCTGACTTCTGATTACATACCATGATGTTTTTATTCTTTTTTTCATTTTCCGGCCCTTTTGAGTTTTGTTTCGTTTGTATCTGCCCTAATGCTGTTTCAAAATCGGCCTGTTTTTTTTCCCATTGTTTTTTTTCTTTGTTTCGGCGGGCCGATTTTGAACCTGTTCTGGATACAAAGAGCAGTTAAAAGGCGTAAAAAATAGTGTAAAAACAACCATATATTTGCTGTCAAAAAATCAACATTTCAGTACCAATTTATGTTGTAGAAAAGCATCCAAAAGCTGTAAAAAAAAAAAGGACACAAAAGGTGCAAAAAAAAATGCAGACAAAAGCTTCGTATTTATGTTGTGCAAATAGACATGCTTCTTGCATATTTCTGCTATCCAAACTGTTCGAAAGCTGCTGTAAAAACAGCAGCTAAAATCTGTAAAAAACAGCATTAAAAAACTGAAAAAAAAAATTACAAATAAATGTTGTAAAAATTCTGACCAACAGTCATTCAGCCGTTCCTTTGTCTGGAGGTTTGTTCTTATATGTTTATGAACGAGTTACTTACAATTTTAGTTTCGATAACCTCCTACACATGTCTTGGCTGCTGAAAATTGGGTTCGCTATTCTTTCAACCGCCGTCCATGACTCGGATTTTTATTGCACTGTCGTGCACCCACAGGCGACATCCTCTTCAGGTAGTTATTCACACACCTTAAGCATTGGCCTGGTGCGAGTGTACATATTCTTTATTCTTTCTGATGCAAATTTTTTTGACTGTTGAGCAACTCGAGATCAAATCAGGAGCATGTTGTACGATTGTCTGATAGGCTGAAATAAAGATTGTCGATCTAGAAACCAATGCTTCACTTCCAAGGATCCAACGTGGTGAAACTTCATAGGACCCTTTCAGTTGATATTTCGCATAGACAAGGCCGAGGTATGATCATAATTACAATCTAATCTTACAGAAGCAATGAATGATAGATCCTTGAAATTGAATTTTATTGCCATATTGCGTAAAGAATCAAACTTTGTTGTTAATTAGCGTAAGATTCAATTTCGCAGTTTTTAAGGCAGTCGAAGATCAAGTAACCGTGACATGGAGATTTAGCCAAACAGTTACAAATTTTCCAGATTTAACGGAATAAGTGCGGGTGAAGGCCTACGAATGTGGTACGTAACAAACCGCTTTACTACAGGTAGAATAAATCAAGTATTGTACTTTATGCTAATTTAGCGGAATTCGTGTAAAATAGTTAGCATTCCGAATTTTTATACTTAGACACGTAATTTGGCCTCATGTGTCTCTTACATGTAATTTGGTTCCGTTCTTTTCAAGTGTTATCTTTACGGTTGAGCTGCATTTCTGCTGCATATATTACTAATTTGGACTGGAAAATGTTCGTCATTTATAATGTTACTTAGTTGGTTAATGAGTTTAGGTTATATAGTGAGTGCAAAGGTACTAACTCACGTTGTTTCATGTCACAGATTATGAGTAAGCTGATAAGCCATAAAGGAAGCTGTGAGATGTTCTGTATGGTGGAATCAGTACCATTGGAACCAAAGCTCAGTATGTTCAGCTGCAACTTTAGTTGGACAAAAGTTTGGCCCAAACGTCGCAAAATAAATAGGCGAGCCTGCAACGCGGCGTTCGTCGCCAGTCTCGTTCTCTTATATTCCAATAACTTATCATCAGATAAAAACGTAAAAGCATCTTTCCTCTATATTTCCAAAAAAGTGCAACTATTACCCGGTTTTCTTATTGACACTATCGAGTCACCAGTTCCTCGAATCATCGGTTCTACAGTTATATTAAACCGGTTTTCAACCAATAAACATTACAATATATAAAGTTATCAAACACTTATATAACCTGTAAAATATACTATGAAGCACACAATAATTTACAAAACATAGAATCTAATAAACAGATAAAATACAAAATTTAAAGTAAAAAGTCACATTACAAATATGGAAAAAGTTCACATGAAGATACAACCAAAAAGTAAAAGTCTTGCCACTAAATAATAAAACACCGATACACCATCCCACGTCTCTTATCTGTTCTTTTTTGGCTACTCTCTGAAACGAGATAATTTTTTTCGTTTTTCTCTTGTAACAGGGATAATTATTTGTCCTCTTATTTGTTCTAACAATGCAAAACTTTTTATTTATTTATTTATTTATTTTTTTAACGTAGGTATAATATGCGGTATATTTTTGTCCTTTCGTTTGTAACATGAATGTATTTCGTAATTGACTCTTATTATTTTATTATTGTGTATTTTGTAATTTTGTTGCTGTTACTATTCTATTATAAAATTTTACATGAAGTTAGATGTGAGTCTAAACACAAGTTATGCTCTCACTCTTTTCTAAATACAAAACACATTTTATGATAGATAAATGCATCACTCTTAATATTATTTGAGTGGCTAATAAAAATACACTTAATATGTGAAAGTGTTTTCAAAGCCTCCGTATTATTATTATTATTATTATTATTATTATTATTATTATTATTATTATTATTATTAAACATCACTTTATTAGAAATTTATACGATTTACAAGAAATTAGTAGGAAGCCGGGAAACTATCTGGGCTATCACTCCTCTAATTATATAGCAAAGATAATCTTATTAAAAATATAAGTAACAGCACGTGCCCCAATGTCTTGAGTCACAGAAAACTTTCGGATCCGCTTCAGTAAGATCACCGCATCCTTCTCAAGTTCCCCAAAACAAGAAAATGAGAAAGGGAGAAGCCATATTTGATATTCGCGCACTTAGCCTTATACTTGACGCGTTTAAGTTGTGCGACCTTAATCACCGCACGACCAGATACAAAATCAACCATGCTAGTTTGTGTCAAGGTCAGTGACCTTGTCAAATCCACACATACATCAAGGCCTCCATCTCACAAGTAGAGCAACATATCAGCTGGACGTAAGGGTTTGTCCCGCCCTCCACCAAGCTCGATATCAACTTCTTTATGAGCTGAAAACTGCCGCCGAGAAAAGATGTCAATAAGTGTATGGCACATCATATTATGCTGATGTTTAATACCAATAATACCATGCACTATACAGTATAGTCCCCATAAATATCCCCCATAAAGACCCTGAAACAAGCCGCAACGAGGTTCAACCAACATGATAAGCTCTAAAACCTTCCCCATAACCAATTTATCTCCAATAATAGTGTCATCATCTAGATACCAAGCTTGAAAGGAAAGGCTAAAGGAGTCTCTAATATTGCGTGCCAAATTATTAACACTAAGGCGAAAAGTAGATGTCCAAGTGGATTACTTTGTTGCACACCTTGGTACGACCATAAAGTGTGTTCCCCATAATATAATCTAGCTAGGCTGGAGTAACAAAACTCCAACCAATGTGAAATAGCAGGAAAATGAAGGCGAACTTCCTGTAGCATAACCTCACGGTCCACTAAATTGAAGGCATTTTTAAATCCACCAACAACATCGAAAGACCCACCTCATCTCCACGGTCTTCAGTCAACCATTCACAACATTAAGGGCCGAACAACCTCCAGATACTCCAAAACCAAATTGTAGATCATTTAAACAACCATACAAAGAAGGGCCGATCATAGCAGCACTAACCTAGGAAATTAAACGCCTCCAAATAGTACCCACAACAATAGGACGGGTACCACCTCCCAGCTTGACCAGCGATGTGAAAGGAGCACTAGCAACATACTCACGCAACGTATTAGGTCATCTACCATCAAGAAAGAGATTCACCACTTTGGTGATAGAAGCGACTAACTCATCAAAAATAGCCACTACAACACCACTTAAACAATGCAAAAGGTGTTGGGCATGTAAACCATCCCATCTAGAAGACGTATCACGAGGGAAACTCTTAATCATATCTAGAACCATAGCAGGAGGTGCAATAAGGTGATGATGGTCAATAGGTATATGCGGCAAAAAGGGTAGCAGGCTTGAAAGGGTGCTTAGCCTTTAAGTCCTCAAGAGTAGCATCATTATAAGAAGCAACACCAGAAGAAAAAAGAACTCTGACTACCACAGTATAATGGCCATCACAAAGCTTCCTCTTACATTGCTTGACATTACACTCACCTAATTCTAGATTTTCCTCTTCTATATTAGACCATGAAGGGGAGGGTTAAGCTAAAGCCTCTCTCACAAGTTGCGAACTACCACCAAGCATACCCCAAGAATGAATGGCACTAGCGATATACTCTTCCTAGCGTTGATGCTTAATAGCAGGCCTAGACTCGAGATTACTCCTCGAGAAAAAGGTTTTAGGGAGACAAACAGGCATTATTAACAAACTAACTCGACAAAAAATGTCATCAGGCGAGCAGATCATCTTATCAAGAGCTCCTTTCAACACCTGTGAGAACCCCAAATGATACTTGGGATGGATGGATTTGACAGTATGAAACCCTTTAGAAAGCAACATATCAAGGAGAGGCAAATCGAAACCACCATGCCTGTTTAATACCAAATCTTCAACATCGGCAAGTTGAACATAAGAAGGAACATGTGGTTTGGTGAGGTCATACAACATGAACCTAGAAACACCATTACCACACTTACGAAAAATCAGAACCATTGCCATGTTGACAATTAGAACGAGGAGTATGCATCTTAAAACAAACCCCGCATAACCAAAGGCCCATACGTTTAAACATAACCTCGGTTTCCTCGAAACCAACAAGATTAGTAGTCGTAGAATGTTTTGGGATAGCTAGTGCATCGCCTTTAAAAAGACGATTACGAAGATGAGTGATCAACGAGGTTTTGGTAAGCCCATTTCCACCATCATCGTGAAACACTAAGATCCATAAAAGGGAAATGAAACCTTACAATAGCCATAGCTAAACAATCATAAACAGTACCAAACCACCACCACACTATACACCAAAACGCTGAAGTAAGCTGAAAGACACCAAAGCAAAAAAAAAAAAAAAAAAAAAAAAAAAAAAAAAAAAAAAAAAAAAAGCCAAACCTCCAACACACTAACCCCAATTTTTCCAACCACAAACCCAGCAATCTAGAGTCGTGGGGCCATCTTCACCCAAAAACGTTGAACAACCAAAGCCAAGAAACCTCGGGAAAATAAAACTAACATAAGTCGTACACTTTTGAGACAAAACAAAGAGTTAATTTTAGTGGAATGTTACATACAAGTATCTGAGGATCCGAATGTCGGCTCCGACCCAAACAATGACACGTTTGGTACAAAGTTCTCAACCAATACAATCCGCAAGCCAAGCAAAATGGTTAGCATACCAAGAACATGTTGACGGGAAAATGGACTTTGATAAACCGAGAAGTCGGGAAGTTTAAATCGATATTCGAACAAACTGTGAGGCTTAGTGGGACACGGATTGAAATTTGGTATAAAGATATCGAGGGAGAAATTATGCTCACAAAAAACCTTGGGCTTTTTTGAAAGACAAACACAAATGGAAAATCTTGATTCAACACAAACATGAAGAAACCAGGGACGACCAACTTAAGAAGAACTTGAGTTTTTTGGAGATGATGCTTTGCCACGTCCACCCGGAAAATAACAAAAGTCTAAAAGTCAACAATTTTTAAGCTCATCAGCCAATTCTGGTTCACAAAAAATGTTTTACGAAATGAAGCAACAACAATTGGCTTTAGACCGTGAGATAAAGTTGGAACAAATGAACCGCGAGACTATGGCGAGAGTTGAATTTCTCAAATCTCCAACACCGAACGAGGACTTGAGGACGCTTGCAATCAACACCGACAGGATGGATCCGATGGACGCGGCTATCATCGAGGCATCCCAAAAAGAAATGCAGCCAAAATATATTCCACAAAACTAGTTTAATTTATGTACTTTTGTTTTTATTTTTATGGCTTTATTATTTTATGTATTTTTTATTAATGAAATTTTATTTTTAGCTTAATTTTTTTTTACCTGGGTTTTCGACTCGACATTGCGACCCGATTAATCACAGGGCGATTACCCTTTTGGATGGCACGGAGCCGGTGCAGGTGAACCTTCATGGCTACAAGGAGATTGATTTTCTCCCTGTTAGATTCGACCACTTGACCTCCTCTTTGGAAGGCCGGTATTCTTACCGTTGGCCGGGTCACCCTTGTGGTTTGTGTTGTTTTATTTGAATAAATGAAAATAATAATAATAAAATAAAAATTGTGAAGTCTATGGTTGTCCTATTACACCAGTTTTAAAAAGAGTATGTTTCTGTGCCTAGTTATATGTTTAATGTTATAGAAAAGAAGTGCGAAAGTGTCAACAGTTTTTCCTACAACACTAGACTAATTACACGAAAACACCAAGTGCTATAACTAGAACTCCAACTCGCTTTGTTTAAAAATTAAGTTTAGTTTTAACCATCTAGCATATGATTATGCCATAGAGTTGTGTTACCAATCAAGAGGTGCCAAGTTTGGTATCATTATAGACATATAGGTGATTAATATCTTGTGTAAGATTATGCATAGTATATATAGGTGGTTGTGTGAGCTATCTTCCCAAAATATCATATTACATAATGCATGTTTGGTGTGAGAGATTCTGAAAAATTATAGAGGTTTAGAATTATTTTATTGAAAATAAGTTTTTGTCAAAAAATATATTTGTTTGACAAACTAAGATTATGAATTATTTTAAAAAAAATAATAAGTTCTCAAAAAATAAGTTCTTAAAACTAGCTTTATAAATATGCTGGAGATCATATTTTACAAAATTACTGATTTGCCCTTTGAAATTACTCATGTCTTACATTATTCCTATTCATATTAGTTTGTTATTTGTATGTCTAATTATGTCATTTTACACTTTTAATCTACAAGTACAGCTATTTTGCCAAACAGCACTATGAAAAAACCTTACAATTTTAATCCTTTTTAGCAATAGCACCAACACTAACATCATCATCAACAACAACAAGAATAACAACATCTATTTTGGCCAAATATACCTCTAAATTACTGCCTCAATATCTGAAAGAAACTATTTCATTTGTTTTTTAAAAGATCGATCATTGGGTCATCACACTTTTAAGATTAAGTAGATGATTGGGAAAATCCGTGTTACGTCGCATCTCTCTAGCATTTTTTTTAAGAAAAAAATAAATTGTTCGGCTTTTTAGTTAAGTGCAATGTATAAGTTTGAAAAATGATCTTTTGTTGATGGTTACATACTTGATTTAATTCCAAATATAGGATGCCTTGCTTTATACTTGATTTAGCTTCCATTTCTCATCTTCAACTTTCTTTCTGTAAAAAATGTTCGGTACTATATCTTAAATATTGAAATATAACATAAATGGATCTCTTGTTTTAAAACGAATAATTTATAAATAGAATGTTTAGTCCAATTATGCAAGCACATTGGTCTCGCCATATCAAGTGGTTACTCGTAGTGAGTTAAACTGGATACCACAATGAAAGTTTGGTCCAATAATGCTACTATTTATTGAGTTAAAGTTATAATCTTTTTAGTCGAACAATGTTTATCAAGTGGTTACTCGTCATATCAATCACTTTGCAACGCATATACCTTTGTCGAAAATTTCCAAAAAAAAAAAAACTACTCCGTATTATATTGCAAAGCAAATAATTACTATTAAATAAAAATAAAAATAAAAGAGCTTAAAAGAATATTTATGTCGAGTTAGAAAAATGCAAATAAAGAATCAACTAGAAAAACCGATCTACATCATGAAAATAAAGAATCAACTAAAAACAGAAGGCAAAGAAAGGAAAGATTTAGGGATTGAAGAGAAAACGATTTAAATAATTACGTATCATTTTCCAATTTTATCTAACATACAGGTGCCTATCTTGGATAATGAATAATAAGATGATATATATTGGAAGTCACATGATGGCTTGCACAAAGTGTACGTTCTCTGTTCGCGAGGCTTGGCACTCCATTCGCGAACGTGGGAATGAGGTTGCTTGGCATTCTTTTGTATGGTCGAAGTATGGAATCCCGAGACGTGATTCGTGTATGGCTTGTTATGAAAAAAATGGTTAAAGAGTTGTGCTAGACGACTGAGGCAATGGGATGTCGACTTAAACCTGCTTCGGTGCCCGTTATGCAAACTTCAACCCGATCGTCATGAGCATTTATTTTTCGAATACTCTTATTCGACTACAGTGTGGACGCTAGTATTGAAAGTAGCGGAATTTCCTAATATAGTAATATTCCTCATGTTTGGTCAGATATCATGGCATGGTTTTCTTCCATTGGCTAAAAGTAATAACGTCCCATGCATTGTAGGGCGACGTATGGCAACAACGAAACGTAGACGTAGAGTTCATGGGAAGAATGCAAGGAATCCTGAAGAATTTGGTGAGACCAAATCTCGCATCTATCAGATTCAAGAGGAAAGTTCGAGTGGATAACATGAAGAGAATTTGGAAACTGACGTTGCAAGTAGTGTAGCACTTTGTTTATCATTGTTAAGCTAAAAGGATAGTATCGTCGTTATGCTTTTATTTTTTGGTTCTCTAGTTTGTTTTGGTCGCTGTGTTTGAGCATGTTCGAACATGTTCGTTTTGTTTCTTTTAATTTAGAGTGGCTCATTACCACTTTTTCGTTGTACAAATCTCATTTTATTAATATACTTCACCGATATATCTCTTTACCCAAAAAATATAACTGTTGATACAAAAGTTGGGCGTACCTGGTTAGTGGACTTTTGCTCTTATATCAATTAGCTTCTTAGTACTTTGTTACCTGCGCACTAAGAAAATAAACAACACCGTTAGGCTTATCGAGGGATTGTCTCCCCCGATTAGACTCCGGCGTGAGAGTAAGTAATCGATTTAGGGTTTAGTTGAAGAGTTAGGGTTGTATATCGTACCTTTAATGAGAATCGTGTGATTCTATATATAGGGGCTAAGAAACCGTATTTCTTGCTCCTCACTCTTCGCACGCGTGGTGCTTATCCAAGGTAAGGATATCTATTCCTTGAATAGATAATCCTTATCGTTACCCGGTGGGTTAGATTGGGCCTTTGAGCTTTATGAGCCCAAAGCAATAATACTACGGCCCATACCATTGTCATGGTAGCCCATTCGTAGTGGGCTTAGGTGTAAGTAATGTCTATCATTTGGGCTTGTGGCCCAAATATAGGCTATACGTCATCATGTCCCCCCAGTCTAGTGCGCGCGGCACATAGCCGTGGGTACTAGACTTAATACCATCAGCGGTAAGCGTGGCGGGGGGTTAAATTAATTTTTACCGCCTTTTTGTAGGTGCAATGCACCTAATAATTTCGAAATGGATGCCTCGAAAGTCGGGGGTGGTGTCCACATAGTCCTTGGGATTCGGGAAAAAGTGCATGTACCTTTTGATCTTCTAGCCACCCATTTACTGTGAGTGGATTCCACGTGGAGGGAAATTAGGGTTTTACCACCCTATATAAGGGTGCCGCCCCATTTTTTAACCACACAGTAAAACACATACAACCACTATTCATCTTCTTCTTCTTTTTAGAGCATTTTTCTGCAAGAAAATCTTTTAACTCTCGTAGGTAATCTTTGTGTGCGTCCCACTTATTTTAAGATGAAAATGGTTGCTCAATTAGAGGACTTTCGCTCCGCGTTGTCTATTCAGGACGTCACGCAGTTTTCTTCCGACTATTTTGTGCCTTTGGATGTACATCCAGAGGCTCCAGATGTCGATGCGTGTATAGCTGACTTCCCCGAAGGGAAGATAGGTCTATACACGAAATTTTTTGAGTATGCGAATTACCGCGTACCCATTTCCATTTTTCTGAGCGATTTGCTCAATCACTATCACCTTCACATCTCTCAGCTGCACTGTATAGGTGCGGCGAAGGTGTCGAATTTTGAAGTGAACTGTCGTTTACTTGCGATAGAACCAACTGTAGATTTATTCCGCTCCTTTTACCACACGACGTGGTCAAATGGGTGGGTTTCCTTTGCGAAGCGCCAGGGGGCGCTTCAGTGTTATACGGAAAAGGTTGACGCCCTCAAAAATTGGAGGGAGTATTTCTTTTGGGTGGATGACGCAGTCTTTCCCTCTCCCTTTGAGTTTTATACTCAGGAAACCTTACCAAGGGATGGGCGCCCCGCACCCGGTTCCTATAATCGCGCTGACGCACAAACGTTAGATGCCAATCGACTGGCCATTAACCCCTATCCGGAGGAGTTTTTGGTACACGTGGGGTTGAGCCGCGCTTATTTTGGTGCTGCAGATGAGGTTCCCACTTTTTTAAGTGAGGATGGTCGGGGTGGGTGTTCATCCCTTATTCTTCATGCTTTGTAAGTCTTTTATTCTTGTCTTCGTGCTTTTAATAACTGATCCCTTTTTGTCTTTCTTGTTTCCCTTAATGCGCAGAGATGGATTTGTTCGCGGTGGTCAAGCTGGATAGGCCAAAGCAGGTAACCATAGGGGTGCGTCCTCTGAGGGAAGGAGAGCAGCCCTTGCTTGATGCGACTGCCGGTCACTTGACTGTTCTGCCTGCGACGGTCCCTGAGGACACGCCACCACTTGTGGTGACGCCCGTCCAGAGTTTTGCGCCTGAAGTAGTTGTGGCCCCAACTGTGGAGGCGGTGCCTGATTTGGAGGTGGCGCACGAGGAGGCGCGCTCAGGGTCATCTGACAGCATTCGGATCCTGAAACCTGAGGAGGTGTTGAGGGAAGAGGTTGCGCAGAACTTAAAGCACAAGGGAGAGGCTGGAACCAGTGGCACCAGCAAGAGGCGTCGACACGTCATCAGAGACGCAGGGTCGAACGCGGAAGAAACTTCGACGTCCGGCGCACGGTTGAAGGCTGATGCTTCTCCGTTTCTGTAAGTGTGCATTCCTTCTCTTTTTCTCTTTTTTTTTTTTTTTTTTTTTTTTTTTTTTTTTTTTTTGTCAATTACTTGTTGTAATTGTTATTTACTATCTTTGTCGCGTAGGGATGACGGCGCGAAGGATGATGAGGTTTCCTCTCCGCAGAACGAAAACAAGGAGGGGGATACCGAGGCTGCTGATGGTGGTGAGGCGCAGCAGCTGATGGATGAGCTGGCTGCGACTACCGCCCGCCAAGCTGAGCTTGTTGCTCAGCTAAAGGGAAAGTATGCTGGGGAGAGCCGTGCTCTAGCCCAGAAGGAGGAGGAGTTGGTGACCCTCCGTGCGCAGTTGGCTGATGCGCAAGTGGAGCTGGGGGCCTCAAGGGCCTATGCTGAGAAGATTGCTCAAGATAAGATGAGCATTTTGGCTGACTTGAAGTATGCGAGGTCAAAGCTCGAGCAGATAAAGGCAAAGACGTCGTGGTCTGTGTCGTATCTTGAAGAAAAAAGGGTCGAGCATTATGCTAGCCTGCAAGAGTTCAAGGAGCGCATGGAGAAGACGCTCGTGATGTATGAGGAGAAGCTGCGCGCCCTCAGCATCGAGTATGACGAGGAGCTGTATCCTCATCTTATGTCTATGATAGCCGAGCGCAGGTATTCTTACACCCTTGTTTTTTAAATTTGCTTGTTCGCCCTATTGCGTATCTTACCTTATTATCACTTTGTGAATGCAGGTGGTTGATCAGCCATAGGCTTCGTCTGGCAGCTCTAAGTACTTTGGAGTCTGCGGAGGTGGTGGAAACCTTTGGGAAGGTTGTTCACTGCGCGATAGCGCGTGGTCGTTCGCAGGCCATGGAGGAGCTCCGTGAGGCCAAGTTGTTGGAGAAAGACTTGGCGGAGATTCCTGGTTATAGCTCAACGGCGTACGACGAGCTGGTGCAGGCGATGGCGGGGCTGAAGGTTCTTGAGCTGCCGCATATAGGGAGGTTGGAGCACGACCAAGATGACCCCATAGATGTGCTCATGGCGGGTCTGACGTTGCAGCGTCATCTTGGGGAGAATGCTGAAGAGGAGTTAGATTATTATCTAAAACCTGATGTCTCGCAGCTTCAAGTCCCAGTTTTTGCGCGGCCCCGTGATATCCTCAAGCCTTTTGCACTGGAGAAGGAAGTCCCCTTGAAGGAGGTGCTAGAGCGTCACGAGCAAAGGGTTGCCATAAAGAAGGGTATTAAGGGCAAGGCTGTGATGTGCGACATCGGTGCTGCGCACCTTCCTCGATCTGATGGCGTTGCTGTGAGTGTTCCAACTGTGTCGCTCAAGGATGCTATAACGTTGAGTAAGCTGAAGGAGGCGGGGAGTTCCGCCGCTCCAGAAGAGAGCCATGATCATCGCCATAGCATATAGGTTGTTTGTAAACTTATGTATTTTTCCTTGTAATTTAATAAATATGGAATAAGATACATTTTGTTATAAGTTCGTAACTTAAATATACTTGCATTGTTTTGCTAAGTTTGATTATTTTACTAAGTCTTTTAAGTGCGTGACTTAAGTATACTTGCATTGTTTGCTAAGTTTTATTTTTTGACCAAGTGTCTTGGCTCGTTATATTGCTAAGCTCGTACGGTGTACTTGGTATATGCGCATCCGTCGTGGGGTGCGCATGTGAAACTTACTTTGACGTCTCAAGAGTAAGGCGCTTAGCAAGGATACGTGATCCAATGTTGATGGGTTTGCAACCCTCTTATTCAACGAGTAAATTAGTAGGTTAACTCATCCTTTATGCCTTCGTGGGTCTTTAAGTGGTGCATGCACGCCATGTAGGCAGAAATATAAAATAAACAATATTGACATATATGCAATAAAGTAAAATGCGCTATGGAGTTAGCTAGAAACCATAACATTTTATTAATACTTGCAAGTAAGTGGAAAAAATAGAAAATACAATTCCTAGAAAGAAAAAAGACAAACACTTATTGGGCACCTCGTAGGATGGAAGTGTGTTTGTGAAGGGGCCGTAGCCTAAAAGTAACATTTTTTGAGATTGCAGATGTTCCAAGTGCACGCCAGGTCGTGACCTTCCATATCGTGCAACCTGTATGCGCCGTTGCCGAGCGCGTCTGTGACCTCTTAAGGTCCTTCCCATTTAGGTCCGAGCTTGCTTGTGTCTTCTGCGTGGCTCGCGTCATTGGCGCGGTAAACAAAGTCTCCTGGTCTGAATGAAGTGTTTTTGACTTTTGCATCATAATACCTCTTCATTTTTGCCTTAGCCTTTGCTTCACGTATAGTTGCGCGTTCGCGTCTTTCTTCCAGTATGTCTAAGTCTACGCGCCGTTCCTCGTCATTTGTTGTGACGTTGACCTCTGCCGTACGTATAGTTGGCATTCCTATCTCGGCTGGTATGACGGCTTCTGTTCCATAGACTAAGGAAAATGGCGTGTCGCCAGTACTGGTTTTGATTGTTGTGCGATGCGCCCACAAGACGTGCGAGAGCTCATCTACCCATCTTCCTTTATGTCTGTCAAGGCGTGCTTTTATGCCTTCGCCTAAACTGTGATTAGCGCGCTCAACTAGGCCATTGGTTTGTGGGTGTTTGACTGAAGCAAAGTGTTGTGTGATGTTCAATTGTGCGCACCAATCTTTGAATGGGTTATCACAGAATTGTTTTCCGTTGTCTGATACGATCTCGCCTGGTAGGCCGAAGCGACAAACAATATTATCCCAAACAAAGCGTTTGACTTGGTTTCCCGTAATGTTCACCACTGCTTTTGCTTCGATCCACTTTGTGAAGTAGTCTATAGCTACGATGAGGAACTTTATTCCTCCAGCTGCGACGGGGAAAGGTCCTGCGATGTCAATACCCCATTTGTAAAATGGCCATGGTGAGGTGATTGGTGTTAGCTCGTGCTGTGGTCGGCGCGGAATAGGCCTATGTACTTGGCAGTTGCTGCACTTTCTTATTAGATCGCGTGCGTCGAGGTGCATTGTTGGCCAATAGTATCCTGACCTTAAAGCGCTTGCCACCACGGATCGTGGCCCTGAGTGCATACTACATGACCCAGCGTGAATTTCGCGGAGTACGTAGTCTGCTTGGAGGGGTCCAACACATCTGAGCCATGGTTGTAAGAAAGATCGCCGATAGAGTATGTTGTCGCGTAATTCGAATCGTTGCGCTGTGCGCCGTATTCTTCGAGCGTCTTTATTATCTTGGGGTAGGATTCCTTTGCTAATAAATTCGATGATAGGTGTCATCCACGTAGGATCTTGTTCCTCTATCACCGTTGATATCTCCATATCCAAGATTGACTTGTTTTTTAGGGTTTCCACCAATACCTGTTTTGAGAGGTGTGCGAAGCTTGTGGGTGCAATCTTGCTGAGTGCGTCCGCCTTCCTGTTATCTCCTCTAGGTACTTGTTTAATTGTGAACCTATCAAAGTTTTTAATCAAAGATTTTGTCTTCTCCAGGTATTGGATCATGTGATCATCCTTGGCTTCGTATTCCCCTAACACGTGGTTAGCGACTAGACGCGCATCTACATTTGCTTCTAGGTTGCGAACACCCATTTGGATTGCGATGCGTAGTCCGGTTAGTAGGGCTTCGTATTCTGCCTCATTGTTTGTGGCTGTGAACTCAAAGCGTAGCGCGTAGGTGAATTCTATACCTTCTGGATTTGTGAGAATAAGGCCTGCGCCTGATCCATCTGCGCATGAGGATCCATCTGTGAACAAGGTCCACGGTTCCTGTAGGTCTGTTTTTGCTGCGGAGGTCGGGCTGTCGCTATCTGGCTTCTCCACGATAAAATCGGCTAAGACTTGTCCTTTGATTGCAGTGCGCGGCCTGTACGAGATGTTATACTCACTTAGCAGTACACTCCATTTTTGTAAGCGTCCTGATACATCCGGTTTGGAGATAACTTGTTTAATTGGCTGATCAGTGATTACCGCTATTGGATGCGCTTGAAAGTATCTGCGCAGTCTTTTGGATGCGAACACTAGAGCCAAGACCAGCTTTTCCATAGCACTGTAGTTAACCTCTGTTTTCTTTAGGGCTTTGCTTACAAAGTATATGGGTGTCTGGACGGAGTCTCTGTCTGTCAATAGTACTGCGCTAACTGCTCCGTGGGTTGCCGATAAGTACATGATTAGTTCTTCCCCTGGTCGCGGTGCGACGAGTTTGGGAAGAGATGCCAGATGGTGTTTAAGTTGTTGGAAGGCTTCTTCTGCTTCGGGAGTCCAGCGAAAGTCTCCCTTTTTTGTGCACTTCGTAAGTGTTTTAAAGAGGGGAAGGGACTTGTCTGCTGACTTAGATAGGAAGCGATTCAGCCCTGCTAACTTTCCATTTAGTGACTGGACTTCTTTGAGTATGCGCGGGGAGGGGAGATCAATAACAGCCTTTGTCTTCTCTGGGCATGGTTTGATTCCATCGGGTTCTATCAAGTATCCGAGGAACATGCCTTCCGTTGCGCCAAAGGTGCACTTCTTGGGATTCAACTTCATGTTTATCCTCCCCAACGTTCGGAATGTTTCCTCGATGTCGCGCACCAACTCGTCCTCTGTATGGCTTTTGATGACAAGGTCGTCAACATAGACTTCCAAGTTGCGGCCTACTTGTTTTTCGAAGGCTGTATCCACCAGTCGTTGGTATGTCGCGCCAGCGTTTTTCAGGCCAAAAGGCATTTTTGTGTAGCAGTATACCCCTTGACTGGTGTGGAAAGCTGTTTTTTCTTCGTCTTCCACTGCCATCTGGATCTGGTGATACCCTTTATATGCATCTAGGAAGCATTTGAAGGGGTATCCGCACAAGGATTCGACTTTCCAGTCTATCTCTGGCAGTGGGTAGCAGTCTTGCGGACATGCTTTGTTGAGGTCAGTGAAGTCCACGCACATCCTCCAACTGCCATCGCTCTTCTTTACCATAACTGGGTTAGAAAGCCAGTCATGATAGTATACTTCGCGCATGATTCCTGCATCTACTAGCTTGTGTACTTCTTCCAAAATAGCCTTTGCACGATCTGGGGCCTGGCCGCGCTTCTTTTGTCGTATTGGAGGGTATCCTTGTCGGATTTGTAACTTATGCTCTGTGATAGAGCGCGGTACTCCCGTCATATGCTTTGGTTCCCATGCAAAGATATTTAGGTTCTTTTGCAAGAGTGCGCATACGGCTGCTTTACCTTTGTCAGATAAAGATCCTCCAATCGAAACTTGTTGTTCCGGATAATCTGGGTGAATAGCGACTTTTAAATTTGGCGTTTTTTTCGTGCTCTGTTCTGGAATAGTCTTCGCTTCAGTTGTTACTGCGATGCATTCTCTTGGTGGTACTGTTGTGTTATAGAGAGTGACCACCCCTCCTTCCACTGGGAATTTAAGCATTCCGTGCGCTGTGGATGGTACCGCGCCCATGGATGATATTCCCGGTCTTCCAATTATACCATTGTATGGTGAAGGAGACTTTATTACCATGAAATTTATCCATGTCGCGGTTGAGTGTTGTTCATCTCCTACGACCACCAATAAGCGTAACTGCCCCATGGGCCAAATCTTTTCTCCTGTGAATCCTGTTAATGACATTGTAGCTGGTATCAACTGACTTTGGATTTCAGGTCGCAGCCTTTTGAAACAGTGATCGTACAGGATGTCCGCGGATGCTCCACCATCAATGTACATGCGGTGGATGTCATGTCCCCCCGTATGTATCTCAATGGTTAGAGGTTCCACGACTGCGTTGTCCGCGGCTATGGTAGGGAAGGATATCTCTTTTTCTGGAGAGAATTTCTGGCTGACCTTTTGCTTTATCTTTCGTTGCCATGATTGTATCATGTAGATAGTATCAGCTTTTTCTTTTGGGGGTTCTTTCTTGCCCCCGTTTCTCTGCTTATCCTTTCCCTCCTTAATGTTTTTCACGAGGTGGTCCATCCTGCCTTCTCTAACTAATTTTTCAATTAGTTGTTTTAGTTGAACACACTCGTTAGTTGCATGGCCTTTTTGGCCGTGGTACTCGCAGTATCCACTACCTAGGCGCTTTGCTTCTGCTGTGCGCATTGGTGGTGGTTTTGGGAAGTTCGCACCTTCTGTTACAAATATTTCTCTCGGAGTTTTAGTGAGAGGAGTATATTTGTCGTTGTCTCTTCCACTGCGATAGTTCCTGCTGCGGTTGTCGTTCTGATCATTGGATTGCCTCCGCGGCTGTTCTTGTTGCCTATAGTTTGAATATCCTTTTTTGCTATCCGCAGCAGCTTCTTCTCCTTGTATAAAGGATCTAGTGCACTTTGTTAACTCGTCAAAGGATTGTGGAACTTTGTCATTAAGCTTCCGGATGAGTTCTGGGTTATTGATCCCATTCATGAACCCTGAAATTTTTAGAATTTCAGGACATGCTTTGACTTGTATGCACTCATCCTTGAAACGTTCCATAAAAGCGCTGGTGGATTCCCCTTGGCGCTGTTTCACTCTTGCTAGCTCCACAGGGTTTTTGGCGCACTTCTTTCGCTGGGTGAAGTTGTGGCGGAATGCTTTCCGTAATTCCTCAAATCCACCGATGCTCCTACGTGGGAGTTTGCTAAACCATGTGCGCGCGTTTCCTACTAACGTGGAATTAAACATGTGGCACCACACAGGTTGTGGCCAATTTTCGATTGTTGCGGCTGACTCGAAAATTTTTAGGTGATCGTCAGGGTCACCTGTTCCATCATATGTTTTTACGTTAGCGGGCATGCGCCTGCGTTTGTGGTCTGAGTAATCGCTGATGCGTCGCGTAAACGCGTCAATTTTCTGACGTCGCCATGGGAGGGACATATCTTCGTTTTCCTCCTCACGACGTCTTCCTCTTGACTTCCAGTGTCCTGTTTCTTTATCCTCGTTGTCCGAGGAGTCACTGGAAGACGGGTAGTCTTTCTTTCGGCGCTTGCGCCTACTTCTTTCAGAAGAGGAGCCTGAGGGATCTCTGCTTGGGGATCTTCTCCTTCCCAATCTATCTTGGATTCTCCTGCTCCCAGGTTTTGAAGATCCTTGGCTTGGCGAATGTTGAGGCCCTAATCGATCATGTATTCCTCGACTGCCAAGTCTGGAGTGGACATTGGTGCGCCTCTCGCTGTCTCCAGAGTACTGCGAATCAGATATTGTACCTAACCTATCATGGATAGTGGTACGTTCTGTGCGTCTTCCTCGTGGGTGACGCGGTGGTGATGGTTCACGTTCCAGAGCAAAATTGAGTCGTGCTTGTAGGCTCGTGTTTGCTCTTCTTGTTACTTCTTCTTGCATGAGGGCAGTTAATGTTTCATAATTTTGGGATACAAAGTTCCCCAAAGTTAGATCCGGTGTGTCCTCAGTTGTTGCAAGAATTCCTTCCTCAGTGTTAGGCGCCCTGTTCCGTTCAGGTGCGTCTGGCGGCACAGTGTTGTTCACTGCGGGTATAGCCTGATGAGGAGTGGTGAAGAGGGTGCGTTGGAGTTCCTCAACGCTTGGGACCACTAAAGAGATTATAGGTAGCTCCGTCGTTTGAAGAGGCTGGGTTGTTCCCGCCTCTTGGTGATCAGGTGCGCTGGTTGTCCCAGCAACCTGCCTAGAGGTCGAATCTTGTCGATTCTTCTTCTGATGGTCACGCTTTTCTGACTGCGGAGTTCGCTGGCCGGAATTCTTATGCTTCGTCATTCTAGTTCGTAGTAGGGTCCCACGGATGGCGCCACTTGTTGATACAAAAGTTGGGCGTACCTGGTTAGTGGGCTTTTGCTCTTATATCAATTAGCTTCTTAGTACTTTGTTACCTGCGCACTAAGAAAATAAACAACACCGTTAGGCTTATCGAGGGATTGTCTCCCCCGATTAGACTCCGGCGTGAGAGTAAGTAATCGATTTAGGGTTTAGTTGAAGAGTTAGGGTTGTATATCGTACCTTTAATGAGAATCGTGTGATTCTATATATAGGGGCTAAGAAACCGTATTTCTTGCTCCTCACTCTTCGCACGCGTGGTGCTTATCCAAGGTAAGGATATCTATTCCTTGAATAGATAATCCTTATCGTTACCCGGTGGGTTAGATTGGGCCTTTGAGCTTTATGAGCCCAAAGCAATAATACTACGGCCCATACCATTGTCATGGTAGCCCATTCGTAGTGGGCTTAGGTGTAAGTAATGTCTATCATTTGGGCTTGTGGCCCAAATATAGGCTATACGTCATCAATAACTAAAAGAAATTGAAGACATAAAAGGGTTTTAAGGATTTTAAAGACAACATGATTACTTTATAAACTTTTATAGCAGGGTACCCGCGCGTTGCAGCGGCGGGTACCTTGAAATAAAAAATTTTGATGGAATTAATAAAAATGTCACGGGAAGTTATTACGACATCTAAATTTGTCTCGAGAACGAAATACTAAAAGATTTGGTAAACTACACTTCCCACCCTAGCATATATTTACAATCTTAGTCCCTAAGGGTGCAATATGGTTCACACAAGGTCCAAAACACTTTCCTATATAAATCTCATTATACCCACACTTAGGTTTGGACACCCTTTCTCTCTCAAACCAGCCGCACCCTATTTCTTCTTCTTCTCCAGTCGTTTTTCCAGCCAAACAAACACCACCGCCGGCCACTTAAACTCACCGCCACCACCAGCACACTCCTTACAACCTCCCCATCATTTTGACGCACATCACGCGCCAAGAAACACCTCCCAACACCACGATTAACACCACCACAGCTCGAGTTCTTCACCAAAACCATCTCTCTCTCATTTTGTTGATATCGGCGGTCGAAGGTAGGAAAACACACCACCTTTTTTGTCGTTCTAGCGACGGTGGAGGATAATTACATGAATTTTCAAGAGTTTTTGATTAAATAATGATTAAAACTAATAAATATAAAGCTAAATAATTGTTTGGTATAATTTTCTTTCTTTTAGTTGTTGTCGTTTTTATTGAGTCGCGAAAACAAGGGATGCCGTGAGCTTGAGCTCACAGCTTTGTGTACCGAATCGAGTTTTATTGAGTCGAGTCTTGGTCACAGGTTCGTGTCTAGGTTAAGATGGAGGGTTGTACATTGTGTTTAAATGATTGTAATATTTGGTATAGAGGTGTTTTTAATGCTATTAATGTGGAATGAGGGTTATACATTGTGTTTAAATGATTGTAATATTTGGTATAGAGGTGTTTTTAATACTATTAATGTAGAATGAGGGTTATACATTGTATATAAATGATTGTAATATTGGGTATAGGGGTGTTTTTAATGCTATTAATGTAGAATGAGGGTTGTGCATCGTGTTTAAATGATTGTAATATTGGGTGTAAGGGTGTTTTTAATGCTATTAATGTAGAATGAGGGTTGTACATTGTGTTTAAATGATTGTAATATTATGTGTAGGGGTATTTTTAATGCTATTAATGTAGAATGAGGGTTGTACATTGTGTTTAAATGATTGTAATATTGGGTGTTGGGGTATTTTTAATGCTATTAATGTATAATTTTAAGAAAAGTGGTCTGAATTTCGATTCATGCTAGTTTTTGTTGTACACAATGTTTTGATTGTTTTAATTATAAAAATTGCTTGCTTTAAAGTGTTGTAAACCATGCATCATTTTTCGTACATCTGAATTTTTTATAAAGAGAGTCCTTCCTCCATTATAAGTAGTATGAATTTCAATATTTATATCGTGTATCGTCTCGACTTCCCTTGTTTTGCAATTTATTTACTCTTCACGTGCCTTTCACGTGAGGGTGTCATCGTCATTTCGTATCCGAGATATTAAACCACCATCACGTGAGGGTGCTAACAAGGTTAAAGGCTTGTCAAGCAGAACTTTTAGCTACTAAAGTAGGTGTGTGGAAATAAAAGAAAATCTTGGTAACTAGTTGAAGCTTGTTCATTTCTTTCTTAGCTTTGGGTGAGATATTTATCTTTTTGGTATGATGGTGTAATTTTGTGTTGGTGGATCATGTTAATACTTGTTAGCACACCATCTAACTTTAACGATGTTTATGACTTTATGTAATCTGGTAGTATGTATTTACTCTTTACTTTATCTTTAATGAAAAGTTTCATGTGTTTCTCAATCAGGGACGGAGCTAGGGGTAACCCATGAATTTTTTCGATGTAATGTTAGTTTTTGAACAAAACACCAATTTTTCCTAAATGCATCTTAAATGCACCCGGTCTTTTGAAATGTGTTTCTAGTATTACGGTTCAAAAGATTTTGTACACTCGATCATATTTGGTCGTGACTCCATCCCTGTTCTCAATTGATAATGGTTTTGTTAGGTTATTTTCTAAACTGTTATTGTAAGTTTGGTTCAAGTGTTAGGAGTTGACTACTTACTTCATGTGTACTTGAAATGCCCAAGAAATGAGCAAATGCATGTGTATTGTGTTCATGTTATATGTTCATTTGTCATTTGCATTTCTAAAAGTAAGCAACACACTATAAATAATTGACATTGGTTGGTTTAAACCATCCAATTAAATGACCAAATGCTATTGTATAAGTAACCAACTCAGTAAAAGTTCAACTACAATGTAATGAAAAAAATGCATCCAAAATTTAAAAAACTTAACATCATTCTATAGATAATGCAAATGGATATAATTCCAAAGATATAAAATTTCATTGTTTAGAATATAATAAGAAAGCAACGCGCATTGTTTATAAGAGTACACATTGTCTATAAAATACAAAACATAAATGACCTATGGTGAAGCCATCATTCTTGCAACTGAAATCTGCTTCATTTGAGATGAACTAGAAGCTGCTTCCACACCACTTGACTGAACCTGAGATTGAGATTGGGATTGAACACCAACTGCTTGATCTTCACTTTGAGCAAGAACGCCAATTGTATAATCTGCAACATCATGACTTTGAACACCACTTTGACCGTCACCTCGTTTCTTTCCTACAACATTCTTACCTTTAGATTGTTTATTCCACTTTGATGCCACATTCTTACATTTATCATGTTTATTACTATTTCTCTTACCATGAGACTAACTTTTAGTTCTACTACTTTGTGTTCCAGATATGCCACTCTGCCCAAGACGTTTTTTATTTTATTTTTATTTTTATTATTATTATTATTATTATTATTATTATTATTATTATTTTTTTTTTTTTTTTTTTTTTTTTTTTTTTTGGTCCAACATTGCCACAAACACCACCACAGTTACTCTCATCCAAGCCTTGGACAACTTACCATCTTTAACAATATCCTCAGTTTCAGAAATTGTCCCAATTCTTCTCTTTTGTAGCCTACTGTTAGGTGTATGAGGTTTAGGTGGAATAATGGTTATGGGCATAGTTGATTTCACCAATTGTCATTGACATGTATGGGTTGGATTGTGTGTTTTTATGTTTCTTGTCATGTCTTAAGCCAGTAACAAGGATGACTCCATGATTCCACACATCCTACTTGTTGTCAATTCAATGTCATATTCCAATTGGTAGCAATAACATGTTTATTAGGTAAACATGTTATCTCTTATCTTCTACAACTACAATCCCTGTTTACAAGATTCACTACACATTGGTCTCCCATGGTCCACTAACTTCAAACTTTTCTCCTCCATTTCACAAAACAGTGTACTTAACAGTCTCTTTCTTAATTTAATCTATTTAATCTAACATATGTTCTGCAATTGTTGTTAGTTTGCTCATTACTCTTCTCAATCACATTGACAACATTCACTATTTTTTTCATACAATATTCCTTAATGTATTATAAAGCTGTAATGATAAGTTTGTGTCTGCCTCCAACTATTTTCCCATTAAACACACTCCGCACATACTGTTAAGTAACACATCCTAATGAGCTCTCTCTAAACAATGACATAATCTGTATTAATTATATATTTCATAATGCAATTACAAAAAGGATTGAAGTTTTACAGATAGATTATTTACCTGAAAAATGTGCCTTTGACCAATGGACGGTGGTATCTAACTTAACCATTTATAGGCAGTTTCACTAAAACTCTTGAAGTCAAGCATAGGTCTCTTAAATTTGTAGGACAATTGTGGTTGTTGCACATCTCCACAAATGGTCTTTGAAGGCCCTACCATTCATTGAAGTTTCATGTTCTCATCAATGTTTCTTAGACAGTATTTGTGTTCTGCACATGGAAATACTGCTACTAAATCTAGAATGATACCATGTACAAAATATCATACAGTCAGTACGAATAAAAGTGTAGTGCCAGTTAAGTTAAAGAGAATACCTTCTGTTTGTCACTAATAAAAGTGAAGTTTGAGATTGGCTGTAATTCAAGATCATCAAATAGGCATTGAAGAAACCAAGTCCATGATTATTTGTTTTCTGATTCTGCAAAAGCATAAGCTAATGGGTATATACCATTGTTGCTATAAATTCCCACATCTGTAAGTAGTTGACCAAGAAAATAACTCTCATAAAAGCATCATCTAATCCCAACAACTCTCTTTGACAAGCTTTTAATCCCACCTTCAAGCACCTAAACACGCATAAATTCTCCTGAATACTTTTGTTGGAAGAGAGGGATCTGTTACAGTTTTGACATTAATCCTAATTGTTGTATTCGGGTTTGTCTTTTGCAACTCTAACACATAATCTCTCAACATGGTGAATTGTAAATCATGATCACCCATAATCTCTGTTTATGCCTTGTTTTTTGCCCTCGATGCCTTCTGCATAGACACTTGAAGTTCAAATTGTTTAGAAAGTTTATCCAGAATAGCCTTAACTGAATCTCTAGATTGACTTGAACTTGGTCTATTATTTGCTTTGAGAGAAACTTGTAGTCACAAGATTTGATCTCTCTTGACCGCAAACACTTATGTTCATCTTTATATGTTCTCACACTCGAAGTTTCACAGCCTTGTAGTTTTGCGACATACAACAACCATGGACAACCTTTGGCTCCTCTCTTATCTTGTTTGGGCCAGTATCCAGTCCAGCACTTTCCTTGGGCTACAAATACGAATTTGACCCAAACATATAGTCCTAACTCTTTCTTTGACATTCTTTACCAAAGTTAAATTCCTCCTAGATTCTACTGAATTACTGAATGCTCTCTTAGTTTCTCTTGGATTTCTTTTGTAGAACCAAATGTTTGACCACAGTAAAAGAATGCGTTCTTAACCGCCATCCTCCCCTGTTCTAGCTTGTTTCTTGCTGTGCCTCAACATTTTCTTCCTAACATAATCTACGTCTGTTTCAAACCCACAATCACTATCAAACTCGTTAGTATCTATTACATCTAACTCATTCTCGAAAATGAAGTCTTCATGTATCTGGTTAGAGGTTCATATATTCCCTAAATGTCCACTCACAGTCATTTGGAACAAAGTAACATCAACATCTAGGGCTGTAAACGAACTGAACGTTCAGTGAACATTTCATGAACCGTTCGGTAAAAAGTTCGTCTATGTTCGTTCGTTTATTAAATGAATGAACATGAACAATATTTTACGTTCGTTTAGTTAAATGAACGAACATGAACAAAAGTCTCGTTCGTTCATTTATGTTCGTGAACGTCCGGTTATGCGTTCGTTAACGTTCGTTTATGTTTATTTATCTATTTATGTTCATATATTATATCTTTTAATTTTATATTTTTAAAAATTAGTTTGTTTAAACAAAACAACACTTATAAAACATAATATTTTGAGGAATTCAATAAAGCTTATGTTTGTTTTTCTATTTTCATTTATGTTCGATCGTTTATGTTCGTTTAGTGTTTTAATGAACGAACATAAACGAACATGAACAACTCATTTTCTTAATAAACGAACATGAACAAGAAAATTTGTCCGTTTAAGCGTCCGTGTCCGTTTATTTGTCCGGTTAAAATTAAATGAACGAACATGAACGGAGCTCCGTTCGTGTTCGTCCGGTTCGTTTACAGCACTATGACAACATCACGCAACTCAAAAGTATTCCATTCGTCAACCAGTACATTTCATGGGTAAATGTTCTCATTAACATCAGTTTCACTTTCATATGCCTCATTTTCACTCTCATCTAGCATATTCGCCCTATTGAATTTGGACAACTCACTTTTACAGGTTGGCTAGTAATGACATGTCAAGAGTGGAAAAAAAGGTTGAATTGATGGAAAATTACTAGATTGTCCAACAAAAATAAGTTCCAAAGATAGTTGTGTTAATTTAGTAGAAGGCTCTACCACAGCCTCATTATCACTCTCTCCTAAGACCAACTGCCTACAACATGATAGGAATACTATCACTACATGACTTCCTAAGATCTTCATCCATCTCTTTAAAAAAAATCTAATTGACATGTCTATCATCTTATCTCACTAACAAGGTCTTTCAATAAATCAAAATTCACACTCTCACATAAGTTGTACAAACCATCGTCTAAATTACTACCCGACTTAAAATAATTCCTACTAGTTTAAAGTAAGTCAATTCATGTGCTTTCTACAATGTATTCCCACTGAAACTTTCAATCATCAGTATTGTACTAATGAAAACCGATGAAACGTTAAATGAATTATTAATAAATTAACTTGCCAACAGGGTTATATACAGAAACAGAAAAATGAGGTTTCAAAAACACGCAGATGTCGTGTAAAACTCACTTATGAGTTATGAGATAAAAAAAAAAATACGCACAACTAAAGCTTGAATGCTGTTATTAGACCAAAAACAAGTATCTGTAACTGATTTGAAGAGAGATTCTATGGGATTCTAAACTGAACACTGAACTATTACGCGGTATATACCGAGTCCAAAGCGAATGCATTTGTATTGAATACACACCCAATGGTCAGTCGACGAAATATTTGCTTTGTTACAACACTTGAGTTACTGCATGTGCACACCTTGACACAACAAATGTTGGATATCCAAGTCCTTCATGCGCAAGCATGGATTCACTTAGATTGAACCAACTCCAAAGGAAGACTTTCCATTGCAACCTGAAATTTTAATAACAAAATATTCAGAATAAGAAACAGTGAGTTAATGATAAATACATACTAGAGTAGAGGTAGCAATGTCAACCCAATTCATTATGAATGGGTCATTTTGTGGTACTTTTATCTCTAACGGGTCAATTGGGTACAATCATCGTACCAACCAACAATCTTTTTAGCTAAAATGAAAATGACTGAAAGTAACCTCTTTTGACCCGTTACCCACCCGTATGACCCACACATTTTGCCACCTGTAAACTGAATACCCTACAAGCCAATTCTTACCCATTTTCTAAACGCCCGCGGATCTGATTTTTGCTGCACGTTGTACAATTCTGTTTGAAACGTAACAAGGATGGTAACTTTGAACTCAATCGAAAATGGTCTGCACAAAATATCAGAAATAACAAAAAAGACACTTTAGAAACCCTTTGGGGAGATGGATATGATATGAAATGACTTTATAGAACATAGATACAAAATTCCTGCACAGGTTTATCTGAAAACAGGCAACAGCTCAACTAAATCACATGTAAAAGCGAAATATGAGTTGCAAGTGGCTGGTTCTTATAAATTTCTAACATATAATTATATAAATAATAGCAATGAACAATCCTTACATAGGTCTGACAAGTTTAGAACCTTTAAAAATCAAGATACATTAGGTTCTGTGCTGTCATGTAATATAACTACTTAATCCATAATATGATCAAACTTATTGGGGTCACCACCGTCCTAGCCTGATAATCTAGATTCGTTGAGGGTAGTGAATAACCAGGCTCCTTGGCTAGTTGACTCTTGCAGACAGGGAAGGCAGGCGATAATACATAAAAACGGTAATTCTTTTACCTGGATCGAAACGGGACTGAAAAGGCTTAAAATTTACTATATAAAGGGATAATGGTCCAAAACGTATCCAACTTGACATCTCTTCCTTCTTTGTTCTCACTGAACTATATTTTTTTGGCTATTTAATATACTAACATTTTTTCATCCTATTGTGTGTATCATCACGGGTAAAGTTCGATACACTTTTTAGTGATCATCCATTCAAATGTATCGAACTTTACCCGTGATGATACACACAATAGGAAAAAAATAAAAGCTCGTATTTTAAATAAGAAAATCAAATAGTTTGATACATACTGAATTATTAGGTGTCAAGGATTTCAAACCTGAGTAGAGAAATTATAGTATTTCAATAATAAACTTATTTATCGAATAGAATGCGACTTACAAGGTATGTATTAAGCATTAGAAGTATGATCGTCATTGTACTGCATTTTAGCCTTGTTTATTTAGAATGCTATTTTATTGCCTTTCAAAAAAAAGGGTTAAAACTACACTTTGGGCTAGTTTTTACAACCCACATGCTTTTACGCTAGTTTAACAATTTTACCTGTTTAACCTATAGGTAAGAAAGCATACCCTGGAAACACTCATTAATAAATAAATAAATAGGTTGATATTGTCATCTGTAAATCAAATGTAACAGCCTTATGAACAATCAATGTTTACACGTTTGTGCAGGACATACAGAACACCGGAGGAAGACAGGGTTAAGGCACGTTAATAAATAATCTACAGCAATTAAACCTCTAAAGGTTGTTTAGTGCTCTTAACAAGAAAGAGCAAGCCGGCGACAAAAAATAAGCCAAGCATGAACATGGTTTTTGGTATAATTAGTATTCTCAAGGCATGTATCAGATATATGTTGGTTTAAAAAAAAAAAAAAAAAAACAATAAGCCAAGCATCTATTACTATATGACTATCTTCTTTAGGTATAAAATTTCTATGGCACAGTTCATGTTAGTAATGTGTTGTTACTTCAAAGCACGTGCCGAATCTATACTAAGAATCTAAGATGCAACATTAAAGGATTTCTAAAGTTTCTATGCTTCCGTAAGGACCGTAACAGCTTACATCTCACGCTGGCATGTGTCTAACTTTATTTGTATAAAATAACGAGCATATGCATCATTAATACGTACTTAGATGCCGGAGCATTTCAACAAGCTATACACTGCAGCTAGGCATTACTGAAAACTGCAAAGAAAATAAGCTGGGATATAAAAAATTTCAATGAACATCATCAACTTACCCAGCAAACACTGTTGGACACGTCAAAAGTCGGGGAAGCATGACATAAATAGGCAGTGACATAGCACGACATACATCTCCATCTGCTATCTATAAGAACATGAGATGAGTCAGCTCCAAATAGAAACAATATGTATTGCTTGAAAGAAGGTTTGCTAAGATGAACAAGTTATGTGCCTGAGTAGTTTGAACAACAGATGTTTCTGTAGCTATCTTTTCCCCAACCATGATTGACTCTACCCGAAGCAAGTGAATTTCAATCGAGTATATTGGAACTGCAGATGCTTCAACTGTTAGCTCGCCCACTAAAGGATCTGATACAAGGCACTGAGTGCAAATTCGACCAGATACCTTGAACCCGCCTACATAATAAGGTGAACAAGCTATTAGTAACATTACCATACGAACTTAACAAAAGGTTAGGGGTACATTTACTTGAAGTGAAATAACTTAAATAGTTGCATCCCTTAAACCTACCCCGCAATAGAAATTACTTTAATTGCTTATACTAAATATTAACATATTTCACACATATAATGACACATTTTTATGTCTGCATTGTTGTTAAACCATGTATATCTCAACATGAAATTTATATATTTGGCATTACAAACTGCAGCAATCGACAACAAAGGTAGATTAAAGTATAAATATAGTGCACCCTTGGCATATAGTATATCTGTTTTTTGTTTTGTTTACTTACGGTTACACATGATTAGAGAAGAGAAATAATCAGAAAGAAACCTGATTTCAGTTCAGGCAGCAAAGCATGCCTTTGTGTGTCTTGGGTGATATAAAAGAAGACCATTTCAGGAGAAATCGGTTTCTCTGGGACACCGACTGTTGACAGAAATAAATATACAGGTAAGAGAGAAAACTCTTTACATTAAAGAAGCTATGATAGCGGAACCACAAACATGTACCTAACTCGCTTTCAATTATAAACTCCACAGTGGCAGACAGTGATTTATGTAAGTATCCTCTCACAACATCAACAGTTAGCAGATACTATGACAATAAGGTAGACATATAACAGGTTATATTTGTCATATATCATAAGTATTGATATTGATGGATGGAAGGGAGAAAAACCTTTTGAGGAAAAAATACCTGGACATTAATGTTTGCACCATGGAATGTATCATAGAATTTGTCATCTTTTCCTCCATGTTTAAGATCTATAGAAAAAGGTATCTGTCGATAAGAAAGCCGAATTATGTTTCAAAATTAAGACGAATACTAATCTCATCTTGGAATTTAAGCATGCAAAATAGAATAAAATCAATGTCAAATAAATGTCTTTATATCGCATTTGCCCAAACTGTTTTAATAATTAAAAATCCTTCCATTGTGGTCAACTGCAGCATTCAGGAAAACAGTGTCATATGATATGTCTATGGTAATTTGTTAAAAGGTCTATGTACAACTTACCTCAGTTTTCAAAGGAACAAAAAATAATATAAAGAAGGGGAAACATGGTGACATTCTTGATTAAAAAAGTTTGTCTGCCATAAAACTACATTTAAAATGATACATTTGTCCATTTGAAATTTACAAGTATTGTTTAAGATTATACCTCTGTTGTGCCAGCAGCAATCTTCCCAGAAGGTTTAACAACAATACTTTTCTTCCTGTTTTTGATGGATAAAATTATTAACATGAAAAAAAAAACGTGACATGGAATAGCCAAATCCAGTTGAAGAATTCTACAGCAGGTAATTTATGCATAGCAATATTTGTATCGCACTGGATATGGTCACCTCAACACTGCAAAAGATATTTCACCTTACATAATAAGGTGTGTGGATTGCATATTATAGTCAAGCACTCAAATGCAGTTCAGAAAATAGTGTTTGTATTTGCTTATGTTTTAAGAAAAGGTAATACAATCCCAAAAATGAATAAGTTGTTAGAAGTGTCAATTTAATTCATTTAATCAAGGTTCAATGTTAGATACGAGGATAAAAATGTAATTTTAGTTTCATCTCATATAACACGTTGTAATATGCACTTCCCAACGTGCTAACTGAAAGCTACTAATTTTGCCCAAAAGCGTTTTTTATCCTAACAGTCTATAAATACCTACCCTCTAAGATGATTAACCACTCATGGTGGCTTGTGGCAAAAGGCTTGAGACTAATATCACTAAAATGTGTGAGGTCCCACACGTTCAATTCATGATAGGTGCAAACAGCCCTAAAGTGGTCACGTCAACCTTCTGAAGGGAGAGCTTTACCCAGTTTTAATATGTGTGGCGGTGGGTTCAAACCCTCGTAGATTAGTCGGTCAAAAGGACGGAAACCAATTTACAAAAAAAAAACTGATTAAAATGTTTATAGTTGCAACAAGAAGCCACCAAAAACTGCAATTGTTTATCAATACGACTAAAATGTTTATAACTAATTTGTTATAACTAATTTGGCTTAAAAGTATGTATGTATATGATGGACAAAATACTATAAGGGGGTGTTTGGAATATCTTATTTTCCGGGCTTATTGGTTTATCGGGATTTTGAAAAGCTGATAAGCTCACTTTCTTACGCCTTAACAGCTTATCAAGTCGAGCCATAACGGCTTATTGTAAATAAGCCATCATGATTTAATGTTGATAAGCTCGTAAGGCGTAAAAAGTGGGCTTATTGGCTTTTCAAAATCTCGTTAAACCAATAAGGCCAGAAAATAAGATATATTCCAAACACGTCCTAAACTAGTTAAACTTACAGAATTGGAATAGGCTTGAGAACACCGTAAATGGATTCAATAAGTCCAGCTGTACCTCCACGTACCTAATAACCAACACATTCAAGTAGATGATACCTTATTTTTATAAAAATATATATATAAAAAAGAAAAATGAGACCTGTAAATTGACAGAAGCATTGAGGGTTAAATGGATTCCATGGTGAGAAATTGAAGAAGAGAATTTAGTGATTATTTTTCCTTCAATTGCTTCCTGAAATCAAATTTTCTCTTAATTAATTAACTTTGATTGACTAATTAGAAGGAATAATAGTGTAATGAGTTTAAGTTACATTGGGGCGATAGGTTCGATTGGATCGGCTGAGCTTGATCTCAACTGAAGACATGAACAAGATTCTTATTTCTTCTTCCTCTGCTCTTTGGTTTTTCAACCGTTTCTTCTTTTTTTAAAACCACCCGATGGCAGGTCTGTAAACAGTTTGGGGGTGTTTGTTTAAGCTTATTTAGTGACGTTATTAGCTTATATAAAATCAAATAATCAATACTTAGGTCCGCTTGGTTCAAAGTGGGGAAACGGAAAAAGAAATGGAATGCAAAAAAATGAGTGAGGTGGGTAATCAATACCATACCTCCCAATTTACTCTATAATGGTTGATTATCCACTACGGGTAATCAGTACATTTGCACTCCCTAACCAAGCACCATATATTGAGTGGTGTGGGCCCTTTTAAATATTTTACCCATTCCCCACCCCCTTTAACTCTCCTACCAAGCACCCCCTTAGTATTACGTGTGCTTGCTGTCATGCGTATGAGTTTGATATTAGTATGAGTTTAAAGATCCATAATTTGCCCTTTTGAAGTATATAAAGTATGGAATATATCTACCATTTATTCCCATATTTGAAAGATTTAGGGCCCGTTTGGTTGGTTGGTTTTGGATTTGGATTTTGTATTGATGGTGAAAATTATTGTTTTTTATATGAGTTTGGCATTTAAATAGTGAAAATGACTCACCAAAAGTAAAAGTATAGCGATATGATGAGTTTTCTCTTTCTCATACTTAGGGCATCCACAATCATCATACGTGACATTAGTTCAATGAGAAAATATGTTAATGTGTAAGGGAATTAAATGTTGAAACCCATTGTGGGTGCTTCTCTTACCACATGGCTATTATACTTAAACTAGGCATTCAGACTCGTGCGATGCACACGGGCTCGATCTAAATGTTCATAGTGTATTGTTCAGCACTAATTTTCGTCATTTTGATCATGGATGGATTTTGTTGGTCAATAAGTTTCTAAGTTGTGTTTGTTAGCATGAAATGAAAAATGTTGATGCCGTTATTTCGTTACTTTTAATTGAGGTCAAGTCAAACACTCAAAATACAATATATAACTCGGGCTGCCTCATGACCCATGCGATGCACACAGCTTTTTTATTTGTTATTATAATTTATAAATGACTGCGAGCCAAAATTATATAATTTTTCCATTCTATTCATTATTCAAGGTGATATTTTTAGTATGTCGTATTTTGTTATTTTAGCAAACTCTGAAAGCCCGTGCGATGCAGATCGGCTGTATAGAAGTTTTCAAAGTTTAATATCCGTCTTTTATTTTCGTCATTTTATATTCGAGACGTATTTTTGTCCTTATATATATAAGTTGTCATGGTAGCATACATTTTGTAAGCATGATACGTATTTAAAATTGTTTATTGACATGTAATCTTTTAAGATGTATTTTTTACGTAATATTTTTTGTCTATTTATTTTGGTATTGACTCTATCGTTTTTTATTGGAACTAACTAATATTAATACATCCGGCTAAGTTATAACTAATTCTTATGATAATCAACAATGTCTGTGCGATGCACATGGCTGTATAGAAGTTTTCATAGATTTAAAATACGTGCGATACACATGGGTTGTATAGAAGTTTTCATAGCATAATATTCGGCATTTATTTTCGTCGTTTTATATTTAAGTTGTCATGGTGTCACACATTTGCCAAGCTTTATACGTATTTAAAATATTTTATTGAGTTGCACATGGGCTGTATATAAGTTTTTATAGCGTAATCTTCGGCACTTATTTTCGTCATTATATATCTAAGTTGTGATGGTATCACATTTCCAAGCATGTCACATATTTAAAATAGTTTATTGACATTAAAAGAGTATATGTGAAGAGATTTTTTTCAAGACATTACATTGAAAACAGTCTCTTCACATGTAATATTTTAATATGTATAAGTTATATAAATTATTTTAAATATGAAGCGATGCCATTAATGTTGGAGACCTTTTATATTCATCCTCATGCGATGCACACAGTTTTGCACTGCTTCAGGACCCATGCGATGCACACAGATTGGATCTAATTGTTTTTTTTTTAGTAATGTTCTGGACTAATTTTCGGTTCATGTTTGAAACTCTCATTTTTGTGAAAGACGGACTTCGTTATTCAAATAAATTACACTATTAAAAGCGAACTATAAAACAAATTTCCTTTTTAACAAAACTATAAAAACATAAAATATTAAAATAATTAGTATATTTAAGAGTATAAATTATAATTCGTATAATAAATTATAATTCGGATAGTAAAATATTGCATGTTTAATTTGTAACGTACTATTAATATGAACGCTAAGTATTCATTTGCATTGACGCCGGTAGCCATGACATTGTTCTTGTTGTTGTTGTTCATTGACATTTTGCATGTTTTGTTCTTGATATAATTTTCGTGACTTCTCGGTCTCGTTCTTTAATGTGAAGAGGTTTTTTATAAAATGTTATATTTAAATGAGGCTTTTCATATGTAATCTTTTAATATGAGTAAGTTACATGAATTATTTTTTAATTAATGCATTATTACAACATTTTTCCATAACTATAATATCGAATTTGGAGCATTAATTAGTAACTCACTTAAAGTATTTACAGTATGACGACATGAATCACATGATCTCAAACTCAAACGAATAATGCTTACCTCGTGATAAATGTAGGATAATATTTGAAATATTTTTTTTTTCTCCTTTATATACTTCTTCGATTTAGAAGATTATTATTCTTAAGATGATAGTGTGAAGATATTTTTATTATATACTACCATTTTTAATATGTAACATCGACATAATTTACACAGTCATATCAAATATCAAACTCACGCAATATTCTAAGATGTTTAATTAAGAAAGTGACATTAACACACCGCAAGACAAAAAACTACATTAAGAGCAAAAATATTGAAATGCACTAACAAAGTGTAGTAATAATTATTGACTAAAAATTGAATGCTCGTCTCATTATTTTCAATAAACTTACTTGCTAACGAATAAATAGTATTAGCCCGTTTAGCGGTATTACATGAAGTAAAATATTGCATGTTTAATTTGTAACGTACTACTCGTATTAATATGAATGCTAAGTATTCATCCCACTGGTGGTCGTGGCGTTGTTGTTGTTGTTGTTGTTGTTGTTGTTGTTGTCGTCGTTGTCTTTGTCGTTGTTGTTCATTGGCCTTTTGCATGTTTTGTTCTTGATACAATTTTTGTGACTTTTCTATCTCTTTCTTTAATGCTTCTTGACGCACTACAAAAAAGCAATTAGATATAGTTGATCATTAGTAACTTAAATACAGTTAATCAATATATTGCATTTTCGATCAAAGTAAAAATGTTCGTGCATATTCCACTTAATTGATAAGACAATGATATGTAGGATCTCTTAAATCATGAGAGAAGATGATGTTACTACCAAACCTCCTAAGCACCATCTTTATATCCTACATTCTTACACACAGAAAACACACATGAAATTTACATAAAATAATATAAATCAATATGCTAAATGAGTAAGACGATATGATGCTTACTTTACCATCATAATAAGTTGTAGCCCAATGTGCACGCGGTGTGGAGGAAGTTGTGGTTTGTTGTGTGTGATTTTTGACACATTATATAGTTGATAAAATATTTGTAACTCATGGATTGGAAGGTAAAAAGACTAACAACTAATTGGTGTGTTTAATTTATGCATTCATGGCATTTTTGGTTTGTATTCTTTGAGGTTTAGAGATGGCTTGAAACATGTTGTACCGTACATACTTTTGTGCACGATTCCTCATTCAAAACATATTATA
The DNA here is from genome assembly GCA_030686995.1 of Artemisia argyi. NCBI lineage: Eukaryota > Viridiplantae > Streptophyta > Magnoliopsida > Asterales > Asteraceae > Artemisia > Artemisia argyi. The sequence continues at coordinate 31,212,178 of CM060681.1, read as the reverse complement.
TCGTACAAACTTTTGTTCACACTACCTCTTGCGCATTAAATTAAGCACTCTAATCTTTAAATAGTATAGAAGATATATTTTTCATGTTGCTTAAACTACCGTGTACCGTACTACAATTTGTGCACAAATGCTCTTGCACATTAAATTAAGTCACCGAATATTGTGTAATTGATATACTTTTGATGTTTCTTAAACTACCTTATACCGTACAAATTTTTTCAATTACTCGAATCACTAATCTTATGTACTTACCCTTATACATGACTATTAAATCAATGTACTAACACATGAAGCCTTCACATTTCACTTTTAATTCATGAAACATTTATTGTGAGCACTTTGCATTTATAAAACAACTTAAGTTTTTAGTATATAAGATAATGGGCTATATGAAATTGTTTATTGTTTATTTCATTAGCTTTTTGCATGTTTCTTTTTTTATATATAGTTTCATCACATGAGATGTCAATTTATAGATTTTGTAAGAGTATAATGGACTGTGAGAGATTTCATAAAAGAGAATGTAATGCTTACATGAAAGAGAATGTAATTCTTACATGGCTTTGTATTAAACTTAAAAACCTATATTGCATTCAGGACACAATTATATTATAACATATCACTTTTTTTCTCTCACACATATATACCTTCTTTTATTTTTAAATAATATTTTTAATCAAATTTTATTATTAAATTAATAAAACAAATATAATTTCTCTCTTCTAAATCTACACCAAATCCAAATCCTATTTTAAGTCCACTTACAAACCAAACAGACCCTTACATCTTAAACAAACACATGATTGGAATAAAATTCATTCTCTGATTTTCATTCCAAGATACCAAACGTACCCTAAGTTTATATCTTTTGACTTATGAGCTTATATGAGCAAGTTTTGATAAACTCAAATTTTGACTTACATAAATAGCATTTTGCTAACGTTATGATTCAAAACCCGCTTACTTTTAATACAATTCTTTTCATCTTTATTTTTTCATCATTTTATCAACAATTACAACATTAATTTTGCTCGCCAAAAAATTTAATTACAACATTAATATTACTTTTAATACAATTCCCTAAAATTCTCGTCATGTACAATGTTATTATCATGAAAAACATATAATCCAAAAATATTGCTCGCCAAAAAATTTAATTACAAGGTATTCGCCGTCGCAACACGTGGATACTTTGCTAATGTATTAAATGGACGAACATAAATAATATGTTATGTTTGTTTTGTTGAATGAACAAAAGTTTTGTTTGTTTATTTATTTTCGTTAACTTCCAATTACGCATTCGTTAACCATTTTTTTTTATGTCGTATCTTATCTTTTTGTTACGGAGAGTATATATACTTTTAATGTTTCTCTACTTCAACAAATCAATGCAAATAAAACACAACGTTTGTGTATGTTTTGAAATTTTATGTTTGTGTTTCTACTATTGTTAATGTTCGTTTAACATGTAAATGATTGAACACAAACAACATTACTTTTTAATAAACAAACATGAGCAATCTCATACTTTAATAAACGAACATGAAAAAAAAAAAAGATAAAAAAAAAAATAATTGGCGTTCGTGTAATTAATTTGTTTACAGCTTTACTTGTGTGGTAGCGTGTTCTACTCTACTATATTTCTTTTGGATAGAAGCCCAGCCCAGAACTTATATTATGGGCTCATATTAGATTTATCTTTGTAAACTATTGGGCTTATGTAAAAAGTTGCAAGTGTTATGTTAAAACCTTTTAAGTTTTAACTAGTTTAAATCTAACAAAACTCACTACTTTACCCACGAAACGATTAGCCTTTTAACTTCTTTTTATGCAAGGAGTCTTCATATTTTCTCTTTGTGAAAGAAGATTACCGGAGGTAGGAGCTTATAAAAACAAGTATTGTAAAAAAATTGGTAAGATACTTTAACTCATTCAGAATAATAAATGAGAAATAATAGAGAGATGAAACTATCTTTGCGAATGCATCTAAACTTTCTTTTTGTAATTTCTTCTCATCTTTCCATCAACTTAAAATGAGGAGAATGAAAAATAAATATAATCATATTGGCGAATCGACTTGAATTAAATATATTCCTAATTTTTTAGATGAATCATTATATATTTTCTAGCTAAATATTATATGTATATACATATGTTAGATATATTTCATCAAGTTAGACGAATCATATGTATTTTTCGTCATTTGTGAGTCAAATTTGTTGCCAGTTGCATCGTTTTCACAACGAAATCACTTTTGAGACCAATTATGATGAATCTAATGCATAGAATATACATTTAATTCAAGTCAATGTATCTCAAATATGTGATTATTGTTATTTCACATTATTTTTATTTTAAATTTTCTTCCCACTTCAATGAATTACCACTATTACAAATGAAGAAATGACATGAGATTGTCACAACTCCGTATCATTTTTTATTTTGTATTACGACTGTTTTAATCATCATTGTTATACTTTGGATAGTACCCACATACCTCAAAGAAGATGCACTCGAATTCTACAACCACATAATCTTGTGACCACTAGTCGTAATCAAATTTTAACCAAAATAACTTAGATTTTGATCCGCGACTTGGTAAGGAGCACAATTTGTGTGATCATAGACTATTTAAGACTCCTTGTGAACAACGGCATTATTTTCAAGATGTGTGCCCACAATAATACTAGAAAAGTCATTTCTGTTTGTAGAAGATTACTTGTCAATTTTTATGAGCAACTACCAAGAAACTTCACTAGAACTCATGACTCATCCCACGAAATCATGGGATCTTTTGGGCAATTTTATGAGTTCACAAATATGAATGGGACAAAGTGGACAAAACTTGAATAAACCAACAAGCTTTTAATCAACATTTTTTCACATGCAAATCATGCTCTAAAGTCTAAAGATTAGGGAAATAAATCTTAACCAAGTTAACGTATAATGCTTTGTAGTAACTTGTAAATCATACTCTAGAGTTATACGCAGTTGGTTCTTTTAGACAAAAGAAAATTATTGTTTAATGAGTGGTTAACCTTTTTTTTAAAGACGAAAGGTAATGTTTACTCAAGTTCATAGACAGTAAAATTCACCAAACTTTGTTAAAACTATGTATTCACAATTTCACTTTCTATGATTGCGAAACATTGTTTTGTGTGGGCAGCTAGGACTCTATTGTCACATTTACATTTTTGTTCATTGAAAAAAACACAATGAACCCATTAGTAATGTGAAAACTTTTAATATCTCAAGAAAATGATAATATTAACACTTAAACAATAAAAATTTATAGAATAATGGTATGATTTAGACATATGATGTTTATTTTCTTGAAGTTGACAACTTGACATTATTCCAAAAAGATCTGATATTGGTTGTGTTAATACGTTGGACGAAAATAAACAGAGCGTTACGTTTAGATCAAACAAGTTCTTACATACTAACTATACCTTTATAATTACATTATTTTCGTTCAACTTAATTTAAATTTTGTTCTATTTTAAGATATATTACATTTTGTTGTCCGTACAACAAATTTTAGTCTTTGCCGTAAAAGAACTTGGGTTTCTAGAATGTATGGAAAAAGACGTTCGTTATTTATTCGTATCAAAATCAGACTTGGCTAATTTTTATGATCTAACAATTCAAATCTAAAGTACCATGTTCTAAAATCAAAAGACAAAACAAATACAAATAAAATTCTATACCACATTAGAAAACATACAAAAGTTAAATACCAACTTTATTGAACGCCTCTTAGAGTTTAAGTCATTTTTCTAACAATCTTCACCGTGACTTGAAGCTCTACACATATTCCAAATCAAGTTTAAAATAAATACCAGACATACTAGCCTATAAAACAAACGACTGATTCACAAAAACGATCCAAAACAAATGTCGATGACTTTAAAACGAACAATCATACATTAAACGATAAATTCAAAACGGTCAACCAAACAAACAAATCAACACAAACGAGTTCAACAACGACAATCAAATTCAAGAAACCAACTTCAAATTCCGACAAACGAAGATCCAAAATTTTCAAACTAACAAATTCCCAATGATCGAACAAATTCCAAACGACCTAATAATAATCAAGTCTTCTTCATACACCAAAACGATCTTCAAATTTCATATACCGAATCCTAATTCTTATGAACCACTTATTTTATAATTATTACGGTTATACTTCAAACTTATTATCCAAAGATCAAACAAATTCAAGCAAATAGATAATCGGACAAACAAAATCTAGTAATACAAGCGTCACATATATAACACTGATAATTATAATGACTCACTTATATAATAAGAATTATGGCTAGAAATGCAAACCAAAACAAATATATCACGTAAGAGCCCAAAATCATATAACTAATTCAAAGTAGAGATGTAATCAAGCCAAACTTTTATCAAGCAATTTGAACTTGAGCTTGACTCGATCGAGTCGGGCTTTTATCGAGCTCGAGCCGAATAAATTAGCTCGAAACACATAACGAGCCGAGCTCGAGCTTTTATCGAGCGTTTCGAGCCTTTATGTGCATAAATAATATTAGTATACATGTTAATATCAACAACCTAAATGCTAATGTGAATATTTTTAAAATAAATAAATATTTATCATAGAAGAACTTTTTAAACTCTAATGCTCCAATGTTTTGTATAAGTTCTTTGCTATTGAGTTCATTGCGTATTTTCTTGACTTTACTGGTGAGTTTGCTATCTAATACAATATTTACGTATAAAATCGAGCTTTTTGAGCCGAGCTCGAGCCTTATTCATATATTACTCGAGTCGAGCTCAAGCTTGGATGATTAAAACTGGTCAAGTTATCGAGCCGAGCTCAAGCGTTGTTAAGCTCGAGCTCAGCTTGGCTTGATTACAACCTTAATTCAAAGTTAGATTCGTTAATTTCAATGGCCTAATTATTTGACAAAGTCCGACAAACCAGGTAATAACTAATTCAACTTCAAAAGTCCGACAAACAAAGATTAATTTTTTTTATAAAAAAAAAAAAAAAAAAAAAAAAAAAAAAAAAAAAAAAAAAAAGTTCAAATTGCCAAACCAAACATGAATGTGCAAATACAAAATTCTAATTTAAGATGTACAAAAGACTAATGCCATCGATGACTATTTATAAAACAATACAAAATAAATGACATTTTCTGACTGATGTCTATAGGGACTCAAAATAAAATTGTAAGTATAGATATTAAAAAGATGAAAAGTTAAAAGAAATAAATAAATAAAAACATATTTCTTTCACCAGGTTTCTACACCACTTCATTCCCCAAAACACACATTCCCATTAATAAAAACATATAGTGCCCCAGAGGTTTCCATGTCTGGTCAGTACACGATAAACAGTGATGTCTACGGTTTTGGTGTAACCATGTTGGAACTACTTACAGGAAGAAAACCATTTGATAGGTAAACGTATCTTATACACGTAGAAATTTAAGGTACCACTTTGTTTAGCTACATATTAAGTTGTTTGTACTGCAGCTCAAGGACGAGAGCAGAATAGTCTCTGGTTTGGTGGGCTACACCTCAGCTTGGCATGGACGCTCTTGCAAAGATTGTTGATCCAGCTCTTAAAGGACTATATCATGTCAAATCTTTCTCGATATGCAAATGTAATCACTCTTTGTGTACAGGTAATGTGTACCCACAATTCAGTTTATAGCAATACTATGTCACGTGTTAGATTGCTACTGACATGGTTTAAATTATAAACAAAAATGTTCAGGTGGAGCCAGAGTTTTGGTCACCAATGTCGAAAGTGGTTCAGGCCTTGGTTAGGCTTGTGCAGGGGCAAATATGAGTAAAAGAAATGTTGGTATCGAACAAGGTTCTTCATTATGCTCCGACAACCAGGATTCACGGGAATTTATGTGATGAACATCCTCCTTCATTTGCCCTGTGTTTATTGCAGTAGTATTTTGTTTATTGCCATTATTCCCTGGCTTGTCGAAATTTGTTCGACCGAATAATTTCATATTCTTGAGTTAAGTATAGAGTTACTTTGTGGTTTCATATATGTGATTTTCTTATAAATTCATGTTTTATATAGTTGTAAACAAATATAGTATATAAAATGCATTAGAAATGAGAAAAATGCAGTAAAAATGAAAAAATGATTGTTCAAGACTTTTACTGATTGAATAGTTCAGTCACTAATAAATTGTTTTGAGTTTTTCTTTCAGGACTTATAATGACACATAACAATCAGACATAAAATCTAATAGACTTTTTGTGACTGATATTAAGAGTCAAAAAAAGACATTTAGTGATGGCTCCTTTAGTGTCTCTTTTTTCTTCAATGGGAGAAGACCAAAATGCCTTTAGTGACTGATTTTATGTTTTTACTGACACTTTTTATCAGTCACTAAATGTCATTTATCTTGTGGTGAGAAACCAATGACCTTATTGACGAATTTCAAACCAACTCAAATTATGAAACGTACAAAAGACCAAATATCAAATTTACCAAATACCTCTTAGAGTTTTAGTCACTTTATTAGCAAAATGGTTCATTCAAATATTAACATATTCTATACCAATAGTTCATATACACATTTTAGCCGTTTATTACATAACATTTTAGAGTATAAACTTGATGATGCACTGGCTCGAAATGGGAAATATAGTGAAAGTTCTACGTAGAAAGAATTGTTTGACGAAACTAGCTTGAGTTTAAGATAGAGTTAAAGCCGGAGATGAAGATAAAACGGAAGTTAGAATCTAAAGTTATATAACCTAGGTCATTTTAAAAGTTCAGATCTCGTGTAACCTCGTATCCAAAAACATCTTTAACATCAAAAGTGGACATATCGAAAACATAAATTGTTATATAAAACTATCATTAGAAGAAGAAAATGAAATTAAGTGTAACATATGATAAAAGAAGGTTTTATAGTGCTAATCCAAAATTGGCCGACAAGCAGACTTCATTAGCAAGGAAATACCATCTCTTAAACGCGTTTCGACTCGGTTGATTTTATACGTTAGTACTTATGTTAACCTTTGTACACTTTTTAACCTTTCCAAATACATGTATTACCTTTTGTTTGTTCTAAAATATTACTCGTACATATAACTCTTATTAAGTATGCTTATATGTTATCTTTAGTGATATTGTTCTTCTAATTTCGTTTTTTATATGCCGAATTAACATCTCCTAGCTAGCTAAACTACAAATTTACCATACATTTGTTTTAGTTGTGACTAAAATCAAAACCACTTGATGAGTTATGACCAATAATAGTTGCGTTTATGAGTTATCAAGAATTTTCAACCAAAGGTTACAAAACTGACTATACATTAAGCGACTAGCCGCGTATAGCAACGACGATGTATGATAGTGTCAATTCCCGTGTGTGTGTGAAGTTGAGTTCAATATAGATCACATATTCTTTAAATACCCGATGAACAAATTTTAGCCACTCACCTTTTCATCAAAATTAAAATGAAAAAGTCACTTTCCACTTTTTTTTTAAATAAATTATTTTGCAAACAGCAAATCGTTAAGCAACAAATAATACACCATCGCGACGAGAATTTTTTATCTTTCAGTAGATGAGCACTTAAATATACTTTCGATGGACTTTTTTTTTTTGAGTACTATTATAGTGTTAAAATTTGCGTCAAGAAAAATCACATGTGATATGTTTTTTTTGAACGGCAATTTATAATAAAGAAACTACTAGCAAGGAGCTAGAATTACAAAGAAATATTGTTAGGGTTATTTAACCAATCGTTCCATCCAAACGATTTGTTACCCCTGAAACGACACCAAAGAAAAGATTTACATTGTGACTCATCTAAAAATAACGCCTTCTTTGGAGCTTTAGCTTTAAAAATCTTATTGTTGCGGAACCACCAAAGGAGCCACCAAGAGATGTAAAAAACGCCTTCCAACATCTGCTTATTCTTCTTAGGTAATTGAACGGTATCAATCCACTCGAGCCATTCTTCATAGGACTCGTAATCTACTATGGGAACATTCCACCAACGAGCTATGAGATTTGAGACATCGCGAGCCATGTTACACAAGAAAAATAAGTGACCCGTAGTTTCGACACCCACTTCACAATTAGGACATATAATTGAATCAATAAGAATACCACGACGAGAGATGTTAAACCTTGTTGGCAGCGAGCTAGTCATAACTTTCCATGCGTGCACATTAACCTTAATAGGAGTGTATTTATTCCATCTCGATTTATAATCCGACCTGGGTAATGTCTTGTCGTCAATCATTTTCCGAATTGATGCTACAGAAAAAACCCCATATTTCTCCAAATCCCAAATCCACCTGTCATTAGTTGATGTTAAAGTCACCAGCTTAGAAATGTGTTCAATATTGTGGAATTGCTCTTGTTCAATACCGCCTCTCGGAAGCCTTCTAAACGACTGAGATAGATTATCCTGCCTTAATTTCGCAGCAACTGTAACATTTTTGCACGACTCTAGAGCATAAACTCGAGGGTACCTATCTTTAAGCACGCCTTCGTCACACCAATTATCGCTCCAGAACTTGGTTGACTCACCATCACCCAATTTGATACGCATGTACTGCATTATGTGAATTCCGTGCTTAGACAACGAATCCATTTCTTTTATGATACTCATCCAGCAGGAGTTATTGCCCTTCTTCGAATTTTTCCCAATCTAACCATTGCTGCCATGAATTGCCTTTATGGTACAAGCCCAAAGAGAATCACCTTGGGAAAAAAATCGCCAGATCCACTTAACAAGCAAACCTCTGTTAATAGCGTATAAACTTGAAACACCGAGCCCTCCTCTTTCTTTAGACATTAAAACATTTTTCCAGTTTACCCACGTTGCTTTTTTGCTATTTTGCTCGTGACCGTTAAAGAATTTTCTGCGAATTCCTTCAAGCTCACTGAGAACACACTTTGGGACTTTGAAAATGGAGAAATTATATATGGGAAGAGATCCAAGAACTGATTTAACTAGCGCCAACCTACCACCTATGGACAGCATATGCATCTTCCATTTCGAAAGCCGCTTTTTGACCCGGTATACTATATCACTCCACGCTTGTTGACGAGCCATGCTACCTCCTACAATGGATCCAAGATATGAAAACGGAGCGTTGAGAACAAGACATCCAAGTTGCCTAGCGGCACAACTGACCAAATTTCCGTCCACGTGAACACCCATTATTTTACTTTTGCACATATTAATACGAAGACCCGAAACTTTGTGAAAACACTCGAGAACATGAACGAGCGTAGAGATATTACTATCACACCATTGACCAACGAAAACGACATCATCTGCGTAAAACATATGCGATATCTTAACTTTACCTTCACCAATATTAATACCTTGAAACATACTTGCGTCGACAACACGTTGAAAAGAAAGGTGAAGACTTTCCATTATCAAAATGAATAAGAAAGAGGATAACGGATCCCCTTGTTTAAGACCTTTTCCAAATTCAAACTCCTTCGTTGGACTACCATTAACAAGAATGGATCCTCTCGACGACTGAAGGCAACATTGAATCCACTTACACCACTTATCACTGAAACCGAATTTCCTAAGAACTTCATCCAAAAAATCCCACCTCACCGAGTCGTACGCTTTTTCGAAGTCCACCTTAAAGATCGGAGCTTGCTTTTTTTTCGTCTTACACCATTGAATAACTTCGTTGAGTATAAACTGTCCATCTAGAATTTGTCTATCCGCAATGAAAGCAGATTGAACCTCGTTAACAATACACTTAATGACACGCACCAGCCTGTTCGCCATGATCTTAGCGATGATTTTATATAGGCTCCCAATCAAGCTAATTGGTCTAAAATCTTTCACTAATTTAGCGTTTTGATTTTTTGGAATTAGCGTAATAAACGAGGAATTGCATCCGTTAGGAATATCACAATGAGAGAAGAAGTATGTGACCGCATTTGTAACGTCTCCCATGATTAAGTCCCAGTATCTACGAAAAAAACCGAATGTAAATCCATCCGGTCCCGGAGCTTTATCCGTTCCACAATCCCAAACCACCTTTTTAATTTCGTCATTAGAAACATCGGCTTCAATTTTCTGTCTTTCTTCGGCCGACAAAACATTAGGAAAGTCCATCTCAATGATCGCATCTTTGGTACCAGGATGACGGAATCTCATACTAAAATGATCAAAAAATTCTTTCTTAACATCAGTTGGATTATCTACCCAATTGTCATCAACCAAGACACCCCGGACGTTCAGAATATTACGTTTCTTGTTAAGCATCCCGTGAAAGAAACTTCAGTTTTCGTCACCCTCGACAGCCCATCTGATCTTAGTCTTTTGGGTTACCTCCATCATTTGGATATTACTAATATCGTTTAACATATTTATAATATCCACACGTTGACACAAAACTTCATCGTTCCCTTCCCCTCTATCAATCATCTCGTCAAAAATTTTTAGATCATTTTTAAGATTGGTATGCATCAAACTATCAGCTGATCTGCGAGAGACATTCCATTCGCGAATTTTTCCTTTAAGAAACTTCAACTTACCCATGAAATATCTGATTGCATTAGAATCCTTACCTGAGTACTCCTTCCAAGCAGCCTCCACAAGATTATTAAAACCGTTCATATCAAACCAATAATGAAAAACTTTGAACGGAATAGGACCATAATCATAAGCGATTTCTCGGAGAAGAATCGGACGTTGATCAGAAAGGTACCTCTCCAAAGTGATAGCGTTGATATTCGGACATGTATTCAAAAGGTTTTCGGATACAAAAAACCTATCCAACTTGCTCATTTTGGATCCGGATTTATGACACCATGTGAACATGCTACCCCCTAAACTCACCTCTAACAAACCTGAATCGACGATAAAAGTATTAAACACGTTAGCTGCATGCGCGTTAAACACAGACCCAAATCTTTCAGATTTATTCCTCACCTCGTTAAAATCACCCATAACTACTACTTCACATTCCCATCTTTTTATTACTCGTTGTAAATATTCCCATAATAAGTATTTATCTTTCGTCTCATGAGGAGCGTAAACCGCGATAATCATATACTTCAAACCCGACGCCCTCCAAACGCCACGAATCATAACGAAGGAATCTGAAATAGTAACGTTCTCCTTGTGAAAGTAGTTTGGATCCCAAACACACAAAATGCCCCCTGAGTTACCAACTGCCTCGCTATGAACATACTCGAAAGCCATATTACCCCAACATTTTTTTACACAAAACGTATCCATTATCTCCATTTTTGTTTCTTGTAAGGTCAAAAAATTAACCTTATTCTTGTTGCACAACTCCTTAACCCATTCCTTCTTGGCCTGTTTTCCAAGGCCTTGTATATTAAGGGAGAGAAAATTCATCTAAACACCTCCTCCACTCCTTGTGCTTCAATAATTTCAACCATATTTGACATACATCCCTCCATTTTGTACCCCATAACTTGTCCAACCTTAACTACATCATTTATTAATTCTAAAATCGATCCTCCAGTTCTCGGTGCTTCTGATTTTTTGAAATGCCCCGAAGAAACTGAATCAGTTGCTTCTTCATTAAACTTCGTGTGGTAAGAATCCTTATTGGAATTATTTGTCCCAATTTCTTCACCTTACAAGTGTGTGTTAGTACCATCTTGACCCTCCACATGCGAAAATCCAGGCGGGTGTGATAAACTACTCTCAGTGCCATTATCTACTGCTTTCTTAGATATTTTATTGAGAATGGGATAAATATTAAATGGATCAGCAGACTTCTCTTCGGTTGCTTTGATCTCTCCTTCTTCCAACATACCGTCTTCTGGATCATTTTCTCCTAACGTGTGTTTATGTACCTCTCCAACATCATCTTCATCTCCGAAAAGATTTGGACCTTGGTTCTTATCCGCATCATCATTAGATATGGCATCATCGATGTCCTCTTCTTCGTATTCCTCCACAAAGTCTGGAACCCATCCGGGAGTTTCTTTCGCTCGTATCCAATAAACCTTACCACGATATATGATTTTAAAATCCTCTGAGATACTTGTAGCATACTTTGTGTGAACACACAATCTCTTAGAATGAAAACAAGAATCCTCCTGATCATCAACGCTAAGGAACTCCCCCCATCTAGCTGCAATTCGTTTAAAAGTGTTATCTGTCCATAACTTAAATGGGATCCCCTCTGTTTCAACCCACACAATTCTTTTATCAATGTGAAATTCCAATGTGGCGTCTACCAGGATTGAGAACCAAGACCTAATACTAACATTGTCGCGGAATTTTTTACAAGCTTCTTGACCCGCGAATTTTAACATAACCCAAAACTCCCCCATATACTTAATTGTAATATCCGCAAAGCCTTCATTACTCAATGCCATTTTGATGTTTGCCAACGATGCAAACTCTTTGACCTTCCCGAATAACGAGTTCGAAAAATCTTTAGACACCAAACAATCATCGTCCAAAATCATTGCTGGGGGTTTCTCAGCGGCATCAACATCATCAACCCTAACACCTTTAACAACCTTCGCATAGGAATTACCACCATTATTAACCCTAGTACCTTTAGAAGGTACAAAAGCATTACGAGTCGGGTTGTTCACATTATTATTCATACCACCACCAACAGCCTTGTTCACGCCGTTCGTACCATTAACATTATTCCTCTGGAACCTGGATATATTTGCGTACAGCTTATAACTGCCTATCCATACCGTACACAAATTGTTTACCAGCCTCTACTCGTTATACACATTGATAAAACGGACAAAACCGAATTTCTTACCATTCTTTGCTTTTTTGGTTGGTATAAATGAATCCACCACATGTCCGTACACTTTACATGAATAAAACAGCTCCTTTGCGGTCGTTACTTCAGGGAAGTTAGTAACAAATATGGTTGTTGATATTTTCGCAACATCATCTTCCTTGGATCTAAACGAACTCATGATGGCGTTTGATCCCGCCGGAGAGGATGATGGTGGCGGCGGCTAGGGTTTTTTTTTTTTTTTTTTTTTTTTTTTTTTTTTACAGAAACTTTGGATTGAAGGGACCTCAACAAATAATTAATTTTTTTTTTTAATTGGGGATCTGATAAAAATCAGAGAAGAAACGAAAAATAAAAACAATACACTCCTTTATATCTAATCGCTTCTTTCCGAAATCACATGTGATATCTATTTCAGAAATCACGTGTGATTTTAAAATAACAAATTTTATGTGATTTTTTTAGACGTAAGTTTCGGCACTCGCAAAAAAAAGTTCATCAAAATTATATAGAAGTGTCCCTTTATAGAAAAATGATTTAATTCTCGTCGCAATATTATAATTCTTTTCACGTAACGATTAGTTTGTGATATATTTAATTTTTTTAATAAAATGATGAAAGTGGATTTTTTTTTAAAAAAAAGAAAAATAAATAAATAAAAAGATTAGTTTATTGGGTTTTAGAGAATTTGAGGTCTACGTTGAACTGTGAGCATCGGCGCAGACATGAGGGGGGTACGGGGTACGTGCTCCCTAGCGAAAAAATTGTAGTGCAATTTTTTTAAAATATTCTGCTTTTTTGTAATTTGCCTCTACTACGAACTAATCCATAATCTTTTATATAATAAAACAAAACCGCTATTGGGAATTTTCCATTTCAAAAAAAATCAATTCATACCGTATTTAGTAATAATTGTATTTAAAAAAAATTATTTTCTTATTAAGTAATATTTTATATTTATCCATAACACAAATAGAATATAAATACAAAAAATATAGATAAGATACAATTAACACAAGTAGAAGATAAATACAAAAAATGTAGATAAAATACAATTAATAGGATTAAAATTTTTAAATAATTAATATCTTTAATAATAAAAAACTATAATTAAACATCATAAATCAAACAAAACAAAGATTAAATTATTTGTTTTTTAATAAATAAAAATATATGATTCAAAAAATTTAAAAAAATCCGCGCGTGTGCGGGCATTATAACTAGTGTAGTTTATAAAATTTATCATAGTGTGGTAAAGCTTTTTGGCTCTCGCCATGACTGTGAGGTAAGTTAAATAGAAGAAAATTAACAGTTTTGATTGTAATTAAATATTTAATTATTTAATAAATTTTATTGTCTTATATAAATAAAAGTATTTTAGTTAACAAAATTACTAATTTTTTAATGTTTGGGTTTTAAACAAATATATTTTTCTTTTTTATATTTTGTATAAACTATTGTGGTCCTAATTTCATTCCCTATAGCCTATAACCACTACTACTTCGAAACTTTCTAACGTAGGAACACGCTACGTTGTATCATTCGAAAGCGTTTTAACGCGTGGATACATAGAATATTCTCTATAAAACATATAAAAAAGTTTGGAAAGTTACAATCGTCATAATATAAAGTCACAAGTCGGTTTCTTTCGTTTGTCTAGACTTGTTCTCATTTCACACTTATCGTGTGACACCATGGGAAGAAAGCTCGACGCCCTTCTTGGCCGGAAATTCAAAACTTCCAAGTTTAAAGCCACCGTTAACCTTGCGGTTTCTCGTCTAGCCGTCCTAAAGAACCAGCGTCAAGCTCGCTTGACGCTGGCTCGGTCCGATATCGTCCAACTTCTTACCCTTGGTCACCATGAACATGCTCTTCTTCGGGTACGTATGCTCTTACACTAAAATGAACTAAATAACCATGCATATATGTAACATGTATACTATGTATATAGTAGTTGCTGTTGGTGTTTTTAAATTTTTTGTTACATATGAATAATCAGGGGCGGAGGCAGAAATTTTTGGTCGATGGCACACTTTGATAAATTTTAGAAACTAGACTAAAAATGGGTACTTGAGACAAATTACGGAAAAAGCCAAATATTTTCGAAAATTTACATTACAATTTTTTTCGCTAAGAGTAAGGGGGCACCTGCCCCTTGTGCCCCTTTATATCCGCCCATTAGGGCCGGCTTTAAAAGAGTGCAAGAGGTGATATTGCATAGGTTCATCGCTTAACAAGGGCCACAAAATTCCATGCACTTTATTATATGTATATACATAACATGAGTCTTTAATTAGTTTACGCACTAATGATACATGTGTATTTTGTATGTGTGTTTAAGTGTCTTTTTGTGGTGATGGCACAAAGCCACCAAAATTCATGAGACGCCCTGCCGCCCATGCATATGATGATTATATAATGTTGTATATAAAATTCAAATTTTTTTATGAATTTATTTTGATGATACAGGTTGATCAAGTGATAAAGGATCAAAATATGTTAGATGTGTATGTAATGGTGGATGGTTATTGTCACTTGCTGTTACAAATGGTCAATCTCATTGAACAAGAAAAGTATGCATACTTTTTTTTTTTTTTAAATGAAATATGCACTTCTCTCATTAGGGATTAATTAGTTTTTGGAAATTTAATTAGGGATTGTCCAGATGAGCTAAAAGAAGCAGCATCAAGCTTGCTATATGCAGCTCCGAGATGTGGCGAATTCCCTGAGCTTCAAGAGATTCGTGCTATTCTCACGGCTCGTTATGGGAAGGAATTTGCTAATGGTGCTATCGATTTACGAAATAACTGTGGAGTTAGTACAAGGGTAAGAAATTATACATTATGATAGTAAATTCATTTAATAGCATAATTTGTAACATTTCAGTTTCTAATTTTATATGTTTTTTAAGTAAAAAGTTCGCCATTGAATGTGTGTTTCGATGTTGTTAGATGATTCAAAAATTGTCGCCCCGAAAATCGAGCTTAGAGATCCGAATGAAGATCTTAAATGAGATCGCTGCAGAGAATGACATCGTTCTAAAATTGGATGATTCATCTTCGGTTCTAAAACAGGTTAAAAAAGTCAAATTTGATAAAAATGTTAAATGACCCAAATTTAGATAGACCTATTTTGAAATTTTTGATAATATTTGTTTATAGGGTGAGGGCGAATCCAAAACTAATGTGATCGAGACCAATTTAAGTGTTTCGGCCGATGATTTTGATGAAGTGATGAGTTTTACGGAGTCAATGAAAGGAAGGAAAGAGTATAGGAACGTCGAAGATGCTGCACAAGCTGCGTTTGAATCAGCTGCATATGCAGCAGCAGCAGCTCGAGCTGCAGTAGAGCTTTCTCGGCCTCGGTCATTTGGTTCCGACAATCCCGATAGTCCAAATACCCGACCTAGAAAAGTACTTGAAAAAACAAAACCTGAAAGCCCTGAACCCGAATCAGGACCTGAGCACGAGGTGGTCAATGTAGAGGCTGCGGATGAGACATCAGAGAATAACACGAAATATACGAATGGTAATGATCTTATTGTGGATAAACCGTTGGAAAACAATGTTGTTTTTGACGAAAGTGACAACGAGATTGAAAATGAACCTGTTGGTTTTATGTCACCAAAACAACTAGAGCGTAATGCAGGAAACATTGAACCACAATCTGACAAAGGGTCGAAGGTGCATCAGCTAGATTTAACGAAGATGCCGATTTCTGTGAGGAGAAAACGAGTAAATGGTCGATAGCAAACGTAACGGGTTTGAATGTGTGATCGTGTTTTAAGTTTTGTATCTATCGTGTTCTATTTCATTTGTTTGTTATGTTCGAGACTCGAGGGAGTGATGGCTTTTATGTTCTCTTTAGATGATAAACATTTTTCTTTTGTGTGTTACAGTCTTACAGATTATGTCATGCACTACATTAGTGGTTGCTCTATTTTACCTGTGATTTTTGCTTGTTATGGTCTTGAGCTAAAGCAAATAATTTGTTGTTTTTGTGGACGTGTGGTGTTTGGTATATCTAATTTGGACTAATGAGATTGGTCAACAATGGTAAAGCTAATAATACAGCTGAAGCTAAATGAAACTTCTTAATTCTCTCTAGTAGAAGATTAGAGGACGTGTTTAGTATGTTGTACTCGTATTTGTTACTCCGTATTTGTGGTTGTTTCATGTCCCTGCTAAAATTTTGCGTATCATCATTAGATCGCTTCTTTTCTGTTAGAATTGATATCGCGCATAAAGTTAAGTGTAATCTAATGAGAAGGTTAAAAAATGACTTGAAAACCGAGAATTGTTTTCAGTACATTGAAAAATCAAAACCATAGTAGCGACGTTTACACTGTGTGGCATTGTAAAACATAAGAAAAAGAAGATGGTTGTTAACTTGTTATGAGACTACATGCATCATGGAGAAATGGCTTAAAAGATTACAAATCAGTCATCACTTAGTTTAAACTTATTTTGAGTTTACGAGTTTATATGATTTGGGCTTATGTTACAAGCTTATTATATCCGGCTTATTTTGTAACTTATAAGTTTATATAAGCTTTTTATGATGTAATAAGCTTATAAAGATCTACTCCATATAATTTTTTTGATAAGCTCGTAAGCTTCGAGATAAACTTAAGCAAACAACTCTTAGTCCAACTTTTTGGGTCATACCCCTTATAGTCCAACTTTATGGGCCATATATTTACTAAGTATTCATCTTGAATGACTCGACTTTTAATTCAGTGCTTTCGCATGAAACTTGAGCCCTTTAAACTCGCCACATAATCACAATGATCCTAGATTTGTAATTTTGTATGAGCAATATATCAAATGAAAATAATAATAATAATAATAATAATAATAATAATAATAATAATAATAATAATAATAATAATAAATTAAAATAACAAGAATGAAAAAAAAAAAAAATTATAAACATACATTTTAGACGCGCTTACAAATATGAATGCATTTTCTTTTGATTTTCCCTCCTCATATCCATGGTGTGGCTAAAATTCATTCTCTTTTCTCATTGTATTTTTTCTTTTCACTATATACCTTTTCATATTTGTATTATATATTCTTCACCAGATTATTATAGGTCAGGTTCTATATCATTTCTTGTTTTATCAAGAGGATCTTGAAATTTCTACAAAATTATAATCCTCACGTGTGAAATGGAAATCGAGTATCCAATGTTAGATTATGGACATTATTTTAGTAGTTGTATGTTAGGATCGAACTCGAGATCATGGGATTGCACACTTTACGTATGAAAAGTAAATGAATAATAATTATATATAAATGTTATATTAATTATTAGAACGTAAACACGTAATGATCGTTAACATTTAATGGAAAAGGCTAACGACCATTAGACGAATAAAAGAAAAGGGACTATAGATGAAAATTGGAATGTCAAGAAGGCTCTAGAACCCTTGTGGGTTGGTTAGGGTCGATTGGCTAAGGGTATCCCACATCGCTTGGTGAAGCTTTTGTTCCAAGTTTTCTATCCTATATAAACACACAAGGTTTCATTGTTTTCAAATAACTTAAACACCTAATCTTGTGTGTTTTCTCTTCTCTTCTCCTAGCAAAGATTTCGACACCCCATTAAAGTTTAAGGGAGTCGAATACTTTGTTATTCTTCTAGTGTTTGTGCTCGCTTTACTTGCATAAACATTTACTTGAAGTAGTACGTGTTTACAAGATCGTGAATCAAACACATTATTGTTTGTTTCTTGGATTTGTTCACATAAACCCTAATTAGGGTTCTTGAGTTGAAAATTGCATTTGATTCTTGTTCGGGCTAGAATCACTACGGTATGTTTACTTTTATATTTGATTAATTAATTACATATTATATGGTCTTGTTATAATTGCTTCCGCTATGCTCTCTTGATGTGTTTTGTTTATTTTATATGATTGTCATGATATTATAATTCCAACATCCAACCAGTGCAGTTTCCATTACTTGTATGCGTAAGTACAATTGTTTTATGGCTAATTGCTAAGAAATGTATATTACTTACCAGTTTTTGCTAAGTGCAGTGCTATTTATGTGTTGCGTACAATTTTTTTCTTCTCCATCCCTTTAATTCCGTCTTTTTCATGTACCGGGTAACCAGTTGGGTATATTATTTGGCCATTGTACCCCTCCCCCGTTAAATATAAGTGTGTAAACTGATGGATAAAATAGTCAAATAATATACACAACTGATCATCCTGTACATGAAAAGACAAAATTCAAAAGTATTGTGACAAAGTAGAAAATTTTAGTGCGTTACAAAAATTAGAAAAAATGACAAGTCAAATAATTTACATGTAATTACATTTTTTTATTTGCTAAATGTTGCCCACTGGCTAGTGGCTACGTTATAATGTGTAAACATGAGATAAATAATAAGTTTAATTAATGTTTATTAAATGCATTTTTGATTGCAGAAAGAACGTTTTAGTGTTTCAAATGCACATTAAATGCATTTGTTTACACATTAAAGTAGGGTTGTAAACGAACCGGACGAATACGAACAGAGCTTTTTTATGTTCGTTCGTTTTATTTTAACCAGACAAATAAATGGTCACAAACGTTTTAATGCACAGATTTTCTTGTTCATGTTTGTTTATTAAGAAAATGAATTATTCATTTTTGTTCATTAAGACACTAAACGAACATAAATGAACATAGACAAACAAACATAAACTTTATAAATTATGCACAATATATTTGTTTAATAAGTTTTTTTTTTTTTTTTTTTTTTTTTTTTAATAAACCAAGTTTAAAATTCTACAATTAAAAGATATGATATACAAAAATAAATAAACAAATGAACATTAACGAACTTTAATGAACGCACAATCGGACGTCCACAAACATAAATGAATGGATACTAATCATTTTCGTTCTTTAACTAAAGGAACGTAAGTATTGTTCATGTTCGTTTATTTAATAAATAAACGAACATAAACAAACTTTTTACCGAACGGTTCATGAAATGTTTACTGAATATTTAGTTTGTTTACAACCCTACACTAAAAGGTATCTAATGGGCACTTGTTAACAAATCTTTTTGTTTAAATGCAAATTCGCACAACAACATGACAATCCCACTTTCGTCCGTGATAGCACTTGAACCCATGATCTATTTCTTGGAGGCATGCACCTATCCCAAAGCCACGCGCAACCGCATTTTCCTCATTATCAAATCTCAATCTCATATGCACGTCTCCTCATGTTATATAACCCATATTCTTACTTGACTTGGCCGAGTTCTTGGTTCAACCGGTTTAACAGTTCACGACTATATGAACTATAACACAAATATAAACATCTTTTCTAGTATGGATTTGACAAAACCTTATCGGGATTTTCCTTGCAATAAAACTTATGTTAGTATTTTGGTTGGTTCCATCCGACCCGACCCATTTGTTAGTTGGCACGTTGACCCATCGCTCGTAGCATGTAGCAACTCGACTAAATATGGAACTACCTTGGATTTGGTCCTAGGTCCGCCAGTGACTGGTTTAACAATTAAGGACTATCTGTATAAAAAAAGGTCAAAGGACAATACCCGAAAGTCAACGCATACCATAGGGACCAGCCGTTTAATTTACTCTAGAAAAATTACACGGATTGTCCTTGTGGTTTACACAGATTTCATGTTTAGTCCCTATTTCATTTTAATTACACCAGAGATACCTATTTTTAAAACTTGTCACACATTTAGTACCTAATTTGGATGGGCCGTTAGTTTATCCGTTAAGTTATTTGCGCCATTAGTCCTCCGTTAATATTTTTTGCACCGTTAGTCCTCATTTTCTAAAAAAGTCCTCATTTTTTGCACCGTTAGTCCATCCGTTAATATTTTGCACCGTTGTCAATCTTTTTACGTTTTCGTCCATTTTTAAACGTTCTCGTTCGTTTTTAACGTTTTCGTCTATTTTTTTACGTTTTTGTCCATCTTTTTACATTTTCGTTCATTTTTTTACTGATGACGTATAGTCTATATATGGGCCACGAGCCCAAATAATAAACATTACTAAGGCCCAAAACCACCATGCGTGGGCTATTGTAACTTGGGCCGCATCAGTAATGGGAACAGGCTCACGTGAGCCCAAACCCAAATAAACTATACACGGTATAGATAAGGATCATCTATCTATGGAATAGATATCCTTACCCGGATAAGCACCATGGGTGCGAAACGTAAGGAGCACGAATCCTACAAGGATTATGCGCCTATATAAAGAATGATATAACTCTCATTCAAGGTACGATTCAAAAACCCTAACTCTTTACGAGAACCCTAAATCGATTACTTACTCTCACGCCGGAGTCTAATCGTGGGAGACAATCCCACGATAAGCCTAACGGTGTTGTTTATTTTCTTAGTGCGCAGGTTATAAGTACTAAGAAGCGAATTGGTACGAGAGCAAGAGCCCATAATCAGGAACGCCCAACTTTTGTATCAACAAGTGGCGCCATCCGTGGGACCCGACTAAGAACTAAAGACTAGAATGACAAAGAATAAGAATTCAAGCCAGCGGACTCCGCAGTCAGAAAAATGTGACCATCAGAGGAAGAATCAACAAGATTCGACCCCTAGACAGGTTGCTGGGACAACCAGCGCACCTGGTCACCAAGAGGTAGGGACAACCCAACCTCTTCCAGTGGTAGAACTACCTATAAGGACTACCCAAATCACCCCAGTGGTCCCAAGCGTTGAGGAACTCCAGCGCACCCTCTTCACCACTCCTCATCAAACTGTACCCGCAGTGAACAACACTGTGCCACCAGGCGCGCCTAACCGAGATAGGGCGCCTAATACTGAGGTAGACGTTCTTGCAGCAACTGAGGACACACCCAATCTAACGTTGGGAAATTTTGTATCCCAAAATTATGAAACCTTAACCGCCCTCATGCAAGAAGAAGCAAGGAGAAGGGCAAGCACGAGTCTACAAGCTCGACTTAATTTTGGTCCTGAACGCGAACCATCACCACTGCGCCACCCACGAGGAAGACGCGCAGAACGTACCATTATCCACGATAGGCTGGGTACGACATCTGATCCACAGTACTCAGAAGACAGCGAAAGGCGCACTAATGTTCACTCCAGACTTGGCAGTCGAGGGATACAAGACCGATTAGGACCTCAGCATTTGCCAAGCCAAGGATCCTCCAAACCTGGGAGTAAGAGGATTCACGACAGATCGGGGAGAAGAAGATCCCCAAGTGAAAGTCCCTCAAACTCTTCTTCTGAAAGAAGCCGGCGCAAGCACCGAAAAAGAGACTACCCTTCCTCCAGTGACTCCTCGGACAACGAGGATAAAGAAACAGGACACTGAAAGTCAAGAGGAAGACGTCGCGAAGAAGAGAATGAAGATATGTCTATTCCATGGCGTCGCCAGAAAGTTTATGCGTTTACACGATGCATCAGCGATTACTCAGACCGCAAACGCAGGCGCATGCCCACCAATGTGAAAACATATGATGGAACAGGTGATCCAGATGATCATCTAAAAGTTTTTGAATCAGCCGCAACTATCGAAAACTGGCCACAGCCTGTGTGGTGCCATATGTTTAATTCTACATTAGTAGGGAACGCGCGCACATGGTTTAGCAAACTCCCACGTAGGAGCATCGATGGGTTCGAGGAATTACGGAAAGCATTCCGTCTCAACTTTACCCAGAGAAAAAAGTGCACTAAAAATCCTGTTGAACTAGCAAGAATAAAACAGCGCCAAGGGGAATCAACCAGTGCCTTTATGGAACGCTTCAAGGATGAGTGCATACAAGTCAAAGCATGTCCTGAAATCCTAAAAATTTCAGGGTTCATGAATAGGATTAATAACCCATAACTCATCCGTAAGCTAAATGACAAAGTTCCCCAGACTTTCGATGAGGTAACAAAGCGCACCAGATCCTTTATACAAGGAGAAGCAGCTGCTGCGGACAGCAAAAAGGGTTATTCGAACTATAGGCAGCAAGAGCAGCATAGGAGACAATCCAATGATCAGAATAACAACCGCAGCAGGAATTACCGCAGCGGAAGAGACAATGACAAGTATACCCCTCTCACAAAAACTCCGAGGGAAATATTTGTAACTGAAGGTGCAAACTTCCCAAAACCGCCACCAATGCGCACCGCAGAGGAAAAGCGCATAGGGAGTGGATACTGCGAGTACCATGGTCAAAAAGGTCATACAACTAACGAGTGCGTCCAGCTAAGACAACTAATTAAAAATTTAGTAAGAGAAGGCAGAATGGACCACCTTGTAAAAAACATCAAAGAAGGGAAAGACAAACAAAGGAGCGGGGGTAAGAAAGAACCCCCCAAAGAAAAAGCTGATACGATATACATGATACAATCATGGCAGCGCAAGATAAAGCAAAAAGTCAGCCAAAAATTCTCTCCAGAAAAAGAGATATCTTTCCCTACTCTAGCTGCGGACAACGCAGTTGTAGAACCTCTAACTATCGAAATACATACTGGAGGACATGATATCCACCGCATGTACATTGACGGAGGAGCATCTGCAGACATCCTGTATGATCATTGTTTCAAAAGACTGCGACCTGAAATCCAAAGTCATTTGATACCAGCAACAACGTCATTGACCGGATTCACAGGAGAAAAGATCTTGCCTATGGGGCAGTTACGCTTGCTAGTGGTCGTAGGAGATGAACAACACTCAACCGCGACATGGATAAATTTCATGGTAATAAAGTCTCCCTCACCATACAATGGTATCATTGGGAGACCTGGAATATCATCCATGCGCGTTGTACCATCCACAGCGTACGGAATGCTTAAGTTTCCAATGGAAGGAGGAGTTGTCACCCTCTATAACACAACAGTACCACCAAGAGAATGCAATGCGGTAACAACTGAAGTAGATACTATTCCAGAACAGCGCACGGAAAAAACACCAAACCTAAAAGTCGTTATTCATCCCGATTACCCGAAACAACAAGTTTCGATTGGGGGATCTTTATCTGACAAAGGTAAAGCAGCCGTATGCGCACTCTTGCAGAAGAACCTGGACATCTTCGCGTGGGAACCAAAACACATGACAGGAGTGCCACGCTCTATCACAGAACATAAGCTACAAATCCGACAAGGATATCCCCCAATACGACAAAAGAAGCGCGGCCAAGCCCCAGATCGTGCAAAGGCTATTCTGGAAGAAGTACATAAGCTCGTAGACGCAGACATCATGCGCGAAGTGTACTACCACGGCTGGCTCTCTAACCCAATTATGGTAAAGAAGAGCGATGGCAGTTGGAGAATGTGCGTGGACTTCACGGACCTCAACAAAGCATGTCCACAGGACTGCTACCCACTGCCAGAAATAGACTGGAAGGTAGAATCCCTGTGCGGATACCCTTTC
This sequence comes from Artemisia argyi, assembly GCA_030686995.1. Classification (NCBI taxonomy): domain Eukaryota; kingdom Viridiplantae; phylum Streptophyta; class Magnoliopsida; order Asterales; family Asteraceae; genus Artemisia; species Artemisia argyi. The sequence goes on along the minus strand of CM060681.1, from coordinate 31,188,034 downwards.
AAATGCTTCCTAGACGCATACAAAGGGTATCATCAAATTCAGATGGCAGTCGAAGATGAAGAAAAAACAGCTTTCCACACTAGTCAAGGAGTATACTGCTACACAAAAATGCCTTTTGGCTTAAAAAACGCAGGCACGACATATCAACGACTGGTGGACACAGCTTTCGAGAAACAAGTAGGCCGCAACTTAGAGGTCTACGTTGACGACCTTGTCATCAAAAGCCACACAGAGGATGAATTGGTGCGCGACATCGAGGAAACGTTCAGAACATTGGGACGAATAAACATGAAGTTAAATCCCAAGAAGTGCACCTTTGGCGCAACCGAAGGCATTGTTCCTTGGATACTTAATAGAGCCTGATGGAATCAAGCCTTGTCCAGAAAAAACAAAGGCTGTTATTGATCTCCCCTCACCTCGCACACTCAAAGAAGTCCAGTCATTAAATGGAAAGTTAGCAGGGCTAAACCGTTTCTTATCTAAATCAGCAGACAAGTCACTCCATCTCTTTAAAACACTCACGAAGTGCACAAAAAAGGGAGGTTTTCGCTGGACCGAAGAAGTGGAGGTAGCTTTCCAACAACTTAAACACCATCTGGCATCTCTTCCCAAACTTGTCGCACCGCGACCAGGGGAAGAGCTAATCATGTACTTATCGGCAACTCATGGAGCAGTTAGCGCAGTGCTATTGAGAGATAGGAACTCCGTCCAGACACCCATATACTTTGTAAGCAAAGCCCTGAAGAAGACAGAGACTAACTACAGCGCTATGGAAAAGCTGGTATTAGCTCTAGTATTCGCAGCCAAAATGTTGCGCAGATACTTTCAAGCGCACCCAATAGCTGTAATCACTGATCAGCCAATCAAACAAGTTATCTCTAAACCTGACGCATCAGGACGCTTACAGAAGTGGAGTGTACTATTAAGTGAATATAACATCTCATACAGACCGTGCACTGCAATCAAAGGACAAATCTTAGCCGATTTCATCGTGGAGAAGCCAGATAACGACAGTCCAACATCTGCAACCAAAACAGACCTACAGGAACCCTGGATCCTATTCATAGATGGGTCCTCATGTGTAGATGGATCAGGCGCAGGCCTTATTCTTACAAATCCAGAAGGTATGGAATTCACCTATGCGCTACGCTTTGAATTTACGGCCACAAACAATGAGGCAGAATACGAAGCCTTACTAGCCGGACTACGCATCGCAATCCAAATGGGTGTACGCAACCTGGAAGCAAACGTAGATTCTCGGCTAGTTGCTAACCATGTGCTAGGTGAATATGAAGCCAAGGATGAACACATGATCCAATACATGGAAAAGACAAAGTCCTTGATCAAAAACTTTGACAGGTTCACAATAAAACAGGTGCCCAGAGGAGATAACAGGAAAGTTGATGCGCTCAACAAAATCGCATCCATAAGCTTCGCGCACCTCTCAAAACAGGTATTGGTAGAAACCCTAAAAAATAAGTCAATATTGGAAATGGAGATATCCACAGTGATAGAAGAACAAGATCCTACATGGATGGCACCTATCATTGAATTCATCAGCAAGGGAATCTTACCACAAGATCATAAGGACGCTCGAAGAGTGCGGCGCACAGCGCAACGATTTGAACTACGAGACAACATACTCTATCGACGCTCTTTCTTACAACCCTGGCTCAGATGTGTTGGACCTCTTCAAGCAGACTACGTACTCCGAGAAATTCACGCTGGATCATGTAGCATGCACTCAGGGCCGCGATCTGTGGTGGCAAGCGCTCTACGGTCAGGGTATTATTGGCCAACCATGCACCGTGATGCACGCGATCTGATAAAGAAATGTAGCAATTGTCAAGTACATAGGCCAATACCGCGCCGACCACAACAAGAGCTAACACCCATTACCTCACCATGGCCATTTTATAAATGGGGCATTGATATCGTGGGACCCTTTCCAGTTGCAGCAGGAGGAGTAAAGTTCCTCATCGTAGCTATAGACTACTTTACGAAGTAGATTGAAGCAAAGGCGGTGGTGAGCATCACAGGAAACCAAGTCAAACGCTTTGTTTGGGACAACATTGTCTGTCGCTTCGGACTACCGGGAGAGATTATATCAGACAACGGAAAACAATTCTGTGACAACCCATTCAAAGATTGGTGCGCGCAATTAAACATCACGCAACACTTCGCTTCAGTAAAACACCCACAAACCAATGGCCTAGTTGAGCGCGCAAACCGCAGTCTAGGTGAAGGAATAAAAGCGCGCCTTGATAGACACAAAGGAAGGTGGGTGGATGAGCTCTCGCATGTCTTATGGGCGCATCGCACAACAATCAAAACCAGTACTGGCGACACCCCATTCTCCCTCGTCTATGGAACAGAAGCCGTCATACTAGCTGAGATAGGAATGCCAACTATACGAACAGCAGAGGTCAACGTCACAACAAATGATGAGGAATGACGCATAGACTTAGACTTACTGGAAGAAAGGCGTGAACGCGCAGCTATACGCGAAGCAAAGGCTAAGGCAAAAATGAAGAAGTATTATGATGCAAAGGTCAAACACACTTCATTCAGACCAGGAGACTTTGTTTACCGCGCCAATGATGCGAGCCACGCAGAAGACACAGGCAAGCTCGGACCAAAATGGGAAGGACCTTACGAGGTCACAGACGCGCTTGGTAACGGCGCATACAGACTGCGCGATATGGAAGGTCACGACCTCGCGCGCACTTGGAACATCTGCAATCTTAAAAGATGTTACTTTTAGGCTACGGCCATTACACAGACACCTTTGCATCCTACGAGATGCCCAATAAGTGTTTGTTTTTCTTTTCTTTCCTAGGAATTGTATTTTTATTTTTTCAAAAAACTTGCAAGTATCAATAAAATGTTATGGTTTCTAGCTAACTCCATAGCGTATTTCACTTTATTGCATACATACTTATATATGTCAATATTGTTATCTTATATTTTTTTTTGCCTACATGGCTTGCATGCACCAATTAAAGACCCACGAAGGCATCAAAGATGAGTAAACCTACTAATTCACTCGTTGAGTAAGAGGGTTGCAAACCCATCAACATTGGATCACGTATCCTTGCTAAGCGCCTTACTTTTGAGACGTCGAGGTAAGTTTCACGTGCGCATCTCACGACGGATGCGCAAATATTAAGGACACCGTACAAGCTTAGCAAATAACGAGCCAAGACACTTGGTCAAATAATAAAACTTAGCAAACAATGCAAGTATATTTTTTAAAGTCACGCACTTAATGAGCCAATACACTTGGTCGAATAATAAAACTTAGCAAACAATGCAAGTATAATCATGCAGCCAATATACTTGGTCAAAAAAATAAAACTTCGCAAACAATGCAAGTACATTTCTTAAGTCACGCACTTAATCAACAAAAAGGTATCTTATTTAAGCAAAAATTACAAGGAAAGATACACTTCATTATTCACATAATACATATACAAAAAGCCTACACGCTATGGCGATGCTCAGGGCTATCCTCCGGAGCAGCAGAACTCCCCGCCTCCTGAAGCTTTCTCAGAATCAAAGCGTCCTTGGGAGATATGGTAGGAACACTCACGGGCACACCATCAGACCTAGGGATGTGTGCAGCACCCACTCCACACAACACTGCCTTGCCCTCAATGCCCCTATTCTGAGCATCCCTCTGCGCGTGACGCTCCAAAACCTCTTTCAAGGGAATCTCCCTCTCAAGGGCAAACGGGGTAAGGATGTGGCGAGGCTGCGCGAACACAGGAATCTGCAGCTGCGACACATCAGGCTTCAGGAAGTAATCTGGTTGCGCCTCTGCATCATCTAAAAGGTGGCGCTCCAACGTCAACCCCACCATAAGTACATCTATGGGGTTGTCTTGGTCGTGCTCCAACCTTCCAATGTGCGGCAACTCAAGGACCTTTAACCCCGCCATAGCCTGCATCAACTCATCGTAGGCAGCCGCATTATAACCAGGGACCTCTGCCAAGTCCTTGGTCAGAAGCTTGGCCTCATGGAGATCCTCCATAGCCTGCGACTTCCCGCGCGCCACCGCACAGTGAACCACCTTCCCAAAAGCGTCCAACACCTCTTGGGACTCCAGAGTCCCCATAGCCGCCAGGCGCAGCCCGTGGCTAATCAACCACCTACATCAACAAAGACAATTTGTGTTAATAAAAAGCATAGCAACAAAAAATATTATGAATAAGAAGAGTAAAAAGGAAATACATGCGCTCAACAATGGTCGACATCAAATGAGGATATAACTCCTCATCGTACTCGATGCTCATGCCGCGCATCTTGTTCTCCTGCAGCTGGATGATCTTCATCATATCCTCCTTGAACTTGGCAATGTTAGCAAAGTGCTCCACCTTCTTCTCTTCCAAAAACCTCATAGCCCAAGTCATGTCAGACTTATAATGATGAAGCTGCCCACGCGCCTGCTCCACCTCAGCCAGGGCGGACAACTTCTCATGGGTGACCTTCTCAGTGTACACCCGGGAGGACTCCAACTCCGCCTGCGCATCCGCCAACTGCGCACGGAGCTTCGCTATCTCCTCATCCTTCTGGGCGGGAGTACTGCTCTCCCCAACAAACTTCTCCCTCAACTGAGCCACCAGCTCAGCCTGACGCGCAGCAGTCGCAGCCAACTCATCCATCAACTGCTGCGCCTCTCCACTCTCATCAACCTTGGCTTTCACCTCCTTGTTTTCATTCTGCGGAGAGGAAACCACATCCACGAAGACCCCATCATTCTTCGCGGCATCATCCCTACAAGACATGAAGACGACAGTTAGTATATATTGCGACAAGTAATATACAAGAAACATAATAGAGAGACAATACTTACAGAAAGGGAGAGGCCTCGGCAGCCTTCTTATCCGCACCAGGAGCGGATGTCTCCTCCTCCGCGGACGACTCCGCATCCCCAATGAGGTAGCGTCGTCTCTTTTTGGTGCCACTGCTCCCAGCCTCTCCTTTGCGCTTAATATTCTGCGCCACTTCTTCCTTCAGCACCTCCTCGGGCTTTAGGATCTCCACACTGTCAGACGATTCAGCGCGCACCTCCTCCTCTTGCGCCACCTCCACATCTGGCGCCATGCTCTGAACAGGCGTCACTTGGAGCGGCGGCGTATTTTCAGGGACAACCTCCGGCAGCACGGTCAAGCGGCCCTCAGTCGCCTCCAGTAATGGCTGCTCACCCTCCCTCAGAGGGCGCACTCCTATAGTCACCTGCTTCGGCTTTTCCAGCTTCACAACGGCGAACAGATCCATCTCTGCGCATATAAACAAAACAAGAAAGAAGAAAGGATTAGTTATTAAAGGTGCACATACAAAAAGACTTACAAAATTAGAAGTAGAAGGGACGAACACCCACCCCGGCCTTCCTCACTTATAAAAGTGGGCACCTCGTCAGCAGCGCCGAAGTAATTGCGACTCAACCCCATGTGTACCAAAAACTCCTCCGGATAAGGGTTAATGGCTAGGCGGTTGGCATCAAGAGTCTGCGCATCAGTCAGCCTATAGGAACCGGGTGCGGGGCGCCCATCCCTTGGCAAAGTATCCTGAGTATAAAACTCATAGGGCGATGGAAAAACTACATCATCAACCCAGAAAAAATGTTCCCTCCAATTTCTTAGGGAGTCTACCTTCTCAGTATAATGTGAAGCGCCCCCGGGCGCTTCGCAAAAGATACCCATCCATTTGACCACGTCGTGTGGTAAAAGGAGCGGAACAAGGCTATGGTCGGTTCTATCGCAAGTAAACGACAGTTTACTTCAAAATTCGACACCTTAGCCGCACCTATACAGTGCAGCTGTGAGATGTGGAGGCGATAGTGGTTGAGCAAATCGCTCAGAAAAATAGATATTGGTACGCGGTAATTCGCGTACTCAAAGAATTTCGTGTATAGCCCTATTTTCCCTTCGGGGAAATCGGATATACACTCGTTAACGTCTGGAGCCTCTGGGCGCACATCTAGAGGAATGAAATAGTCAGATGTAAACTCAGTAACATCATTCTCCGTCATCGCAGAGCGAAAGTCCTCTAACTGGTCGACCATTTTCATTAATTTACTAAGAAACACACACAAAAATTACCTAATGAAATAATTACTTTCTTTGCAAAAATACGCTTTTAAAAGAAGTGGGCAAAGGTAAGTGTGTGTTTTTACTGTGTGTTTTTGTAAAAATGGAGGCGATGACTCTTATATAGGGAGTAAAAAACCCTAGATGATGTCCACGTGGATTCCACTCACAAAAACGCGTGGCTAGAACCGAAACGGTACATGCACTTTTTCCCGATTTACGAGGGCCACGTGGACACAACCCCCAATTTTCGAGGCATTCCTTTTGAAATACCTATGACTAGGTGCATTGCACTTTAAAATGGGCGGCAATATTTCAATGTTCTCCCGCCACGCTTACCGCTGTTAACATTAGTCTAGCATCCGCGGCTACGAACCGCACATACTAGACTGGGGGGACATGATGACGTATAGTCTATATATGGGTCACGAGCCCAAATAATAAACATTACTAAGGCCCAAAACCACCATGCGTGGGCTATTGTAACTTGGGCCGCATCAATAATGGGAACAGGCTCACGTGAGCCCAAACCCAAATAAACTATACACGGTATAGATAAGGATCATCTATCTATGGAATAGATATCCTTACCCGGATAAGCACCATGGGTGCGAAACGTAAGGAGCACGAACCCTACAAGGATTCTGCGCCTATATAAAGAATGATATAACTCTCATTCAAGGTACGATTCAAAAACCCTAACTCTTTACGAGAACCCTAAATCGATTACTTACTCTCACACCGGAGTCTAATCGTGGGAGACAATCCCACGATAAGCCTAACGGTGTTGTTTATTTTCTTAGTGCGCAGGTTATAAGTACTAAGAAGCGAATTGGTACGAGAGCAAGAGCCCATAATCAGGAACGCCCAACTTTTGTATCAACATTTACGTTCTCGTCCGTTTTTTTATAGTTTTCGTCAATTTTTTTACATTTTAGTAAATCTTTTTACGTTTTCGTCCGTTTTTTACGTTTTTGTCCATTTTTAACGTTTTCGTCCATTTTTTTACGCTTTTGTCAATCATTTTACGTTTTCGTCCGTTTTTTTACGTTTTTGTCCATTTTTAACGTTTTCGTTCAATTTTTTTTATGTTTTAGTCAATCTTTTTACGTTTTCGTCCGTTTTTTTACGTTTTTGTCCATTTTTAACGTTTTCGTCCATTTTTTACGTTTTTGTTAATCATTTTACGTTTTCGTCCGTTTTTTTACATTTTTGTTTGTTTTCTTATGTTTTTATCCGTTTTCGTCATTTTTTTTTTTTACATTTTTGTCTTTTTTTGTGATTAGGTAAGTATACTAAAAGAAATCTTGACATTTAATAAAAATGTTTCTGTATCGATTTTAAATCATGATTTTGACCCCTTTTTGGTCCGAATCATCAAAAGTGTAAAACATGAAAGTTGTCCGGAATGATGTTTTACATCAAGACTCACGAGATTTTAACCTGAAAATTGAAAAACAGGGACTGTTTACTACCAAAACTTAAGCCGTTTTCGTTCTTTATCATTCGTTCATTATATATCAAATCGGGCTCACCGGCCGGTGTATATGTCTTAGAGGAGAAAACTATATGAACATCTTTACGTTTTCGTCCGTCTTTCTCACGTTTTTATCTGTTTTTGTCCATTTTTACATGTTTCCTTAGTTTTTTTCTTCACATTTTCACACATTTTAATCCGTTTTTATCTGTTTTCGTCCATTTTTTCAAGTAAGTTTGATGATTTACACAAGTACAAAATTTACAAGAGTTTATAAGTTTATAAGTTATAAATTTGGTAAAAAATGGCTTAAGTTTTGGTAGTAAACAACCTTTATTTTGCATTTTCTGCTTAAAATCTCGCGAGTCTTGATGTAAAACATTATTCTGGACAACTTTCGTGTATTACACTTTTGATGATTCAGACCAGAAAGGGGTCAAAATCGTGATTTAAAATCGACACAGAAATATTTTTATCTAATGTCAAATTTTCTTTTAGTATACTTACTTAACCACAAAAAATAGGAGAAAACATAAAAAAAAAAAGATGGACAAAAACGTAAAAAAGTGGACGAAAACGTTAAAAAACAGCCGAGAATGTTAAAAAATTGACGAAAAAGCAAAAAGATTGACAACGGTGCAAAATATTAACGGAGAGACTAATGGTGCAAAAAATGAGGATTTTTTTAGAAAATGAGGACTAACGGTGCAAAAAATATTAACGGAGGACTAACGGTGCAAATAACTTAACGGATAAACTAACGGCCCATCCAAATTAGGAACTAAATGTCTAAATGTATGACAAAATCTGTGTAAACCACAAACACCATCGGTGTAATTTATTCTTTAGTCTAAAAAGTAAGAGGATGATAGTGTGAAATATGATAATCTTTAGATCCTGGTCCTCCTGCTACTCTCCAAACCAATAATTTCTTCATCTTCTCCTCCGACGACGAACACAAAAGATCTAAAATTTACTCCGATCTCCTATTTATTTACCTTCCGGTAAATCTCAATCTCTCTATTTATAAATTCATTTGCCTAGCAGTTAAATTTGTTTTACTGTTATTCCTTATCATTTTTTAATTAATTTTTTGATTTGTTAATTCTAGGGTTAGGGTAAACACTAGATCTCAGTTTATTATTGTGTTAGTATTTGCTCTTTTTATATAAAAATGCAATAATTTATTTTAGAGGGTGTTTCGGATTGCTTATTTATAAGCCCAAGTAGTTTTGTGTTATTCTAACTGCTTATTCTGAGGTAAAATAGGTAGTTTCTGATAAGCAAGTATAAACGAATTAAACAAATCAAAACACTATTTCGTCAAGTACGTATATATAACAAGCTTATAAGTACTTGGAGTAGGGATGGGCACGGTACCGGTCCGTACCGAATTAGTGGTACCGATTTTTTCCCGAGCATAAATTAGTGGTACCGGTACCGTACCGAACGGGATTCGGATACCGGTACCGAAAAATCGGGTTTTCCCCCCTTTTTTTCGGGAATTTCCCGATTTGGTACCGGTCCCGATTTTTTTTCACCTTATTTCGTAGTCCCGGTACCGTACCGTATATCGGGATCGGTACTGTTTCGGTACGGTTCCAGGATTCGGGTCGAAATGCTCATCCCTAACTTGGGAGTATATTTAAGCAAAATAATAATAATAATAATAATAATAATAATAATAAAAAAATTAAGTAACCCCAAACACCCCCTTAGCTTTATCTCAAATAAGCACTTCTAAAAGAGCATATCTCGCCTGCTTATGGAAAACTGCTTATTTTGCCCCAAAATAAGCAGTTTAGATGATCTTAAATTTGCAAAGTGCTTATCTGCTTAGTTTCTTGAAGCTGCTTACCTGCTAAAGGTTAGCATATAAGCAGAAAAAATAAGCAATCCAAACAACAACAGTACCCAATCTCGCCGGAGCGGGTTATGGGGGTATGGGGGAGACTGCTTCCAGAAAGTCCTCGGGCAAGAGTCTGTGTATAAATGTATAGCATGTGTGTATATGTACGCGCACGTGTAAGGGTTTAATGTAGCAATCCAAACACCCTATCAAATATACATGTTTAACCTGTATCTGCAGTTTTTAAGTTTGGCATTAAATTAACTCGGTTTTGGATTTGATTGAACTTGCAGTAGTGTTTGAATATATAGAGAAGTATGTCGATGGCTGACGAGCCGTTGTATCCAATAGCAGTACTAATAGACGAGTTGAAGAACGATGATATCCAACTGCGATTAAATTCAACTAGGAAGCTTTCTACTATTTCGCGTGCTTTAGGAGAGGAGAGAACACGAAAGGAGTTGATTCCTTTTTTGAGTGAAAACAATGACGACGATGACGAGGTTCTTTCTGCGATGGCTGAAGAGTTAGGCGTTTTTATTCCTTATGTTGGTGGAATTGAATATGCTCATGTGTTGTTGCCTCCGTTGGAAACGCTTTGTATTGTTGAAGAAACGTGTGTGAGAGATAAGGCGGTGGAGTCGCTATGTAAAATTGGGTCGCAGATGAGGGAGACTGATTTGGTTGACTGGTTTATACCTCTTGTTAAGGTTTGACTTGACGTTACTTTGAGTATATCCATTTGGTTATTGATTTGTTATAGTTCTTATATACTGGTTATTCTTGTGGCTGCAGAGGCTGGCAGGTGGTGAATGGTTCACTGCTCGAGTTTCTGCTTGTGGGCTATTTCATATTGCTTATCCTAGTGCACCAGAGCTGTTGAAGGCTGAATTGAGGACGATATATAGTCAGTTATGTCAAGATGACATGCCTATGGTTAGGAGATCAGCCTCTACAAACTTGGGGAAATTTGCTGCTACTGTGGAACCTACTCATCTCAAGAGTGATGTCATGCAAATATTTGAGGATCTTACGCAAGATGGTATGTTGTTTGCTGTCATGTTTCTTTTGGGTCCTGTCGCATTTCTGTTGAACTTTTATCATGGGTGTATGGTTTGATTGGAAATGGCAATAGTTATGTGGTGCCACTAGTAAGTAGGCATTGGTCATGCCAAGGTGTCAGTCGACATTGCAGATTATTTGAAAAATGACGTTGTCGAGTCTCACTTTAATCACCTTTATGTTTGAATTGAGTCTTACCTTGACCACTTTGGCTATATTAGAAAAAATGCAATGAATATGCTGCCCGTAGGACAGTAATTTTAAGCAGCTCCAGTCTGATTCATGTAGACTAAACATACGGATAAGGTTAGTTTTGCCTATGAAATAGAAGGGTGCATCTGCATCGGCATCCCTTTTGTGTAGGGATAATACTGCATCTGCATCAGTAGGATTTTTTATTTTAGCTTTCATGTTTAAAAATCGTCTATTATAGTGTAGGGAGGATACTACATCTTCATGCCGTGAAATTCTGAGTTTACAAGCTTTAAAATTGTCTTTGTCTCCTTATGCTTTAAAGTTCACATATAGGAAAAAAAATATACGCTTTCCTGTTCAAAGTTGCAGTATCCTGCCAAAATATGATGGCTTTGGCTTAAAGTACTGTCCGCGGTATTCAAAAATACATTTATAATGAACAATGACCATTTTTGTAAACGAAAATCCTACTGGTTGTTCACAGTGTTTTCTTTCTTTGACGGTGCTTGCATCTTGCATAGCTGCATTGTATTTGCCTATTTGGTTGTATGATTTGTTACTTTGTTTTGCTATATTGTAAGATGATTGTGACATACTAATACCCGTTTGAGGGGTGGATGCTAAATGTTTGTTAAGGCTGTATCATCGATGTATTAGAAGGCTTCCAGATTTCATGGCTAGCATCATTGGATAATGATAGCTCTAGTTGATAATCCAATAATTTATGTAAGATTAAGACATGGCAGTTAAGGCAATAGTAACATCGAAGAAAGAAAGGATGTTTTCATAGTTACAGTATTGGTATATATATGGCTTGTCTCACATTTGCCCGATTGGAGACCATTTGACTTCATCTGTATTAAAATAAGCTCTTAAATTCTATTATTCTCCCTAGAAGTACCAGTGGAATGCCTATCCTCTATTGATGCTCGCCTAGGAAGAGTAACACTGATGGACACATGTTGCCTATAAGTTTCCTGCAATATTTGTAAAACTGGCTAGGTGGCAGTCGAGCGGTCGACTACCTTGTAGCTAGTAACCGGCTTAGGAGGATAGTGATTAGGGAGTACCTGGATTGGAATTTTCTGTACATAAATTTGAAAATTATACTTATGACATGCATAATACTTCAAATACTTTAAAGTTTATTAACAAAATTGATTCTTAAACATAAATCATTAACAAGTTCTTAAAACATAACGACTAATCAGTTTCTGAGATTAAATCAAACCGAGTGATGTTTATACAAAATTAATTTCGTAACAAAATAGCATCAACACACTTTCGATTAGCCTCAAATCGAGTGATGTTTATTTAGTCTCCAAATTCGTGCTATTGTGGTCTGACTCTGTGAGAATCGGTTTAGAGAAAAACGTTGGCTAAAATGAAAAGAAACCCTAACTTTAATTGAAAAAAAGGCCAACCAAGTTTGACCGATTTGAACCTGTTTGGCCGAGCAGGGCTGCATAATCGAAATTTTGACCGATTTTTGACCTGGCTGACTGCCGATTCACCTCAAGTCGCCTCTGCATATGGTAAATTAGCGACTACTCCCCGTTTAATTGGCCGCGTAGGACAGTTATTGCAACACTGGTTTTCTGTATGATACAAGTAGTCAGTATTTTCTTAATTCTTAGTTATTGGTTTTGGACGAAGTTATCTGATGAACACTGAAATTTATTCTATGCTTTTTAATCCCGAAATGTAGATAAATATTTATGAATAAATGTTGAAGTTTGTTCTCACAGTCACATTCACAAGATATGTTTAAAGCAATTGTTGTGATGTATATTTTGTCTTCCTACAGATCAAGATTCTGTTCGTTTGCTTGCTGTCGAGGGTTGTGCTGCTCTTGGCAAGTTGTTGGAACCCCAAGACTGTGTTGCACATATTCTTCCTGTCATTGTCAGTTTTTCTCAGGTGAACTTTTAGCCTCTCTATGACGGAAATGATCGGTAATTTCTAAATCTTAGTTGAAGTATAAAATGACTTGAATTATAAAAAGAAGGCGGGGTTGTCATTTATGGCAGTGGGGCTCTGTTGATGATGGAAAGGGGAATAGGTATCGTTGGGGGAAGGGATCTGATTTTTTATATATATAAAATGTGTAGCCTTTCCCCGGTTGGTAGACATCAGGTTTTCCGTTTACCTTTAAGCGATAGGGGAGAGGCGAAGGGCAATACATGACAAGGAGTAAGGGGAAGGGGAGTCATTGCCTCATTGGTGTGTGATGGGGAGTGGCTGACGTGAGGGGTGGGTATGTGGGCTGTTCTATAGGGATGGCAAAAAAACCCGAACTCGACGGGGAAACCCGAAACCCGAACATTTTGGGGCGGGGCGGGGCAAGCTTAATGGGTTTTGGGGCGGGTTTTGGGGCATTAACGGGGATTTTTAACGGGTTTGGAGCAATGACTGGGGCCAAACATCCCCGCCCCGCCCCGATATAATATATATACATATTATAATTAATATATATGCATATTATAATTTATATATTACATATATATGTATTCATTTTCTATATATGAAATAGTTTATTATATTTATTCTTTAAATTGATTACTTTTATAAAATGCTTAAAATTTTTGACATTTCAATTCCATTGTCTCATCGGTTCCCACGACTACCCAATAATTAACTAACCTCCAACTGCATGCATTGTTTCTTCATCTTACATCTCTCAAGGTGCATGATTCAAAGATGACTTATTGTGTTGTTTACTTGTTCATTTTGCTTAAAATAACGTTGAAACTGTATAGTTAATGGTATAAAAATATTAATGTACAAGAGAATATGGTGCGACTGTGGTGAAGCATGACACCAAAGAGGACCCCATTAAAGACCCGATAAGAGCTCTAATGGGGATCGGAGCGGGTTTGGAGGAGTATCGTGCCCCAATGGGGCGCCCCAATAAGACCCCAATAGGGATCGAGGCGGGTTTGGGGAACGTTTTGATAATCGGGTTAGGGGATGGGGATGGCCGCCCCGCTCCAAACCCGCCCCATTGCCATTCAGTACATATTTTGATGCGTGCTTTTTAATTTAAATCCAAAATGGAGTTGTAAACAAGTTTCCAAATATCGCATGAAAATCTAGAATCGGAGGTTATAAAGTCAATTTACATTTTCTAGATTTTTTCCACATTTGTGTAGATGACACCAGTTTATAAGTTGATTGGCTTCTTTTGACTTCTTTTGTTGGGTAACTTCCTTGAATGTTCATCCTAATGTTTATGCTTAAGTGTCTTAAACTAATCTGATTTCTGGAGTTTGTATGGATTAAGTTATTACATGGATTGGATTTTACATGTAAATGGTTCCATTGCTTGTGCTGGGGTAGTTACCCTAGCAACTATGTGTATTTCTTTGTGGTTTATGTTTTTGAAATGATTGTTAGGTTCTTGTTGGTAAATTTGATTAAGATAGGAGGCAATGTGATGAAAAGTAGAAGCTTACTACCTTTAACTACTTGGGATGTATTGCTAGTTTCAGTTCTCTTACTATTTTTTATATAGGACAAGTCATGGCGTGTTCGCTATATGGTAGCTAATCAGCTGTATGAGCTATGTGAAGCTGTGGGTCCTGAACCAACCAAGTATGTTTTAGTTTTCATATCTAAGTTTGTTTTACTTGAATATATTTGTTTTTTCTGAAAATGCTTTATTAAGTGTCTTGATGAACCTATACTAGACAATCATTTACTGAAATATATGTTTATTTGGTTTTAATTGTGATAGGACTGACTTGGTTCCAGCATACGTGAGGTTGCTTCGTGATAATGAAGCCGAAGTACGTATTGCAGCAGCTGGCAAGGTCACCAAGTTCTCTCGTATCCTTGGTCCAGAACTTGCAATTCAGCATATTCTTCCATGTGTCAAGGTAATATTATTGTGTTAGTATGTTTTATTTAAGATTTAATATTTTTATATATTGGTCTTCTCATCTCTTTCTACAATGTGGCATGTAGGAGTTGTCTTCAGATTCGTCTCAGCATGTTAGGTCTGCTCTAGCCTCTGTTATAATGGGCATGGCCCCTGTTTTAGGGAAGGTAATATATCTCTAATACTCTTTCATATCTTGTCTTACTTCGTTAATCTTTCATATCTTGTCTTGCTTCGTTTATGTTTATTAGACAAATATATTTCACATGTCTATGCCAGAGTATATGAGTTATAGTTTTTTTTTTTTTTTTGGTTGTAATCTATATCAGCCTTTATGATCTTGATCTAAATATCTAAAGTAGACAGTTTATGTTCTGTGATGATGCTAATAATACTAGTTATAATATATATTTTTTGTATAATGCAGGATGCAACTATTGAGCAACTTCTCCCTATCTTTCTGTCACTTCTGAAGGATGAGTTTCCAGATGTGCGCTTGAATATCATCAGTAAGCTAGATCAAGTGAACCAGGTATGCTGCCATTACAATGAGTTTTATATGTAGGTTTTTTTTTTTTTTTTTTTTTTTTTAATATATATATATATATATATATATATATATATATATATATATATATATATATATATATATATATATATATATATACCAGTTCATGGGATAGCTGCTTGATGTTTTTCTGCCGTGTTGTCACAGGTGATTGGAATCGATCTTTTGTCCCAATCTTTACTTCCTGCAATTGTGGAACTGGCTGAAGACAGACATTGGAGGGTCCGATTGGCTATAATAGAATACATACCTCTATTGGCAAGTCAGTTAGGTGTCGGGTTTTTTGATGATAAACTTGGTGCCCTCTGCATGCAATGGTTACAGGACAAGGTATGCACTTCGCCACACACACACATACACTGATGACTGATATACACATTGAGGCATATGGGGTAATGGGGTATATATGCAGGTTTACTCCATTAGAGAAGCTGCTGCTAACAACCTGAAGCGCCTTGCAGAGGAATTTGGTCCCGAATGGGCAATGCAACACATTATTCCACAGGTACAAAGTGGTTTACCGGGAATGCAGATAATCATTAGGTTTTGTGTTTTTTGAACTGCTAAGGGTTAACGACAAAATCATTTAACTTTTAATACTTTAGTTTACCCTTTTAACTTATTTTGTCCTGATATAGTCACTTAACTTTTTTCGTGGGTCCATTTTCAGCAAATTTCTTTTAGTGCAAAAAAACTGTTTAAGGACATCACCGAAAGATAAAAAATTGGGGGACTTGATTGATTACATAATGAAAGTTGGTTGGTTAAGTCGAACATTAAAAAACACTTGGTGGTTTTTCCATTATTAACCTTTTTTTCTTTTTTAATTGAGAGCATGTGTTGGTTTCATGGCAGGTTTTGGAAATGGTCAGCAACCCACATTACTTGTATCGAATGACCATTCTTAGTGCAATTTCTCTTCTTGCTCCTGTTATGGGCACAGAGATCACCTGTTCTAAGTTGCTTCCCGAGGTCGTTACTTTAGGCAAAGATAGGTAATAGTTCCGATATATGGGCAATGCAACACATATGTGGGGCTTAATAGTTTGGTTTAGTAGTTGGCAATATATGATATTTACATGTTTTTCTTTGCAGAGTGGCAAATATCAGGTTTAATGTAGCAAAGGTCTTGCAATCTTTTATTCCTATTGTTGACCAATCTGTAAGCAACTTTTTTTTTTTTTTTTTTTTTTTTTTTTTTTTTTTTTTTTTCTTTATTTTATCTGATTATGTATCATCATCATCATCTCATCCCTCTTATGGATGCGTTATAAAATCCTGTTATGCAGACGGTGGAGAAAATCATTAGGCCTTGCTTGGTTGAGCTGGGAGAGGATCCAGATGTTGATGTCCGTTATTTTTCAAAAGAAGCACTTCAAGCTATTGATCAAGTCATGATGTCATCTTAGAGAACTTTTCTTCCAAATTGGTGTCACTTTAATGGCCATTGTTGTAGTACCAATGTGCCCTCTATATAAACCAAACATAGATACCATAGTCCATGTTTCCCATCTTCTCCCTTTGTCCATTTCGGTTACGGTTTTAATTTCTTTTTGAAAAATTAGCAGACGATATCGTGTGTCATGACTATGGATGCAGATTTAAGGATACTTGTTTTTGTTATTTAAATCAAGTTGTTTGTTGTCATTGTTATGTGCTAATTTTGATAGCTCAATCAATCAAGAAATGTGCTGATTTTTGGCCGCATTGTTTGATTAGTTTTCTGTATTATAACTTTGGCTTCGGATTTATCCATTATGTAGTTGCATCGGATAATTTTAAATTTTGAGTTTACTGGAATCAGCAAGTGTTGGTTGACCAAAATATTGTATGAAAGAGTTGTATGTTTCTTCATGTAAATGTGCGTGAACAAATTTATTTATTTATGTATTTTTTGATGAAGGACTTTATATATGACAAAGTTCACTTTGTTTCTTAAGTTCGTGTGAAATATATGACAAACTTCACTCGTTTCGATGAGCTTTGAAAACTTTTCACAAATTGCCTATTTGTTGCTGTTAGTAGGTTAGAAAATAAAGATATCAGTACAAGAGATGATATTATTGCAACTGTGTTATACAGGGAAATACTACATTTATTTACAAGTTCCAACATTCTTATAACCAATTTGTTATACTCGATCAATATTCAATACGATGCCATGATACCAAGATATAGGTTGCGCGATCATCTGCTATTCCTTTTCTTTATGAAGGACTTGATATAAGAAATCATTTCTTGAGTTATCATTTGTGAATGTTGTGATTTGTCAAGGATTTGGAATGCATGACCAACACCTTTATACACCACATATTCTACTTCAATCCCTGAATCTCTCAAAACCCCACAAAATTCCATATTCTTATCTTTCACAATGTCCAATTCTGACACACATACCATGGTGGGCAAATATGTCATTTTTGCCAAGTTAATTGACCCTTTTGCCCTTGGGTTGCACCATGGATGGTCACGGTTTGTTCCCTTCGGTAATGATAGTCTCCAGTATGTGTCTGAGGTTGTTAGAGTTAGTGCAGAGCTCGGTGAGGATACCATGAGAGTTTCTGAATTTGTTCTTGATTCTCCACCAAAAAAAGGTTGGATTAGAATGTTACCTTTGAATACTAATGGTTTTAGTTGCGCCCAATTGGCGCACAATCTTAATGTTACATTATGTACGATATTGCCGCCAGCACTATCGCCTCCCAAAAACACGTTGGAGAGATCACATTGCTTTAGCCACCATTTGGTGGGTCCACTTATAGCTTGTTGTTTCACCCACATGAGAGCCTTTTGCCCATCCTCATAGGCAGCCGGGAGAGGGTTTTCTGGGGCTAAACGGTAATCTATCGACATGATTACACAACCTGCTTTACTAGCTAAACGTGCAAGAAACTCATGGTAACAACTCCATGCGGCTGAACCAACACAAAACCCTCCCCCATGGAAATAAACAAGTAAAGGAAGCTTTTTATTGCCTTTTGGGACGTAAAAACGTGCCCAAATATTTGTATACTTGTCGATTACCATATCTCTGCATGTTACCCCAAGGTCAACGGGTAGCACGCATGGCACACGTGGAACGATCTGAGATCTTTCCACGTGTCCATCTTTGTAAACCCTAATTAGGCCAACAATTTCTTCAACTAAGACTTTAGGGTTTTGAGGGTTTTTGGCAACTATTGGAAGGCTCAAAGCTGAATCTAAGCTTACGATGGCCATTCGTTTTCTACCCATATATTATATGATGTTATCAAATGAGGAGAACTTGGAGAGAAAGGTTAAAAATTTGCTCAACTTTTGTCCATTGCATCAAATATATAAGGAGGAGACATCTACAAGGATATGATTGGGACTTCATCCCCTTTAGGGCATTATGGGGATAAAATATTGTGAAAAATCTACATCCGCACAGGCCAAGCAAATGGAAGTTGCCAAGTGTCTTAAAAGGAGTCAACTTTGATGGGGGCACATGAACATTATTGGTGATTTGGAACTACACACATTTTAAACACTTAAAATATTTACTACAATATTCAAGTGTTATAATGCACATTATAAATAGTTGTATACTTGGCTTTGTTATAAATTATTTGACTTATGTTTTTGTTGACTCACTCATTACTTCTAATGGAAGCTAAAAGATGTTTACAATATGTATGGAGGTTACATACCTCAATTATATAACACTTTGCAGCAAAAGCAAAACTGTTGAATTTTGAGTTTGGAAAGTCTGAATTTATATATTGTGATAACTTAAACAAATATATTAATTAACTTTTGGGTCTTTATTAGCATTTAGTTTCTTCTTAAAATAACAAAAGATAAACCTGTGTTTTCAAACTGTGAAGACATAAAAAAAGTTATTGCTAAAGATGCATGTAACTGTGAAAACAAGTGGGGCATGCATTGTTGACATAAGGGTACAAAAAAGACAAGAAAACAAACGAACAATGACAATATAATGAGTTGACATTATTGAAAATAATGTAGCAAAGTGATAAAACCGAAAGAGGCCTAACTTCAGGTTGTCCCCCAATAACATCTTTTCCATCAACTTTTGAGTACCCTAACTCCATTAATCGAATTCTCTCTTGACTTCTAGAGTCATTTTCTCTATGTGTGGGCAGTGTGGTACCATGTCATAACTTATTAGTCATATAAATCATCATGCATGTAGGTTATCTTTTATTATAAGTTAAGTAATGCAACAAAGCCTGTAAAGTTCCCCGATAGTGGCTGATCAGTGGTGGGATACATATCGTAAAATGGAAGTTCTCGGTTCAACTTATGTGTACAATTCCTGTCTATCTCCTAGATATTGGTTGCGAGCTGAGACTGATTCGTAGAGTCCACCAAAAGACTAATTTCCCTATTAATAATAATAATAATATAAATAATAAAATAAATAAAAATAAAAAAATTCGTGCAATCAATCATGCACAAGTTATGTTCTGCAAAAGATCCATTTATCAAACTTTTCCCAATTATTGTATGCAGTCAGCTTTATAATATCTTGTTTTATGCATGGAACTTGTGTTTTTGTGATATGGTATGTATTTGGACCATTTAGATTCGCACCATAATAATTTCTATTGTATGTATAGTCTACATATACTACAATAGAACAATAACACAAGTTGACCATACAATAGGATAGAATAGTAATTTTAGTAAAGTTGAATACATTATACGGTGCAATGCCATAAAAATATTTATAACATGACGTAAAAATGCATGAAAACATTATACTCGACGTTTTTATACAAAAAGAGTGGTTTTTAAAATGATGATTTGTTTGTAAGGAAGAATACTTTAACTAGGTGATAATTTAGCTGGGTAGCCGCGCGTTGCGGCGGGTGTGTTTTGTGTTTTGTATTTTGTGGGTTGTATGGTGTAATTAATAATTTTGTTATTTGAAGTATGCATATGTTTACTTGGAAGCATAATTTGTTTATGTTTACGGATATATATATATATATATATATATATTTTAATATTTTAAAAGAAACAAATTTGTACAAGAAATTTTTTGTAAGTGTATTATTTTTTGTGTTTTTTTATTTTTATTTTTTTGAAAAAACAAATTTTCATAAGGAAATTTATGTAAAAAAAAAAAAAAAAAAAAAAAAAAAATCTGTAGCGAGTACTGTAGCGACACGTGACGCAAAAAAAAAAAAAAAAAAAAAAAAAAAAACTGTAGCGAGTACTGTAGCAAGCCTGTAGTTGCTACAGAGCTGCTACAGTAAACGTTTCTGCCTTTTAGTATATATAGTAATTAGTACAACTGGGGCATTGGTCTAGTGGGTAGGGCTTTCATTATTCAGTCAATAGACTTGGGTTTGAATCTAATCCCTGGCACTTTGCTTTCAGATAGGTACCCACCTCCCCAAAACTTATCGGCTCACTAGATAGACTTTGTGGATAATAGCTCGAGAGTTCAAAAGTCTCGGCTCACTCTAGTTGGTACCCCACTAAGCAAGGAGAGTTGCCCGGAGCTATTCCTTGTGGGATGGACAATGTCTAGTGCCAAAAGACACCCAAGATTAGAGTGTCTCTGCCAATGTAAATTTATTTGGAATGGTATATATATTAGTCGTTTTGCTGTATAAAAAGCATAATTTTTCTTAAAAATATTAAATGAAATATGATTATATTCTTTTTTAATATGTGTATACCAAACACAGAATAAAAGTATCCTTTCTATTTCATCTTGTATTGCTTCACCATTTGATGTGGATGTAGTTGACTATCTTCCTTAGGTTTGGGACATTCCTGGAAAATGCTCAAATTGGAAGAATATTACATATTTCTTTATTCCATAAGTCCAAAAGACCACCCAACAAAGTCAAACAACTTTTAGGATAGGAGTGTGTGTGGTTAAGAGAAAAAAAAAAAAAAAAAAAAAAAGTACAGTAGTACATAAAAACGCATAAGTATTATTATATATGATTAAATAGCCCTAAACTACAGTACGATAAAACTACGATTCAGTAAAACGAATCATTCGAGACCCAGCCCTCGTCACCTGAAGCACTCGAATCGTCATCACTCGTTGACACACGGGGCAATTCATGTGCGATTCGATATGCACAACGAGCTTCTCTGCGAGCCCGTTTAGCTAACCAGTACTCCTCACGAGCTCTTCTCTCCTCTTCTTCCTCAGCCTGAACCCTCAACAACTCTTGCATGTCTTGCTCGTACAGTTCATCCTCAGTCAATGCCCGTGCTGGTGGATTGTTTGGTTGTGGGTTTTGTGGTGGTGGATTGTTTAAAGATGGAAACAGAACTTCAGGTGGAGTGTCATACTGGAAAACTAGATACAAATCTTCAGGAGGGGTGTTGTATTCTGAACCGTTATTTGGTGAATTGTGATTAGCCATTGGTTTGAGAGATAATGTAACAATTCGTAATTTCAGGTTAACTTTTATTCCCGAAAATTTTACTAATCACTTTTACTATTCATTTTTCCCGAAATTTGATTTTTGTTTCTTGGCCTCGAGTGATAAATCATTTCCATGGCAAATTAAAAGTTTGACACTCGTCAGATCATTTTCGTGAAAGTTATTAAGGAATTACACGGAATTACACGTTTTAGGGTAAAACGTCATTCAAAAATTCTACGCACAACGAAACTCGACCGCGTTAAGTGACCCCGCATCAGAAAAATGTTTGACACACTCATGATTTATTTGAGAATTAATCATGACTGTGAAAAACATGACCAAAATAAGCCTCGGCCGTGAAAAACTTGAATTTTCAGTTTTTAAGCACTTTTACTTAGCCGTAACCTTAGCCTATACCTGCACCGTGTTTCTAAGATGATTTGAGTTTTCAACTTATTAGAATAAGTCAACATATTTTTCCCTCCTCCTTTGACCAAAAATCATTCCTTGATTTTATAAATCATTCCTTGATTTTTGGGCTTACGGTTTTAAGTTTAGAGACATTAAATACCAACCGACACTAGACTGAGCCCAGCCTAGACATTATAAGTCATTTTAAGTCATTAGTATCCTATTAGAAAAGTTACATTATACTTTTCTCAATTTTACGCAACTTTCGTACGTTTTACGTATTACGCGTTTTAGACCCGTGTTTCCAGTTTTAGCAGGATTTGAGCACCCCAATAGAACCTACCACTCATTTTATATTTTATTATACAGTATATTGATAAGTTCTAGCATATTTATAAGTTTCAAATTTTTAGGATACCCGGTTTTAAGTTTCATGACTTAACGACTTACCGTTAGTGATTACCGAGACCAAAACTGACTCCGTAAAAGCAAGATATTATCAAAACTCATATCTAGTCATCCAAGATAGACCTTGGACGAAATTTTATGCTAAGTCACAAGCCTTGTTGGCTTGTGATAGGTCTTGATCACTTAAGATAAGCCTTGGACTTTTAGAGTACATATATATCAAGTAAACTTGGTCACCAAGTTTAGGCACCTTTCTAACCTCCTCATCCTCCTATAAAAAGCTATGTTGATCCCAGTTGAGCTTAAACGATCTTATATAGAAGTTAACTTGAATGAATACTTAAGCTAATACGCGGAATATAAAAGCTTAACTTAAGAAGACTTATGATTCTCTTTCAACACTTCAATATTATTAATACGAGCACTCAAGAATGCTAGGGTTTTACAACCTTGAAGTGAATAATAACACGTACATAAACTAACCCTAGGATCCTCCTTTTATAGACTAAGAAGTCCTACTAGGTTTACAATACCTTTCTCTACAAGATAAGTATATTCTAGATAAATATAATATTTACACAATCTATTCTATATTTATCTAAACCGTATACATCCTTATCATATTAGCAGCAGATTCTGTCAGCAGTATTTATCCTTAGCAGCACTTTGACCTTAGCAGCAGAATCATGACCACTAGCAGCAGTTTCACTCAGCAGCAGTTTTACTCAGCAGCAGTTTCAGACCCAACAATCCTCCCCTAAACTTATTATTTATTTCTAAATAAGTAAGTTTCTTCTAAGCTCAATTAATCACTTGGAGGATGCTTCCAAACACTTCAACTCTTGAAAATTCAGTTGATCAAATATCTTCTTATACTTTGACAGCAAATTGAATGCTTGATCATCAGAATCATATTCTTTCTGCAGCTTAAGTGTTTTGTCACCATTAACCATCTGATTGACAATATTCCAGTATCTTACCACTGGGTAATCTACTTCAGCTAGCATATACAAAGTAATAGGTCCAATTTCTAGCACATGAACTCCAGAATCTTGAAAGAGTCTCCATTTTCTTACTTTGTATTCTACTATCTCTGTCCATTCAGAATCATCCATTGAAGGTTCAAACATAAGTTTAAGAGCTCTCCACATAACATTATCAGAAGAAGTTAAGATATGATCAATTTGATCTCTCTCATACTTTTTACCATCAAATTTCTTAGCTCCAAACTTTGCCTTGTATAACTTCCACAAGTCTTCAACATCCTCTCTATCAAAGTAGTGTAACATCTGTTGAAATCTAAGAAACCTGTGAGTCTTACCATCAGATCTCTGGACATCATGAAATGCTCCAATGTTAGTATCATACCCTGTAGTTACTTTGACAATAGGATATTTAATTCCTAATGGTTTAGCATCAACTACTTCAGGATCTTCCATCTTGCCAACCACAGTATAACCCTTCAATTGTTCTTTTTGATGCTCAGAAGGAATGTGATCAAGACCATGTTTAAACTCATCTCCTTCAGGCATAGAACTGCTTCCTTCTCCAATCTTTCTCTTCTTCTTTGCAACTGACTTATGAATAACACCTTTTCTTTTATCACCCTGCACAGAAGAAGTAGTCTTTGCTGCATCACTCTCAATCTGTTCAACAACATTAGCTTCTTGAACATGCTCTGCTTCAGCTACCTTTTCAGGTTCCAACTTCTTGTTCATCTGAGCAATCTGTTTCAAGTCTTCAGCACATCCCATAGGATAGAAAGTATCTGTTCTTCTCTTAGCTTGTTGATACAAGTCAAAAACCTCTTTATCAGAATAAGGTTTCAACTCTATCAATTTCCATCCAGCCATATTCTTTAGATATCTTTCATATTCTTTTCTTTGTTGTTTAACAGTTGGACCTTTAAGTATCTTTATCTTCTTTCTAGCAGCATCATTTTGCTTTCTCTTCTTGATAATGAACTCCTTGTACCAGGATTGCACATCAAAAGTTGAAGTTTCATTACCTTCCTCTTTGATCAACTTTTGAAATTCAATATCAGCATCAATTCTGATATTCTCATTGACCCATTCATCATACTTCCTTAACTCTTCAGCCTGTCTTTTCTCTTCTTCCAAAAGTAACTGTTGATCATCATCATGTAGTTTAAGTGCAACAGCAGAATCATGTTCACTTAGAAGTTCCTTAGGCCAAGAATCAAAAGGTATATCTGTGAAATCAATGCCTTTATACATCCACCTCTGAATATCAACTTGCTTGCCTTTACCCTTATCTGTAGAAGATGATATGATTGTCTTCCTTTGAGTAGCAGCAGGTTCTTTTATTGTTATTCCTTTTTGAGGTTTTCTTGTTACTGATGATGTGATTGTTGTTGTGATAGGTTGTGTTAATGATTGAGTTGGTAGTTGTGGTGTATGTTTGGTAATAGAGTCATCAGTAGTCTTCTTACTTAGCAAAACCATTGCCTCTGCAGCAGCATTGTCCATAGACCCAGCAGCAGAGTCTTGTACTTCAGCAGTATTCACTATTCCACTAGCAGCAGAACCAGAAACATCCTTAGCAGCAGAATTATGAACAGCAGTAGAGTCAGCAATAGCAGCATTTTCAACATGTTTTACCACTGAATCTTCCAAAGTCTTTAACACATTACCCATCAACCCTGTTGCCTTCACTAGTTGGTCAGACTCCAAAGTTTTAAGAGTTTCTACCACCTTGTCTTGTGCAGCAACCACCTTTTCCATAACAACTTCATTCCCTGACTTATCAGCAACTACAGAGTCTTCATTATTCTGAGGACTATCCACATCCATTTCTTCAATCACTGGAACCTCCCCTGAAACTATTCCAGCATCCATATCTTGAACATTATCAACTTTTTCAAAATTTACCTCCCCTGAATCCATGATAGTTTAATTCCTCCCCTGTTTGGAAGCATCCTCTTCCAAATGAGTAGATGGTTCAGAAGAACTTACAACTTGATTAGTCCCCACTTTCTTCAATCGTTTCAAGGAGGTTGAAGATCTTGATTTCTTAAAGCTCTTAATCTGTTTTCGCATTTTGATGATGACCTTGTCTTGACCAGCAACAACATCAGATAGATTAAGAACCTTCTCTTCCAAAGAGTTACATTTCAACCCCAAAGTGGTACAAGTAGCCGTCAATTCTTTTATAAGTTGCATTGTAGTCTCATCACTTCGACCTGTATTACCTGGTCCGAGAGGTGAATCACTGACATTGTCATCATGTACAAGTGGATCCGTCAATTCATGAGTCACTGGCCTGTCCTCATCACTTCGACCTGTATTACCTGGTCCGAGAGGTGAATCTTGGGACAAAAACTCAGTATCAAACCTAGTTTGATCATCTGAGCCCCCTATGTTTTCCATTTGGCTAGGGTTACCATCCTGAGAATCAGACTCATAAGAATCCTTTTCTCTAGATGTTGCCTTGGTTTGGGTCTTAATGATGTTATCACTATCCTGCTCTGCTGCTAAGCTAGAAGCAGTAGTGACAGCCCTTGCCAACATGTCCTCTCCATCACCTAGGACAGCCTCATCTGGTACAGCCATACTAACACTATCCTGAGGTAGATTAGTGTTCTTTTTGGTTTTCCTACGTGTATATTGTTTTGTAGGTTGTGTAACAGATGTAGTAACATTGGGTGTGTGATGGGAATCAGTGGGATTTCCTGATCCTTCACCCTGGTTGTTTTGCACAATTTGTTCCATGAAAGAAGTAAGATTTGTATGTGCACCTGAAAAACCTTTGCCATGCTTAATCAAAAAGGTAAAAGTTCTTGAAGCCAATTTTGGAGCATCATATTCAGCAACATGGGTTCTTGTTTTAGAAATTTGTTTTTCAATAAGGATCTGAAGAAATCTTGGATATAGCAAATAAGAACCATCTTCAACACCTTTAAATAACCCCGCCAATATCATTTTAGAAAAATTAAATGGTTGACCTTTGCACAGACATATCATTGCAGAAGCAATGGTAGTACTGAACTCATGCCACCCAGATGTTTTAGGACTCAAACAATGAAGGAATAGATGTACCAAAAACTTGTATTGAGGACAGAGGAGAGCTTTTTGAAATTTTAAATTGTTATGTTTCCCCTCATATCCCAAATCTTTTAAACCAACAAAAATAGCATCATTTTCAAGACAAGTGGTCTCTGTCTCATCATCTAAGAGAAGAGATTCCCTTATAGATGATTCAGTTACACGAACCTTTTGCCCATCTACAAAAGTACTGACATGTTTTTCCCCATTCATAGTTTTGATTTTAGCTGTAAACCAAAACTGTTTAATGTAGGAAACAAATATAGTAGGGTTCACAGTGAGTGCATACCTAAGAGAAGTAGCATTCAAAAACTTGACCATGTCTGTGAAACCTTCAGGAACTAACTCTTCATTCAAAACGACCACACTGTTGTGTTGCTCAGCCCAGATACGTGAAAGCTCCATAAATTAGGTTTTAGAGAATTTGGGGATTTGTGATTATTGGAATGATTAGGTGTAAGGATTTGTGATAACTTCAATTGAGAACATATGAAAACCAATTATGAAGATCAATTAGGTTTTAAACTGATGGATGAAAGTTACACATAACACCCTCTTACTTACAACCATAACAGCAGAACCGTGTCATTCACAACTAACAGCAGAGTGATAAAACTAGCAGCAGAGTGAACTGGAGCCAGCAGCAGAGTTGACTATAGACCTTGGTCAACGATACATAACAATTAATGCACATATCACTCCGTAATCCCTATAAAACCGGCGAGATCTTTTCCCCAAATTATGCAATCAAACCCTAATCTCTTTCAAAAACGCCACACTCACAATCAATACTATCCATCTTTACAATCAAATCACCAAACAATGAAATCAACACCCGAAATTATCAATATCTCATCCGATTCATCATCAGAGGATGAATCCCCAATGGAACCCTATGTCCCACCTTTTCGTCCTCCACGGTTTGGTTGTAGAACAAAGGAACAAGCACGTAAGAGGAAGCATGATCTTCCTGTGTTTAAAGATCTTCTCAACCTAAATCAAACTCCAAGCACCTCAAGAGGTAAGCAACCTATGTCCCCTGAGGCTCCAGCATCATCAGAATCATCAGAAGACCAAGCTTGGATTCCTGAGCAACCACCTCCTCCAGTGCATCATTATCAATCTCCCTTCATCTACACATCATCAGATGAAGATGAGGAAGAACCAGCAACCAATCCACCTGCCACTCCTGAGAGGCCACAATCTTCAAGGCCAAGGCCACAAACTTCAAGGTCAAGGCCACAACCATCACCTGGTCTTTCTCTTGGACCATCAAAACAAAACCCTCCTCTCCCAAAGGATAGAGAGGTTGTACTTGGGCTTCCATGCCCTAGGAAGTGATGGAGATCTAGGTGTTAGGTTATGATGTCTGCTTTTGTATTTTGTCTTTTGATGTTTGATCTTTGTACTTTGTAAATGAATGAATGATATGAACTTGCTTGTTTCAATTTCTTGTAAATCATCATTCGTATGCCTGCAAAATGTTAGACCAAACACCACAAAGCAAACAACCAACATTTGTACTAGCAGTAGAGTTAGAAATTCAAAGAGCAGCATAGTACATTATATCTCAAACATATACTCATAAACAAGCAGCAGAATAACAAGCAGCACATGCATTGTACAAACTTTAACAAAAACAAAGAGATAAGTTTTTCAAAGATTGATCATACCAATGTTTGCAATTAAAAATTGAAACCTCCCCACATCAAAATGTTTAGTGAGAAGATCAGCAACATTGTTATCAGTATGAATTTTAACAATTTGAATAAACTTCTTTTCATAGCAATCCCTTATAAAGTGATGTCTTATCTCAATATGTTTTGTTTTAGAATGAAACACAGGATTTTTAATTATGCAAAGTGTGCTGTTGTTATCAATATGGATTTTAGTATTCATGAAATTGTACCCATAATCCAATAATTGATTCTGCATCCAGAGAACTTGTCCACAGCAGCTTGAAGCAGCCACATACTCAGCTTCAGTTGTAGAATTAGCCACCACAGTTTGCTTCTTACATTGCCATGACACCAATCTGCTTCCTAGAAATTGACAACCCCCTGTTGTAGACTTTCTATCCAAAGAAGCTCCAGCATAGTCACTATCTGAATAGGAGACCAAATCAAATGGGGAATCCTTAGGATACCAAAGGCCCAATGTAGGTTGATGCCTCAGATATCTAAAAATTCTCTTCACAGCATTGAGATGTGATTCCTTGGGACACACTTGAAATCTTGCACAGGCACACACAGCAAACATGATATCAGGCCTTGATGCTGTAAGATACATCAATGAGCCAATCATAGACCTGTACAAGTGTATATCCACCTCCTTTCCATATTCATCCTTCAGCAATGGTTTACTGGTGTCCATGGTAGTCTTGGCAGGTTTAGCATCTTCAAATCCAAACTTCTTCAAAATATCATTGACATACTTATCCTGACTGATAAAGATGCCATTTTCTTTCTGTGTAACTTGTAGACCTAAGAAGAAGGTGAGTTCTCCCATTGAACTCATAGCAAACTTGTCCTTCATAAGCTTTTCAAAACTAACACACATAGCTTTGTTAGTAGACCCAAAGATGATGTCATCAACATAGATTTGAACCAGCAAAATATCATCCTTTTGTCTTTTGAGAAACAAAGTTTTATCAATCTTTCCTCTGCTGAACCCAGAGTCTAGCAAGTATGTTGACAAAGTGTCATACCAAGCTCTAGGAGCTTGATGTAGACCATACATTGCTCTATTTACCTTGTAAACTTTGTCAGGATGATCAGGGTCTTCAAAGCCTGGTGGTTGAGCTACATAAACCTCTTCTGTAATGGTCCCATACAGAAAAGCACTTTTCACATCCATTTGATACACTACAAAATCTTTGTATGAAGCATAAGCCAAGAATATTTTAATTGCTTCTATTCTTGCCACTGGAGCAAATACCTCATCATAATCAAGGCCTTCTTGTTGTGTGTATCCCTGTGCTACTAACCTTGCCTTATTCCTTATGACAATTCCTCTCTCATCTCTTTTGCATCTGAAAACCCATTTTGTGCCAATCACTCTTTTTCCATTTGGCAGTTCAACCAAAGTCCAAACTTCTTGCAGCTTAAATTGTAGAAGCTCATCTTGCATTGCTTCCACCCAACTTGCTTCTTGTAGGGCTTTGTAAGTGTTTTTGGGTTCAATTTGAGAAAGAAAACATGCAAACAGGCAATTTTGAAGATCTTTATGACTATTTCTTTGATGTAGAGATCTGGCAAAGAAACTTTGATGTTGAAGATCTTTCAATGCTTTAGTCATTTGCCTAGTTTGAATAGATGATTGTGGATCACTTAGGATTTGATCTTTTGGATGATCCTTGTGTACTCTTGTGGTAGTTGTAGGACTAACAGGAATATTGAGTTCCAAATTAGTAAAATCTGCAGCAGCTCCAAATAACTGACCATCAAGAGCATCATCATCTGTGTCATAATAAATATTCTCAAGAGGAGGCATATTTGGATCATCAGGATAGATAGATTCAGCAATAGGTCTGCCCTGAGAGTCCAAATTAGGAAACATTGAAGTAGTAGTAGAGTTAGTAGGCTTGGAAGCAGAATGTGGTGGAGCAGTAGTTGTAACTTTTGGCCTAGCAGTAGAGTCTTCTGAGTCAGCAGCAGAGTCTTCTGGCTTTGTAGGAGAGACATCAACAACTACTTTGAGAGGCTCATTACAATCTTTTTCTGCTTCAATTTGTATTTCAATACCTTTTTCAGTTTCCTTAGGTTTATCATGAGAAACAACATCATCTTTAGGGCTGTGATCTTTCTGAAAGGGTACAAAGGTTGGACCAATCTTCAATTTCTCAATCACAACAAACTCTTCCTGTGGTTTATTAACACTGGCAATTACAGGAACATAATTCATTGTTGTGGCAAGAATATCAACATCAAATAACCATTCTGGTCCTTTCCCTGCAGAATTAGATGTGTTCTCAGAAAACTTTATATGCAAAGTCTCCTCTACATGTTTGGTTCTCTTATTGTATACCCTGAAGGCTTTACTAATCACAGAATAACCAACCAAATGCCCTTCATCAGCTTTTTCATCAAATTTGCCTAGCTGATCCTTAGTGTTCTGATGTGTGCTTATTTACACATCCTTTTTAGACCCGATTTCAGACCAAATGCACCAAATACTAACCAAAAATGCCAAGAGAATGTATGTTTTTGTATTTGTGTATGTGCAGGTACGGATATGAGAAAAATGAACGAAAACACAACAAAACCGACAAAAACGAGCACGAGATTGGAAAAAGGTCAAAAGCCGGAGCCGGGGAAGCAAAGTGACAAAGAAAAGCTCATAATGAGATTAGAAGTCCTTAGAGATTCATTTTGTTACACAATTAGTCCCTGGGAAAAGTTTGAAGAAATGGCAAATTTAGTCCCTGCACTTTCAGAATTTTACTAAAATGGTCCTTGGAATGAATATCGAAGAAAAGTCAAATTTGGTCCCTCATGATTCAGAGATTGGCAATTTAGACCCTTGGAAATAACTTTGGATGAATTACAATTTTAGTCCTTATGATTTGCAAATGTACAACATTGGTCCTTATTGATTTTACCATTCCTAAACCAAAATAAATAACCGGATCCATAAGATAACTAACCCATCCCTACACTCCAAGCCCATAAAACTAAATAAGCCCATCATCCCTAAATAACTACCCAGCCCACCCACTTAACCTACCCAGTCAACCAAACCCGGTCAACGCCTAATTAATAAAACTAATAAACACTCCCATTCGTACTCCCGCCCCCCAAAATTACTAAACCCAGATTTACCACTGTTACCATGAACCCTAATTCTACCCCACACCAAATTACCCCCAATTACCCCACCCAAGTAATAAATTCCCAATCATAAGAACTTCTAGAAGGGTCAGAGGTATGTCAGGGGGTCAGAGAAGGGCACGTGGACCAATGGGAGTATACACGGAGGATAGGCATCACATCAATCAATCAATCAAGGGCCACAAATCATTGGAAGCATCTGGATGCAATCGCACGGTTGAGATTAGCTTAAAGGAAGCACAAATGACGCGGATAGCCAGCCTGGACTCAACCTTCACCTCACCTCAGCTCAGCTATTTAAACCCCCCCTCCTCACAGTGAAGAGGTGTCCAATTTTTCATGCTTTAGAAAGATTTTGATCATTTATTTTCTTGTCAATTTAAATTCAGTATTGTAATTTTCATTTCCAAAAGCATTGTACTCATTTTACTATTAATATAATTCTCATTTTCATTTCAAATTATTGTTTTAAGTTTTAGTTTAGTTTTACTTATTTCCTTTAATTACCTATAATCAGTAGTTTAACTTAAATTCAGTTTCAAGTTTACGTTTAAGTTTTCACTTATAATCAAAAATCCAAAAAAATAAGAAAAGAAAAAAGTCAAAAAAAAAAAAAAAAATATAGTTTCAATTTCAATTTCAAGTGTTATTATTGATTGGTTTAAGCTTATATCAGCTTATTAATATCTTTTTAAAGTTTTCAATCATTTATTCTCAAAAATTCAAAAAAAAGTCAACAGAAGTCAACTGCTCAGCTTATTCAAATAAGCTGAGCTTATTGGTGGTTTAAGGCAGTCAAGTAGGAGCACTTGGCCTGTCAAAAGACAGGCAAGCATAGTGAACCCCCTCTGTTCATGCTGAGGGGGATTTTTGGTTGTAAGTCTTCATTTATTTTCACTTCTATTGCATCAGTAGAGTAGTGGTAGTATAGATCTGTGTTTGTTTGTTAATTATTGATTGTTGTTGCTTATTTAGTATAGATATTGCTTCTTGTAGTTGTTAGTGACATTTAAGTGGATTGAGTTGATGCTTTCTAGCCTTACTGTTTCATTAGCTGTCATTCATATCAAATCTGCGTTTCTGTGTTTGTTTGTGTTTGATACCTGTGTTTCTGAGTAGATTTAGGTGGATTGAATCACTGAGAGTTTATAATTGTTGGTTTGGATTTAAGTTGGACTGATCTGTGGTGAGATTAGGTTTAGACAGTCCAATCAGGGTGTTTGGATCATTGTAGTCTGCTGGTATAGTTGGTGTTTCAGAGGATATTATTGTTTTATATTGCTTATTTAGTATAATATTTAGTGTCTATTGCATAAAATTTAGTAGGTAGTTCATAAAGTCAAAACTCATCTTAATCTAATCAAACTTAAGCATCAGTAGGTTAGGTTAAGCTCATAGGTGCATATTAGGGTTAGGTAGCTTAAATTAGAATCAAATTAGCTTAATATTACACTAATAGATAATTAGGATCAATCTAATTTGCTTTTAGTCAAACTTTACTCTCAAATCAAAAGTAATTATTTGCATAAAAGACCTGAGGTGGACAGATTTTCAATTAGATCTCTAGGCCTCAATTCTGGTTCAAAATAGATTTGGATTGTTGTTCTTGGTTGTTTGCTAGCTTGTGAATCCAGAACACCAAGTATTTTGCTTATTGGGACTTGTTTGCTTATCTAAAAAGCTGCTTTTAGTTGTCTGTTTAAGCTTTTGCATCCCCTGCACATCAGTTAAGTGACAGGTTTCTAAGTGCCTTGCTAGTTGAGTAAATTGAATTGGGGATCTGTTTTCTTGGTGGATTTATAGTCTCAGCTGATCATTAAGTAGATTACCATCATTAGTTTTGCCTACTCAGCTTATTTGCTCAGCTTATTAGTCCCATTTAGTTGGTAGGTTGAAATTGAAATCTGTCATTTCTTTTAGGGCTGCAATTGTGTTCCATAGCTTATATTCTGAGATTTGTTGTTTATCTGAGTTCATTTACACATATAGTTGTTGTGTGCATTGAGTGTTTGCTTATTGCTTAACTGTTTAGCTTTTTGCTCATTTCCAATAGCTTATTTGAACCTAGTTGTGCCCAAATATGTGTTTCTGAGATTCATTTGGTCTGAGTTCTGTTCCATTAAGCTTTACTGAGTCTAAAAATCATTTGGTTAAGTCTTGGTCAACTCTGGGTCAAAGTGCTTATCAATAAGCACTTCATTTTAAGCAGTTTTGAGCTAATCAGCAATTTTCTAGCTTATTTTACTTTCAAAATTTTTTCTCAAGTTTATTTTAATATTTTAGATTTTCTGTAATTTTTTCAAATTTTTCTGAGTCCATTTACTATTTTTCCTTTTTAACTTTCATTTTTAATCAATTTTAAATACTTTTTAATTATTAAAAAATCCAAAAAAATCTGAAAAAGTCCAGAAAAATAAAAAAAAAAATATTAGAAAATTATTTTTAGTTATTTTAGATTTTTAAAAATTTATTTTGTATTTTTCTCATTTAATTTCATTTTCTTTTAATTTTTAATTAGTAAAAATAGTTTTTAATTCATAAAAAAATAAATAAAAAGTCAAAAAATATTTTTCTTTTTCTCAAAATTTTCTTTTATCATTTTTAATTTTTGAAAATTATTTCCAAGTCCGTAGGAGTAGCGTAGCTTAAAAGTCGCGTTTTATTTTGTACGGTTACGTTTATTTTACGTTTTAATTTACGGTTTTCGTTTCTACGTTACGTTTTTGGTTTGTTTAGTTGAATTACGTGCTTAATTGATTATTTGTGCTTCATTTAATATTTCATTAGTGTTATCTCATTTACATCACTTTTTACCACTTTTCACGACACGTTTTCCGAATCGGAAA
Source organism: Artemisia argyi (assembly GCA_030686995.1). NCBI lineage: Eukaryota > Viridiplantae > Streptophyta > Magnoliopsida > Asterales > Asteraceae > Artemisia > Artemisia argyi. The sequence goes on along the minus strand of CM060681.1, from coordinate 31,153,970 downwards.
TTCGGAATTCCATTCACCCTTCACACGGAATACGACCTCGGATTATCCGTATTTCTTTGCGGATTTCTTGAGCTTACATCTATACTATAACTTGATTTTCACAAATCATGTTCAAAATTGTAACAGGACATCCAAATGGTTTGAGAAAGTCAATCAGTGGCTTCTTCCCATGAAATAATTCATATGGTGTCTTGTTATGAGGCTTGACCACCTTACTTCTGTTTTGCACAAAGCATGCAGTGTTCACAGCTTCAGCCCAAAAAGGAATAGGTAGTTTTGAATCAGATAACATTGTTCTTGCAGCCTCAATAAGTGTCATGTTTCTTCTTTCTGCAACACCATTATGTTGTGGAGTTCTTGCTACACTGTACTGTCTTAGAATTCCTTTCCCCACACAGAATTGATTCATCACACTATTCTTGAACTCAGTACCATTGTCACATCTGATAATCTTCACCTTGTGATTGTACAGGTTTTCAACTCTTGTAATAAATGCCTTAAGTATTTCTGGAGTTTCATCTTTGGTGGCTAGAAAGAACACCCAAGTAAACCTGCTAAAGTCATCAGTGACAACAAGACAATATGACTTCTTATTCAAACTTTTTACAAATACAGGCCCAAATAAATCCATGTGTAGCAAGTGTAATGGCTCAGTATTTGTGTTTACAGTCTTGGACTTGAAAGAAACTCTGTGTTGTTTACCCTTTTGACATGCGACACAAGTTTCACAATTCTCAAAAGTCTTTGTAGGCATCCCTCTCACAAGATTTCCTTTCACCAATTTGTTCATATTCTTGTAGTTTAGATGTCCCAATCTTCTATGCCATAATTTGGACTCATCAATAGTGGCCTTTGCAATTAGACAAGTTAAAGCCCTCTTAGGAATAATGTTCTTAATATTGTCACTGTATATATTTTCCTTTCTAGGGACCTTCAGAAGCACAGATTTGTCATCTGGCAATTGAAAATCAGGAGAAAGAATCATACACTCAGTGTCTGTAAAAAGAACAAAATTCTTTTTGTCACACATTTGTGAGACACTAAAAAGGTTAAACTTAAGTCCTTTCACAAGGAACACCCTTTCAAAGTCCAAATTTCCAGTTCTTAGAGTTCCAATACCAACAATCTTACCACCTTTTGGATCATTCCAAAAAGCAACATAACCACCATCAAAAGCCTCAAAGTCTTCAAGTTGAGACTCATCACCTGTCATGTGTCCAGAGCATCCACTGTCAACAATAACCATATCTTTAAGCTCATCCAGTAGATTGACCTGCACATGAAAAATAGAGAAATCAGTTTCTCTTGATGACCCAAGCCATTACTGACTTGGATCTGCCCTGTGCATCAGTATAATCAAATTTCTTCAAATCACTTGATGCACTACTATTCTTGGAAACAGAGTTTGAAACATTTGTTTTTGGTTTCCAAGTCCAGCAAGCTGAGGCCTTAACAGCATAAAAGTGATTACCAACAACTGTATTTGGAAGATGTTTTGACTCAGAAGTAGAAAGTTTTGTACTAGCAGCAGGTTGCTTGCTAGCAGCAGAGTGCATACTGGCAGCAGAATGCTTACTAGCAGTAGAGCCACTAAAAGAACTAGTTGTTGATTTGAAAACACCATTTGGTTTAGCAGCATAAATAGATCTAGTAGCACCAGATCTCAACAAAACAGCTCTTGGAACCATGTTTCTATTAGGATGTGGGTGAGTTTGTTTAGTTACATATTTGTGATTCACCCTAGTGTATTGATTCCAAACAGGCTTTTGGTGTTCAGGACATCTAACAATCAAGTGGTCAAAGCTACCACACTTATAACAAGCCTTCTTTTGTAATTGAAACTGATCACCTAATCTTTTTGAAACTAGGTTATTGAAGTTTCTTTGGTTACCCCTAGGCTTATTATTGAACCTTTCCATCTGTTCTCTAGGTACCTCATTGTACTCTACCAGTTTTCTAGAGAAGTTATTTCCTAACACAGGTTTAACAAACTTTACTTGTTCTACCTTAGGTTTAACCTGAGTAGGAATTTCTTCCTTTTTCAAACTTTGTTTTGGTTTAACCTGTTCCTCTTTACTATCACTATCACTATACCATTCCTCAATAATTGGAGCTTCAGGAAATTTTCTATCCTCAACCTTAGGTGTTTCAATTTTACTTGTGCTACTTTCACCTACAGGTTTTTCAATATTCAGCTCACTAATGAAGGATAGTTCTTTTCCTGGTGGAGCAAAAACACTTTTGGCTGGAGGAGCCACTTCATTATACCCAATTCCACTACCTTTTCTCATCAAATTATTCTCAATAGATTTATGTACCATATCAGAAGCAAATTGTTGTTTTTGTACTCTTACTACATGTTTATCTTTTTCAGCAAGAGCTTCCTCTTTTTCTTTTTCTGCTTCTACCAACTTATTTTTAAGAACTTCTACTTCACTGTTTTTCTTAAAAATTTCTATATCTCTGAGATTAAGTTGATCTACATATTCCTTCTCACACTCTTTAAGATATTCTAATCTTCTTTCAACATTTTGAATACCTACTTTGTAACCTAAGTTATCAAGTTTTAGGTGTTCAACTTCTTTATTTAAACTCTCATTCCTAGCCTTAAGAACTTCTATAGTGTCAGAACAAGATTTAAAAGAACAACCAGATGATTCAGAGTCATTAGATACCTCAGAGTCAGAGCCTGATGATGAACCATATGCCATAAGTGCAAAGTTATGCACTTTGGGTTGAACAACAGCAACCAAAGAGAAATTTGGTTCTTCTTCAGCCATATCACTCCAATCATAATCTCCCAGTCCATCACAAGACACCAGTGCAGTAGTCTTTGATTCTTCAGTAACCTTCTTTGCAGCATCAGCATTCTTCTTTGGAGCTCTACATTCTCTAGCAAAATGTCCCTTCCTGTTGCAGTTGTAGCATTCTATCTTTGATTTGTCAAAGCCTGGACTGTCCTTAGCCTTGTATTTGACTTCTCTTCCAGTCTTTTTCCAGAACTTTCTTGCTCTTAAAGTCAACATTGCCATTTGCCATTTGAGATCAATTTCTTCAAGATCATCTGGATCAATATGATCCATATCTTGATTTATGACATGTGACCTTATGGTAGTAGTAAGCTCAGCCAAGAATGCACATAAAGCAACATCACTAGTAGAAATCTTGTCATTTGAACCAGCAGCAGATCCATCAGCAGTAGAGACTCCATAAGCAGTAGAGTGAGATTCTTGAGTCTCTTTGGATTTTGAAGACACAAAAGCAAGATTTTGTGCACTAGAAGATGAATTAGAAGAAGTAGACAATTCAGATTCATACACCCTTAAATTGTTGTAGAGGCTCTCTAACTTCATTGTTTCAAAGTCAGGCTTATTCCTCCACACCACTGTATGCATACTCCATTCAGGTGCAAGACTTCTTAGGAACTTGAGATTCACATCTTCCTGTGGAACAACATAACCAACAAGCTTTAGATGACTAACTAGTTGATTTAGCCTGTTGTATGTGCCAATTATCTTTTCTCCAGATTCAGAAGTAAAGTTTTCAAACTGATGCTTCAACATGTTCTTCCTGGATTTCTTAGTAGCATCATTCCCTCCAAACCTGAATTCCACAGCATCCATCAATGCTTTTCCTGTTTCACAATCATCAAAGTCCATTTGAAATTCATTAGGTATTCCCATTAAGAGAATACTATGAGCCTTGATTTCCAGCTTCCTAGTTGCATTAGCTTCAGCAGACTTGATTGGTATCTCCTTACCATCAGCACTCTTCTCTGGTTCAGAATCACCATTAACAATCACATTCCACATGTTGAAGTCGATCATGCGAATGTATTGTCTGATCCTTCTCTTCCATAGCTCATACTCAGAAGGATTGAGCATAGGTACCCTTGAAGTAGTCACCATATGAGTTTCATCACCCATCTTAAGCAAACGATTTGGAACAGCAAACTTTAAAGAAACAAAATCTTCTTGATTATAACTTCTAGATCACAAGCTCTGATACCACTTGTTGATCCCAGTTGAGCTTAAACGATCTTATATAGAAGTTAACTTGAATGAATACTTAAGCTAATACGCTGAATATAAAAGCTTAACTTAAGAAGACTTATGATTCTCTTTTAACACTTCAATATTATTAATACGAGCACTTAACAATGCTAGGGTTTTACAACCTTGAAGTGAATAATAACACGTACATAAACTAACCCTAGGATCCTCCTTTTATAGACTAAGAAGTCCTACTAGGTTTACAATACATTTCTCTACAAGATAAGTATATTCTAGATAAATATAATATTTACACAATCTATTCTATATTTATCTAAACCGTATACATCCTTATCATATTAGCAGCAGATTCTGTCAGCAGTATTTATCCTTAGCAGCACTTTGACCTTAGCAGCAGAATCATGACCACTAGCAGCAGTTTCACTCAGCAGCAGTTTCAGACCCAACAAGCTAGCTCATCCCTTCCTTTCTCTTCATTCCAAACACTCAACAACAATTCCATAAACCATGATCCTTTGATCTTCAAACTACAAGTTACACTACAAAGTTCAAGGTCTTAGTATTCTCTACCTAGTTCTTAAGTTTGTTTGGTGATTCCATGGTTGAATTAGGAGCTACACAAGGTGATTAGGGGCTGAAGTTAATTGGTTTTCAAAATGGTTATAGCAAGGATTACAAGAGTTGTGGTGAGGGGTTTGCAAGCATAGGTTTAGTGTCCTAGTTCATACTTGACTTCCTTTCTTAAGAGAAAGCCAAAAGTTGTAAGAAACCCTTATACACTTTCTTGCTCCATATCATTTTCATACTTATTATGTTTCTTTCATGCTATAAATGGTCTTTGTATTATGCTCATGATGTATAAAAACTAGTAAAACAAGTTATGGAAACTATATATTAACTTATGTTATTTAAACAAGTAAACTAGCGACTTTTATGGAGAACCACGACCAAAATAGTACAACTATGATATTTGAAACTTAATTACTGTTAAAGAGGACTTAACAAGGAAAACATAGCAATTTGAATCACCCAAAACGAGTACACGAGTCAAAAGATACGGCCATAAGAAGTTAGCGAAACCAAAACGCCGAAACTGCTAATACCCTACTGTTTGCATTCTGCCATTTTGAAAGTCACCCTTCTGCTCCGATTCATCAAAAAGTTAAAACACGAAAGTTTTCTGGAACGACGTTTTCGTTCAGGAACAAAGAAGCTCGAGCCTTGAAAACGCTTTCTGAGTGATAATTTTCTTCAAATTCTTAATAGCCCATTTTTAGACCAAATTAACTATATAATGGTTATAATTAGATGAGACCAAGAGGTCTAATGACCTAAAGCCAAGACCACAACCATGGCTAAAGCCAAGGTTGAGTCTCAAGACCATGGTAACAATGATCAAGGTCACGGCAAAGCCACGGCTAAAGACCATATAACTTTTAAAGATCAAAAAGCTTATATATATATGTTATCAAATACTACAATAGTAGGGAGCCTCATGTGAGGAGTTCATTAAGTAATTCGTCGAGATGAGTTGTGGATTTATGAATTAAAGTGTCCTGGCTCCTCGAACGTTTACTCCATGACTTCTGAATTATGTCGGCCTGAACGGTAGTAAGAGATATACAACCTATACATGTTTCATAAACCATTTATATTCAAAGACTTACACTATATACTAAGTACTACATCATGAACATTATGCAAGACATATATAGGCAATTCTTCATATTCTTAGACGTTACTCCAAACCTAAGTCGCAACGTTCTATTATAGGCTGCTCTTAGAGACTTTCACGATTCGACTACCACTTTCATTTCTCGTTACATAGCTTAAGGTGAGTCATAGCCCCTACTTTTTCATACTTGTTTTAACTCTTTGGGGGAGATACATGCACAACTACTTGCTTACTTGTACAAATATTCAAAACATTTATACATGATTGTTTTATACTTGATTGTCTTATACTTGATTGCATTATACTTGATTTCATACATGCATGACTGTTTTATACTTTGGGAAGTGGCTCCCAGTAATCTTTTATCTTTGGGAAGTGGCTCCCAGTAAACTTTTATCTTTGGGAAGTGGCTCCCAGTTTTCTTTGGGAAGTAGCTCCCAGTTGTCTTTAGGAATTGGCTCCCAAGTGAGGTCTTCGGAGATGAAGTGTAGACTCATGACTAATTGCTTAATTGTTTTGATGAACTTATACTTGTCTTATTCATACTATATATGTAGCAGTGGGTTGTGAACACACAGGTTGCAAGTCTCTTATGGCGGGACTTGCAACTGAGTGGATTCATGATGCCTTTGCTGTGCGAATATTTTTTATAGGCTTTATTTATTAGACAAACTCTATGAACTCACCAACCATTATGTTGACACTTTAGCATGTTTATCTCAGGTTAGTAAGGCGATAGCTAGTGCGTGGAACTTAGAGTCAAGCTGCATATTCTGAAGACTTACGCTTTTATCATTTACCATTCAAAACATTTTATATACATTTATGTATCATACTTTGGAATCTCATGTTTGTAACTTTGAATTCATTAATCGAATGGTAACTTTTCAAAACGTCTCATTTAGAGTTCGTTTTATATAACTTGTACTTTGTATTATGAAGTAGCACCCCTATGACACAGTCTTCCGCTGCGGTATTTTGGGGGTGTTACAGATTGGTATCAGAGCCTTGGTTATAGAGAACTAGGTTGCATTTAGTGCCTAGACTATAACTGCTATATACGTTAGGACTCTCCTCTTTATTTGCCTTACACACACTACATACGCATACGCTTCTTGGTAGTTGTTGGTTTAGTTCCACGCTGTTAGATGATGTGACTTTAGTATTATAAAGAACCCTAGAGATTCATCGAGTCATTAAAAACATGGAGCTCAGTAATAACTAATTATTTAACTTGATCTTGTGACAGTTCTTGTTTGATGAGACACAAGATTTGAGTTAAATAATATTATTGCTTAGCTTTAGGGATTTGATGACTTTATCATCTTACTATCGGCCTCAGAAGGCGGATTTTGTGTCGGAAATTCTTAAGTAGGATGTTTTAGAATCTCCTTATTTAAATGGATTAGGACGCCTCTTCATTTAAATAAAGAAATTGTAAATCACCGAACCATAAGTTTATGATCCCTTACTTACATAAATTTTGACGCTTCTTTATATAAGTAATGTGTTATAAATAAGTGGGCTTAATTGTAGTTGATACAACTCCTTAACCCGAACCTTAGACAAATCAGAGTGAACACCACTATTTTAGAGATCCTAAAATCCCGAATTCTTTTAGACACACCGTAAGTAGTTAACATCAACTGAACTTCGGGACGAAGTTCTCCTTAAGGGGTAGAGACTGTAACAATTCGCAATTTCAGGTTAACTTTTATTCCCGAAAATTTTACTATTCACTTTTACTATTCATTTTCCCGAAATTTTCCCGAAATTTGATTTTTGTTTCTTGGCCTCGAGTGATAAATCATTTCCATGGCAAATTAAAAGTTTGACACTCGTCAGATCATTTTCGTGAAAGTTATTAAGGAATTACACGGAATTACACGTTTTAGGGTAAAACGTCATTCAAAAATTCTACGCACAACGAAACTCGACCACGTTAAGTGACCCCGCATCAGAAAAATGTTTGACACACTCATGATTTATTTGAGAATTAATCATGACTGTGAAAAACATGACCAAAATAAGCCTCGGCCGTGAAAAACTGGAATTTTCAGTTTTTAAGCACTTTTACTTAGCTGTAACCTTAGCCTATACCTGCACCATGTTTCTAAGATGATTTGAGTTTTCAACTTATTAGAATAAGTCAACATATTTTTCCCTCCTCCTTTGACCAAAAATCATTCCTTGATTTTATAAATCATTCATTGATTTTTGGGCTTACGGTTTTAAGTTTAGAGACATTAAATACCAACCGACACTAGACTGAGCCCAGCCTAGACATTATAAGTCATTTTAAGTCATTAGTATCCTATTAAAAAAGTTACATTTTACTTTTCTCAATTTTACGAAACTTTTGTACGTTTTACGTATTACGCGTTTTAGACCCGTGTTTTCAGTTTTAGCAGGGTTTGAGCACCCCAATAGAACATACCACTCATTTTATATTTTATTATAGAGTATATTGATAAGTTCTAGTATATTTATAAGTTTCATATTTTTAGGATACCCGGTTTTAAGTTTCATGACTTAACGACTTACCGTTAGTGATTACCGAGACCAAAACTGACTCTGTAAAAGCAAGATATTATCAAAACTCATATCTAGTCATCCAAGATATACCTTGGATGAAATTTTATGCTAAGTCACAAGCCTTGTTGGCTTGTGATAGGTCTTGATCACTTAAGATAAGCCTTGAACTTTTAGGATACATATATATTAAGTAAACTTGGTCACCAAGTTTAGGCACCTTCCTAGGCACCTTCCTAACCTCCTCATCCTCCTATAAAAAGCTAGCTCATCCCTTCCTTTCTCTTCATTCCAAACACTCAACAACAATTCCATAAACCATGATCCTTTGATCTTCAAACTACAAGTTACACTACAAAGTTCAAGGTCTTAGTATTCTCTACCTAGTTCTTAAGTTTGTTTGGTGATTCCATGGTTGAATTAGGAGCTACACAAGGTGATTAGGGGCTGAAGTTAATTGGTTTTCAAAATGGTTATAGCAAGGATTACAAGAGTTGTGGTGAAGGGTTTGTAAGCATAGGTTTAGTGTCCTAGTTCATACTTGACTTCCTTTCTTAAGAGAAAGCCAAAAGTTGTAAGAAACCCTTATACACTTTCTTGCTCCATATCATTTTCATACTTATTATGTTTCTTTCATGCTATAAATGGTCTTTGTATTATGCTCATGATGTATAAAAACTAGTAAAACAAGTTATGAAAACTATATATTAACTTATGTTATTTAAACAAGTAAACTAGTGACTTTTATGGAGAACCACGACCAAAATAGTACAACTATGATATTTGACACTTACTTACTGTTAAAGAGGACTTAACAAGGAAAACATAGCAATTTGAATCACCCAAAACGAGTACACGAGTCAAAAGATACGGCCATAAGAAGTTAGCGAAACCAAAACGCCGAAACTGCCAATACCCTACTGTTTGCATTCTGCCATTTTTAAAGTCACCCTTCTGGTCCGATTCATCAAAAAGTTAAAACACGAAAGTTGTCCGGAACGACGTTTTCGTTCAGGAACAAAGAAGCTCGAGCCTTGAAAACGCTTTCTGAGTGATAATTTTCTTCAAATTCTTAACAGCCCATTTTTAGACCAAAGTAACTATATAATGGTTATAATTAGATGAGACCAAGAGGTCTAATGACCTAAAGCCAAGACCACAACCATGGCTAAAGCCAAGGTTGAGTCTCAAGACCATGGTAACAATGACCAAGGTCACGGCAAAGCCACGGCTAAAGACCATATAACTTTTAAAGATCAAAAAGCTTATATATATATATGTTATCAAATACTACAATAGTAGGGAGCCTCATGTGAGGAGTTCATTAAGTAAGCCGTCGAGATGAGTTTTGGATTTACGAATTAAAGTGTCCTGGCTCCTCGAACGTTTACTCCATGACTTCTGAATTATGTCGGCCCGAACGGTAGTAAGAGATATACAACCTATACATGTTTCATAAACCATTTATATTCAAAGACTTACACTATATACTAAGTACTACATCATGAACATTATGCAAGACATATATAGGCAATTCTTCATATTCTTAGACGTTACTCCAAACCTAAGTCGCAACGTTCTATTATAGGCTGCTCTTAGAGACTTTCACGATTCGACTACCACTTTCATTTCTCGTTACATAGCTTAAGGTGAGTCATAGCCCCTACTTTTTCATACTTGTTTTAACTCTTTGGGGGAGATACATGCACAACTACTTGCTTACTTGTACAAATATTCAAAACATTTATACTTGATTGTTTTATACTTGATTGTCTTATACTTGATTGCATTATACTTGATTTCATACATACATGACTGTTTTATACTTTGGGAAGTGGCTCCCAGTAATCTTTTATCTTTGGGAAGTGGCTCCCAGTAAACTTTTATCTTTGGGAAGTGGCTCCCAGTTTTCTTTGGGAAGTGGCTCCCAGTTTTCTTTGGGAAGTGGCTCCCAGTTGTCTTTGGGAATTGGCTCACAAGTGAGGTCTTCGGAGATGAAGTGTAGACTCACGACTAATTGCTTAATTGTTTTGATGAACTTATACATGTCTTATTCATACTATATATGTAGCAGTGGGTTGTGAACACACAGGTTGCAAGTCTCTTATGGCGGGACTTGCAACTGAGTGGATTCATGATGCCTTTGCTGTGCGAATATTTTTTATAGGCTTTATTTGTTAGACAAACTCTATGAACTCACCAACCATTGTGTTGACACTTTAGCATGTTTATCTCAGGATAGTAAGGCGATAGCTAGTGCGTGGAACTTAGAGTCAAGCTGCATATTCTGAAGACTTACGCTTTTATCATTTACCATTCAAAACATTTTGTATACATTTATGTATCATACTTTGGAATTTCATGTTTGTAACTTTGAATTCATTAATCGAATGGTAACTTTTCAAAACGTCTCATTTAGAGTTCGTTTTCTATAACTTGTACATTGTATTATGAAGTAGCACCCCTATGACACAGTCTTTCGCTGCGGTATTTTGGGGGTGTTACTGATAAAATTTGTGATTTGTGTATGATTTGTGTGTGTTTTTTTAATGAACTGGGAATGGGTATTTATAGGGCTGTTTGAACATATTTGAATTAAAAAATTATCCCGCTATTGAATTTGAATTTGAAATTCAACCGTTTAACCGCCCATCTACTGCACACGTTTTTTTCTTTTTTTTTATTTTAATTTGAAATTTAAAAGTTTAACCGTCTTGAACAATGAATTTTAAATTTCAAATTATCCCCCTCACATGTTCAAATTTTGAATTTTAAACTTTAATACACTCCTATAAATAGCATACATTATCATACAATTTTTCACACACTTCACTTTCTAAACACACTTCACTTTCTAAACAAAATTCACAATGGCAAATCGTTGGACGATTGAAGAAGAAACCTTACTAGCCGATATGTGGCAAAATGTTCATGAGTTCCATGCGATGGAAGGCCGTTTTTGGACAGTCGTAACACGAAGATTCAATGAACAATCAGATGGTCCTTACCGTTCCAAGAGCCAAATAACGAGTAAGTGGTCACGGTTGAACTCTGAATGTCAAGTATTTCATGACATTTCTTGAATTTGCAGCCTACACGTGAGCCAGATGTTCGTATTGAAGATGCATTGAACGTGTACAAAGAACGCCATGCTGGGCAACCATTCAAATATTTTCACGTTTGGTTGATTTTGAGAAGAAACAGAACCTGGAACCGATATTGGGATTAATGGCTTTGTATTCCTGTATCGTGTGTTGGGGAATTGTATTTGAAATTCAATGTATTGTGTGTGTGTTTTTTTTATGTAATGTTTGTTTTTTTTTAATGTTATGTATGTTTAATTTTATGTAAAAGAGAGAGGAAAAAAAAAAAAAAAAAAAAAAAAAAAAAAAAAAAAAAAGGCCGACGGCACCAGAATTTCTGGTGCCAACGGATACTGCCAGAATGTGGTGCCGTCAGATTTCTGGTGCCATAGAGATTTTTGCTGACGTGGCAGTAACTTTTGACCCATGGCACCAAGGTTACCATTGCTCTTAGTCTTTTCAATTGACACATTAATTTTTCTTTCATTACAAAATTTGAAGGGGTGGGTTATATTGACGGTGCCTATGTTTTTATATTTACCCCCCCTATTTTTTTTGATTTTTTTTTTTTTATAATTTTGTTTATATCAAAAAGCTATAAACCTGAAAGTGCGGAACATAAATATAAAGTTTAATAAGTCAAACGCTTAAAACTGTCAGAAATACGGAACAGAAACTAACAAAAAACTGTGTTGTACTGAAATAAAGGAGAACAAAATGGGGGACAAGTGGGACTGCATATGGCAGCCTAGGGGGTAGACCCCGTTGTTATAGTAGTACCCAATTTTAATTAGTTCCTTTTCTCTTTGCCTTGTTGTGTCTTTCAACTATGTAGTTTATATAGATTACATTTTAATTATAATTTCAACTTTATAAATTGATAAGTCATGCCAATTTTGTAGTTTGTAAATTGATATATAAAATTCGCAATTATTTATAACTTTAGCTCATTTTAAATTTTGAGTTGTGGTTAGAAAGTTGAATACCTTTTTGCGTAATACTCTCTCCGTCTCAAATCTATTGTCCACTATTGACTTTTTTAGTATTTTTTTTTCAACTTTGACCTTAAATATTTTTGTGAGTATTATATAATATTTGATGCGAAATATATAAATGGATTGAGTTTTAAGTGTACTTTTCTATTGTATAATTTTTCATCAAGTATTATATAATAAAAAAAATATTTATGGTCAAAGTTGAACCGGTTTGACTTTAAAATTTAAAATGGACAATAATTTTGAGACGGGGTGCACTCACCAAGGTCATCGAAGCAGGTAGAAAAATTTGATACGTATAAACCTTATTGTGAGCAACTTTAAAGAATAGTAGTGACTAATTTCGATCTAAATTATGATTTCAACTCGTCAAAAAATATTTATATTTGAATGCCCGTCATGAAGCACTGGCAAGAAAATTTTTGTTCTAAACAATTAATACACAAAAAATTTGGGATACACAGTCACATAAAGCTGGAGGTAAATAATACTATAGACCTTCACTCATTTACTTAATCGGACCCAATACCCACCCTTCCACTCTCCCTCATTTATTTAGAGAAAATCATCAAATTAACAAACTCCGTTCTCATCAAAAGCAAAATGTTGAGAACATACAAAACCTCATCACGTTCGAATAGTGGTGGCGATCTCTGCCCATACGCAATTGCAGAGCCAGGTAATCTAATCGAAGGGGGCATCAAGCGATAAAAATGATTTGTCAACGAGTTAAAAAAATTATAGTAAAATTTAACATGGGTCGGGTCGAGTCGTTATTTATTAAACGCGAAAAACACTTCTTTTATGCAGTTAACATTAACTTAAAAAGTGATGTATATAAAATGAAATGAAATCTTTACAGATAATACAATTTCAGCAAGTTCATTTAAAATAAGACCAACTCGGCTTTTAATTCATTTTTACTTTGTAAATTATAACACGTAACTAAAAATAAAACCAAATCAAGAGTGATTAAACTTGTATATTGGAACTTTATTGCTTATATACGCTTATAGTACGGATGTTTTATTTATAGGGATATGATGCCTACTTTATAAAGTAGACAAGTTACCTACTTTCTTTTGTATAAAAGGGTAGAGACAGGGACTGAACTGTATCATAGGCTTACTGCAGGGACTGAATTGTACATTTTGTAAACTTTTTTCAAAGAGAATGTAGGCAATTGCCTACATTTAAATGTAAGCATCATTTCCCCTTAATTTAAAACAAAAATTTGAAGACAAGAACACATAATAAAGTAGTAGAGCAGTGGGACAAAGAAGGAACGTACAACGGGTACACACGTAAATATTACTGGAGTATTAAATTTTATAGTTGTAGCTAGTTTTTCAACCATCACGGTTATGTGGGATTTTCACTTTAGCTAGACCTTGAAGAGCTAATTTAGCTTTCTTCTTCTTTTCTTTGAGATTTCTTTTGTCTACAATTTATTGTACTACTTTGTGGATGATCATAACTGTGTGTAGATGACTTGAATAATAACGCCGGTGTGAATCATCTTGGCTGACGGGTGAAGGTGATAAATAAGTCTTGGTTTGTTGTCTTACGTTAAGCAAAGTTAGTTGAATTCGTTTGAGGTCATGTTCTTAGATTCCAATTTGACAATTTCCAAAATCCACAGGATATGTCTTGGTGAGGACATATGCCACATTCAACGTAGCCAATAAAAAAGCATCTTCTTCATGTAAAACTACCACCATCGAAGCGTTCCAACTACACGACATTAGTTGAAGATTCTTTGCAGCCATCTTTGTCCGGAAATCGCTTTAAGATTGTTAGTTTCGGGGTTCTATATTGATGACTCAAACGTATAAATAAATCTCTACTACTTGTTACTTCAAGGCGAGTGCTCTCTTTCCTTACACTTTGTTCCCGAGTTTCTTTTTGGAAAGAAAAGAAGAGAAGTAGAGAGGAAATTGAAAAATAATCATGTTCTTGAGATTTTTTTGGAAAGAAGAGAAGAGAAGAGAGAAGGAAATTATGTCAAATTCCCCTTCCTAAGCTTCTTCTAAAATTGGGATGATTTGGAGAGAATTGAAATTTTAGACTTAATAATTTGGTACCGTCTCTTCTCTCTTATTTCCAACTTGGGAACACACAACTAAAAATCAAAACTTTTCTATGTCCTCTTCTTTTCTCTCTTTTTTATCCCGTTCATTTCTCTTCTTTCTATTTTACACTTGGAAACAGAGTGTTAAAGCGATTTCGCCCCCTCTATTCGAATTAATAACGTGCAACGGGTTATTGGCGAATCACCTCCCAAGATACAATGAAGCAACGTATGTAGAACTTTATCAACACTACACGAGGTGGTGATAAACCGGATACACTACCGAGTTATTGAGGTTTTCATGTAATACCTCAATTTTAAAACAATGCACAATGACCAAAATACCTTTAAGATAAAAAAAAATTAGTAATAACATTTAAAGAATACCAAATAAGCCCTAGAAATTTGGAATTTGGCATCATATTATCAAAATAAACTTAGTATAAATAAGATTTGTCACTTTTGTAAAAGTAAAAATAATTTCTTGTATATATTTAATTATGTCAATTTTATTTAATTATATATGTGTTTATATTAAGGAAATAAATCCTAAATACAATAGGAGACTTGTATAATAATTTAATTTGGACTTATCACAGAAATCTCAGCCCAATATAAGTATTATATCTGTTATATATAACATATACACGATTTATATTTTTTGATAATCCCTAAATCGACTTTTAAATCCCTAACCGAACTTCAAAAATCCCATTCAGTCGAATACAAGTTTTCCACAGCTCCCAAGTATTTTTCATGGTCTTTTACAAGTCTAAGGAAGGTGAGAAAAATATTTGTTTCAAGTGTGGGTCGATCGTGTGAGCTAGGGGTTTTTATTTGAGTCGGTTTGTTCTAGCGAGAAGGAAAATTTGTGCTGCCTCATCTACACGTCCTAAAACCTTTCTGGTATTATTCTAGAATCCTATGTATCATATATTATCAGTATAAAATATTAAAATCGAACCATGCATGCTAGAGTGATCATACGAATTTAAATAAAACCATAAACCCTAAAAGTCGATTATACTACAAATCGAGTGTATTTATTTTATGGTAATTCCAACTGAATTTTAATATAGCTATTATAGGTTATATAACATAAATAAAATCAGATATAATATTTATAAAGCTTGTAGAAATCGTTTGAAGTTTTTCTTGATATATTAATTTGAAAAAGAAAAAGAAAAGGGAAAAGAAATCGTTAGGTTCAGAGTTAGGGTTTTTGATATTGAAGCTGGTGTAATAAATGTGTTTTTAAGGTTATACTTAATGTGGTAATGATTGGGTAAATTTATGGTTAGGGTTTGGTGGTTTATTATATATACCGATTGTGTTTTTAAAGTACAAGGGTGTGTTTGTAACTTTGTAAACATGTGGGTTATTTTTATAAGATGTATTAGATCAGGGGTGAGTTGAGAAAAATATAATATGAGGGTGTCATGTGTAAAATTTGCAACAAAAAGGTTTAAATAGTAAATTATGTAATTATATATATAAATAAATCCGAATTGAATTAATTAAGAATAGAGGGACCGTCTTGTAAATTAAAACCAGAGGGTTAATTAGTATATAAATTAGTTGAGGGACTAAAGGTGTAAGTTTGGTAACTAAAAGGATTTATTTGTAATTTCTATAATTAAAAAGGTATAAATTGTATTTATTTTAAAAGGGTAACATGTAAAATATGAAAGTTAAAGGAGTAATATGGATAATATGTTAAACATATGATATTTACATTTAAAACCTTACACTATAATATAAATACACTTTAAACCCTAAAACAATATTAGTAAACTATATTAAATACTTAACCTAATACTTATGTATAATCTGACTAATAATGGAAAGTTACTAAAAGTGGAAAGTCGATTAAAGAAGAGTAATCTGATTTAAGATAAGTTAATTAATAATAAATGATCCCTAATTTAGGTAGATATATTGAAGAAGAAGTGAACTCTTCTTTTCGTGATTCTTTCTCATTGCTTTGCCAAGGTACGGATATTCTGACCTTACTTTTAAGGTTTCCTTCGTGAGTACAACCTATGTTCTGAATTTTCTATTTTGGAACCTCTGATCTGAACCTTTGATATGAACTTTCTGTTTTTGAACCTTTGACATGAAAACTTTGTTTTTGAACTTTCTGATATAAAAATTATGTTTTGAACCTTTAGATATGAACCTTTTGATTACATGAGCTTCACTAGGCATGGGGGTTCCATGTCCGTGTCAGGGATGCACCTCTGACATGACTCTAGAGCAGTAGAGTGATGTTCTGCCACGTCCCTTTGTTTGGTCTGCATGTGAATGGGTAGGGGCGTATGGATGCATCCTAGATCTGTTTATGTTTATAATAAGATATTGTCTGGTGAATGTGGCTGTATGTGCAATACACGTCCTTCACATTTCTGGGAGCTAGCTACTTCACCCATATGAGGACACCCCTCATTATTGTCTGATTATCTGAGAGGTCTCCCTTCTATATGTTTATGAAGATATATGATTATGATTTGATATGACATGTTTCTGAGCTCATGGTATTATTATGGTTATGATTCTGTTTATACAGGTGACTGTATGAATTCCTTACCTAACCTACACATTTTATTTCCGTATTATCCGTTATACCTAAATATGTTTTACCCAAAATATATCACTTGTACTTCAGCATTTATATTTCGTTTCAATTTGTTATATATCTGTTCACTGGACTTTTTAAGCTTAGCCGCATTTCTTTTTACGGCGGCAGGTATTCAAGATAGCTTTTGGGATAGCTTTCGGGGATTGAGAGTAGAGCTGAGTTGAAGATTTTGACCATAGTCATTTAGAGTAAGTTATTTATGTAAGACTTCTGTTTTTGATATGTTCTGTATGTTCTGTTGTAACACCATATTATTGTGACATCTTTACCCTTGTAAGGTTGGGGTGTTACATTTCGAGACACTACAAATAATAATACGATAGCATTATTATTTATAGCAATCGGGTATACTAAAAGAGAGGGTTTCTATGTGTTTTTTGTGTGGTTTTTGGATGTCTGATCATCAAAAATGATGGAATGATGGCAATATATATAGGGAGACTCGTGACCATTCAAATAGTCACAATGGTTCACTAAAAGGTGAAATTAGCGATGACTTAGCGACAGAAAAACCGTCACTAACCGATACTTCTTCAAACAGTCGCGATGGTTCGCTCAGTAATGCCCTTTTAATAGATATAACCGCCACCAGGGGCGGGAGGGGGCGCCTGACCCCCCAAAATTTTGGCGATGTAGGGGTATATAGTTTTCGTGTAGAAAAATTTCAGTATATTCGGTTTCGACCCCCCAAAATTTCGGTATTACCCGAAAAATAGCGTTAGGAAAAAAAATTTAGATCCCGACCCTCCACTGAAAATTTTCTAGCTTCGCCACTAACCGCCACCATTTCGATTAGGCGTGTCTTTACGTTGGTGATGGTTCATTAACGACGGTTTTGTGACAGAAAAACTATCGCTAACCTCCATTTCGTGGCAAACACCAAAACACAAAAACCTCTCTTTTCCTTCCTAAGAGTCAACCCAAATAACTAATGTATCTTTTGAAAATAATTACCCAACATGTCTTTTCCTTAACCATATTGCTGATTAAACCTTTGTTGTTCGCAGATTATATGTTCTACCAAGGTTAACATGGTGGTAATTAGGGGCGGACCTAGGTACAAACTTTGGGGGGGCGGTGCCCTCCACGACTCGTCGAAAAAGTTCAAATTTTAGTGTAAAAAAATTTTTTTTAGGACCTTTTTATTAAAATGCACCCCTCCAAAAAATCAAATTGCCCCCCCACCTTGAAGCCAAAAATGTAAAAACTTTAGTTTTTAGTGTAAAAAAAAAACAATTATGACCTTTTTATTAAAGTGTATCACGAATTTTATCAAAAAAAAAATTTTTGCCCCCCGCCTTGAAAAATCCTGAGTCCGCCACTGGTGGTAATGTGTTGTCCAGAAAAAATAAATAAATAAATAAATAAATAATAAAACATAAAAGTAAAAATTCAATGTATAATCATTTTGTACATTAAGATATGTTGTGGCTTTGCTTTTTTTGAAATCGTATATTAAATGTAAAGTGTAATTTTGTTTTTTTTTTCAGTATGTTTTATATACATAAGTGTATGTTAATTATTCTTTGTTACAATTGCAAAGAAAATCACGATATAACATTGGGTGTATATTAGGTTGGACGCAATGGACCCAAAAAAATCGGTTGGTCGACCCATGTGACCGATGTGGAAATCGGTCGACTCCATTGTGGAGTCCTATGCAAATGTCGGCCGAGGGAACAAGAAAACAACAATCGGTTGAAAAACCAACCGATATTAAATACTCAACAATTCCAAAAATAAAACCAAAAGTTATCGTTTGTATATTAAAAAAAAAAAAATTAAACTTAACCACTTTACATCTTATAAATACCAACATCAAATACACTTCTAAACACACATTTTCAAACACAATTCAACCAACTTCTCATTCATATTCACCATGTCTTACGAGCTATTGTTTTGTTGTTCGTCTTCCGACGATGATGAAGTTATGAGTGAGTTTGTGGAGTTTGCTTGGAACGTTTATCAAGCATCACAGCCAAAATGTAACAAACCGAAATTTTCCAAACTGATTTTCAATAATAAATTATATTTAGTATTCCCTAAGTTTCACTTTTGGACGTTTTCGAACTTATTTGAAAAAAAAAAAAAAAAAAAAAAAAACGAGAGCTTATCTCATTTTTCCTGAAAGACGACACGACACGCGTACCGACGCTACTTTAGTAACGGCAACAATGTAATAACTAATAATCGGAGTCAGTAAATACATTTTTATAATACTTTTATAAAGGCGTTCCCAGAAAGTATATTTTCTCGCATACGCGCTAAACCGAAGCCACGTTTGTACCAAAACTCAACAAAACACGGAGTACACACAACACACACTTATTATGAATAACAAAAGTATATAAATATTAACCTTCTCACCTTTATTTACCTTTCCATGTAAAAAAAAAAAAAAAAAAAAAAAAAACATGTACACTCTCCCAAACATCAGATACACGCTTCATTCTCTCTCTATCTGAATCACACTTTCACCTCTTCCCAAAAATCTCATACACTTCAAACCCTAGATCTATGAGAATATGAATCAAGAAAGTATATTAACTAAAGCTTGTGTGAATTCGAATCTAGTCCTCGATTTACACTCCAAGAGCAACCCTTTCACGCCAAGGCAAGACCAAGGACGGCCAGAAACTTTTTCCTCTTTCTCTCCACTCGAAGCCATGGTCACAAGATAATATATGAAGACCCAAAGATTTGTATTTTAGTCCACTTTTGGTTAAGGTCGAATTTCAATATTCAAAAGGTAGGATTAGGGTTTCCAAGTTTATCACTTTTTATCCCAAACCGATCCAAAGGGGCACCACATCTCCTTCTTTGGTGTGGATTGCTGCTTGAACTCGGATTCCTGTTTTTGACTCTCTCCTAAAGAATTGTAAGAATCTAAAAACCCTTTAAGTTTCCATTCGCATATGTATATACCATTATGTTTCATGAAGCTCTTGTTGATTTAATTAATTTTACAAGTCTCAAATCTTCTGCTGATTTTTGATCGACCCCAAGTTTGTATAGTGGGATATATGTTGTTGTTGGTTAAATCTTGTGTGGCAAATTAACAAGATACATAAAGGAAACTAAGATTGGCTCATGAAATTAGAAGTGCTTATTGTATTTTCTTTTGCTTATCTCTTGGCTTATTGGGATAAAATAGATAAATGCGGGTTGCATCATGGTTGTGCTTTCTTGGTGGTCGAGACCCACTGTCTCAAACAGTGGGTGTTGGATGTTTGTTTATTTGTACCACTAATGCTTATTTCAATTATTTAAAAGCTTGTTTAGTACTGTGATTTGTATATTGAACTAAAAAGAATTTGGTTGAAATTTGATGTGGGTGTTTCTGTCATGTTTGGGTGTGTCGAGGCCTACACTACCCATCAATGGGTACTCCTTTGGTCGTGTTTTCGTTTGTGTGTCGACTCATTGCTCCAACAGTGAGTGACTTTGGTTTTGTTCCTTCTTTTCTAGCAATCATCAATGGGATGGTTTATTTTGATTTTTGGATTTTGATAGTGTCAATATTTCTTCGACTTGAATGCATTTGAGTTAACATGTTTTAATAACTACAAATCGTGTTGTGTTTTTTTATTTTTTTATTTATTTTTTTTTGGTCGAAAAGCTGTTGGATGACCACAACAGTAGGGGTTGCTAAATGTTTGTATTTATTTAATTAAAACTCATGAACTCAACTGGTTAACCTTGTGGCCCAAATGGTTTTTAGTAATAAACTTAAAAAGTATTAGGTAAGATTAATTTCAAATTTGGATTATGATTCTTATATGTGTCTAGCCATTGCTGGACCGAGCTCAACAGTGAGGTGCATTTAATTTGCTTGCTTTGCTTCACTTTTTCCGACTTATTTGACTCGATTCACTTTTCCGACATGTATAAGGCCTACATAACTCGTCCTATATATGGATTCCTAAAACGCAACTCATCTCGAAACTTAATATTTCCTTATCTTTAAACTATAAGTTTAAATTTCAAACCAAACTAATAAAAATATAAATTGTAACTTATTTTGGGATCATTGATTTATGTTTCTCATATTGGCTTATCTAAACTAAATGTAACGCGTTTTAAACTTATAAAAACTTATTCGACTCTATTGAACAATATAAAACGCTTCATTATTCAAATATAAAAATTGTGACATTTAACTATCTCGGAAAAACCAAAACGTTCACATGGGTCATGCTTGGTTTTCGTCAAAATATAAAGACTTGGCGTATTTTACACAAAAGTGACTAACGGATGAAAACGATCTATTTTACATGTGTATTATATATAAAAGCCACTGACAACCTTTTTCACTAATTCATTATACACATACAAACTTATGCATGTATAAACACGTAATAAAGATTTACTTGCCTTACTTATGCATGTATATACTTAAACTATTAAATAACATCATTTTTATATTCCGCCAACGCCTAATATGTAATTGTTATTACTTTCTCGTACTTCGTCTTTCGGTTATCATCGAACCGAAAATTTATTCGTCTTTCATACTTTTATTGTTGTATACTTTTGTACTTATGCACTTCCAAGAGCCAATTCTTACCAAACATTTTAAACTTAAACGCTGCCACACAAGCAACAATAACAAAAACATTTTAAAACTTTTAAACTTATCTAAACCACATCGAGTCTTAAACATGAATCTGTAAACTAACTCGCTATACTAATCTAGATCGCGTGTCGGTGCCGCACACTATCACTACTTGCCTTTTTTACTATCAGACTGCTATTTGCTGAGGTGAGTTCATAGCCCCTACTTTTACTTATTTTATAACGGTTTTAGGGGAGAATACATGCTCGTTTTTAATTAAACTCAATGCTTGTTTATACTTAAACTCATTACTTGTTCTTACTTGAAAGCATGATTTATTTACTTATTGCACATTGAATTACCTCATTTTGGACGCAAGTGTTAAAATCATATATGTGAGTTTGTAGCCCCACTTTACTTATACTTGTTTCACAACTATGGGGTGAGAAACATGCAAAACATTTTCTGGACCACTATAATCTTTTACTTTCTCAAAACTATTACGTGGAATTAGCCTAAGACACTGAATCCCACATGCCCAAACTCATGAACTGTTAATTCCTGCGGGGAAGCGCGAATGCTATAAATAGATCTATTGGGGATGACACCCCCGTTCGGTTTGACCAGATAGGCAAACGCGAGCGTATAACATGTCGAAACACGAGTGCCACAGGATAGACACTTGCAAGGGTTTTATTTAACGTGCTTCTAGAGCATGCACACTGTCAAGCTTCGGTTGCATGAACTTAGTGCTGACGTAATAGACATCACTTTTGTGTGACATTATATTCGTTGTAATGGTCACATACTCTGCTCATGGTCCACACTTCAAACTTTGCTATAAGATAAACTTTATTTTCATGACATTGTGAGCGACACAATGGTCACAAAACTTTATATTGAACTCACATTGCTTTTACTCTACATTGTTATTTATACAAACCTATGAACTCACCAACCTCGTGTTGACACTTTTTAGCATGTATTTTCAGGTTTAAGGCGATAGCTAACTGTTGAAGGCTTTTGGCATGGCGTGGCATGGTCATAGATTACTCTGATGTATCTGGAACCGCATAAATTCTTTATGGGCTTGTATTTCCGCACAACTTTCACTGATGTAAACTTATACTTTTGAATATAAAATTTCTTTTCAACGGATAAGATAAATCCATTTTCTATACTTTGTGTTGTGATACTAATTTAGTAGCACCCCATGACTTGTGTGCTTCCGCTGTGCCATTTTTGGGGGTGTTACAGTTGGGTATTAGAGCCTTGGTTATAGAGAATTGGGTATTTTTAAAACCTAGACTATAACTACTTTTACAAACACTTGCCCCTATGACCGCCATATGCCTGCCTGCCGAGCCTGCTGCCTTATTATAAAACATTTCCTTTTAAAACAAGGGACATATTACTAATGTAACTGAGCTGTGTATTTCAAAATTCATTGAACCTTAGTAGAATATAGAATGATCACCTATATTCTACCAGGGACAGTGGGACATAGCCTGATCACCTATGTCCGACTTAGAGGTGAATTTTGCGATACTGAGAATAGTTATAATATAATTATGTCCAGATTGATTTCTACTTGATTTTTAAGAGTTTCAAAAATTTCTGTGTGGGTACATAATAATGGCATGACATTCATATCTACACACAACACACTGGCATCATAATATTTTTTTCTCTTAACTGGAATACTCTTTTATCACAATCTGGTTGTGTTACAGTCACCTCCACCTCAAATCCTACACACAATCGGCGTTGCACCTTCCAAGCTAAGCACTAAGTACACTACTTAGACAACCAACTGATTGCTAGTAGCAATCAACACCTTTCTTCATGGTCGTACTCTGAACTTGCCAAACTCCCAATTAAGAAGGGATGTTATGCCCAACAGAAACCTTAAGATCTTAAGGAGCAACCTAGACCACTATATTTGGAACAGACACCTAATCCTTCATGTATCCCCCGATAATACCAGTTGTCTACCTTGTTACCCTCTTATAAGATAATAAACTGTGTCGCTATTAACATACAAACTATTTTCAATCGTTTTACAAATCATTTTGCGGTCATCCTACAAATATTTTACTGCGATTTCATGAAATCAAGATTTTGACCCTGCTACTATTTTATAAACAATAAATTGTTTTTTTTTTGTCTTATAAACTGTTTTACGAATTATCTTTACAACTATTTTATCATGATGCAATAAACCGATTCCATTACCTTACTACCATTTTCTGTAACAACAAACAGTTTCGCTAGCATTTTTTAAAACAATATTACAATTATCCTACTAGTATTAATACACTTTACAAAACTATTTTACTCCCCTATGAAATGCCTTGCTACTAAATCACAAAAACTAAACCACAATTTTGCTACAATTTTACAAATGATAAATTGTTTTCCTATTACTCAATAGACTATTGTACAACCTGTTTTATAAACTATTTTACAATCACCATGGGAACTATTTACTCAATTGAAAAGCACTTTATGTTACTACCTCTTGGTACTGTTAAAGTAATTAAATACTTTTGTTTATGAAATTCGCTTTATATTTGAACCCTACTCAGGCTTGACAACTAGACTTCGTCATTAAGCACTTGAAATTTGTTGAAATGAACATACATGACTACACATTTTTCCTTGACATCTTTGTTTTTTTTAAGGACTTTCCTTTATGAAATGTGTTTATAGAAATCACAAAACTCGTAATGGTATTTTCCCGAGATACTCATTTTGATGTGCCAAAATTACTCTGGTCAAACTTTATTGAGACTTTTGTATATTAAGGGAGTGACTAAATGTTGAAATTATGAGTCTTTTGAAGTCGCATCAGTTTACCTAACTGCAAATTTTCAGCAAAGAACCAAAACCTATCCCTATCGACAAAGTTAATAGAAACTTGCAAAAAGGAACTAAATTCACGTGGGGAACGTGAAGATGAATTCTCGTGCGTATATACCTATCTCTTTTTTACCGTAACGGGTAACTTCAATTGAATCGCGAGGACGCGATTCCGTTTAAGGAAGTGTGACTGTATCAAACCGAAATTTTCCAAACTGATTTTCAATAATAAATTATATTTAGTATTCCCTAAGTTTCACTTTTGGACGTTTTCGAACTTATTTGAAAAAAAAAAAAACGAGAGCTTATCTCATTTTTCCTGAAAGACGACACGACACGCGTACCGACGCTACTTTAGTAACGGCAACAATGTAATAACTAATAATCGGAGTCAGTAAATACATTTTTATAATACTTTTATAAAGGCGTTCCCAGAAAGTATATTTTCTCGCATACGCGCTAAACCGAAGCCACGTTTGTACCAAAACTCAACAAAACACGGAGTACACACAACACACACTTATTATGAATAACAAAAGTATATAAATATTAACCTTCTCACCTTTATTCACCTTTCCATGAAACGGAAGAGAAACGTGTACACTCTCCCAAACATCAGATACACGCTTCATTCTCTCTCTTTCTGAATCACACTTTCACCTCTTCCCAAAAATCTCATACACTTCAAACCCTAGATCTATGAGAATATGAATCAAGAAAGTATATTAACTAAAGCTTGTGTGAATTCGAATCCAGTCCTCGATTTACACTCCAAGAGCAACCCTTTCACGCCAAGGCAAGACCAAGGACGGCCAGAAAATTTTTCCTCTTTCTCTCCACTCGAAGCCATGGTCACAAGATAATATATGAAGACCCAAAGATTTGTATTTTAGTCCACTTTTGGTTAAGGTCGAATTTCAATATTCAAAAGGTAGGATTAGGGTTTCCAAGTTTATCACTTTTTATCCCAAACCGATCCAAAGGGGACCACATCTCCTTCTTTGGTGTGGATTGCTGCTTGAACTCGGATTCCTGTTTTTGACTCTCTCCTAAAGAATTGTAAGAATCTAAAAACCCTTTAAGTTTCCATTCGCATATGTATATACCATTATGTTTCATGAAGCTCTTGTTGATTTAATTAATTTTACAAGTCTCAAATCTTCTGCTGATTTTTGATCGACCCCAAGTTTGTATAGTGGGATATATGTTGTTGTTGATTAAATCTTGTGTGGCAAATTAACAAGATACATAAAGGAAACTAAGATTGGCTCATGAAATTAGAAGTGCTTATTGTATTTTCTTTTGCTTATCTCTTGGCTCATTGGGATAAAATAGATAAATGCTGGTTGCATCATGGTTGTGCTTTCTTGGTGGTCGAGACCCACTGTCTCAAACAGTGGGTGTTGGATGTTTGTTTATTTGTACCACTAATGCTTATTTCAATTATTTAAAAGCTTGTTTAGTACTGAGATTTGTATATTGAACTAAAAAGAATTTGGTTGAAATTTGATGTGGGTGTTTCTGTCATGTTTGGGTGTGATGAGGCCTACACTACCCATCAATGGGTACTCCTTTGGTCGTGTTTTCGTTTGTGTGTCGACTCATTGTTCCAACAGTGAGTGACTTTGGTTTTGTTCCTTCTTTTCTAGCAATCATCAATGGGATGGTTTATTTTGATTTTTGGATTTTGATAGTGTCAATATTTCTTCGACTTGAATGCATTTGAGTTAACATGTTTTAATAACTACAAATCGTGTTGTGTTTTTTTATTTTTTTATTTATTTTTTTTGGTCGAAAAGCTGTTGGACACAACAGTAGGGGTTGCTAAATGTTTGTATTTTCTTAATTAAAACTCATGAACTCAACTGGTTAACCTTGTGGCCCAAATGGTTTTTAGTAATAAACTTAAAAAGTATTAGGTAAGATTAATTTCAAATTTGGATTATGATTCTTATATGTGTCTAGCCATTGCTGGACCGAGCTCAACAGTGAGGTGCATTTAATTTGCTTGCTTTGCTTCACTTTTTCCGACTTATTTGACTCGATTCACTTTTCCGACATGTATAAGGCCTACATAACTCGTCCTATATACGGATTACTAAAACGCAACTCATCTCGAAACTTAATATTTCCTTATCTTTAAACTATAAGTTTAAATTTCAAACCAAACTAATAAAAATATAAATTGTAACTTATTTTGGGATCATTGATTTATGTTTCTCATATTGGCTTATCTAAACTAAATGTAACGCGTTTTAAACTTATAAAAACTTATTCGACTCTAATGAACAATATAAAACGCTTCATTATTCAAATATAAAAATTGTGACATTTAACTATCTCGGAAAAACCAAAACGTTCACATGGGTCATGCTTGGTTTTCGTCAAAATATAAAGACTTGGCGTATTTTACACAAAAGTGACTAACGGATGAAAACGATCTATTTTACATGTGTATTATATATAAAAGCCACTGACAACCTTTTTCACTAATTCATTATACACATACAAACTTATGCATGTATAAACACGTAATAAAGATTTACTTGCCTTACTTATGCATGTATATACTTAAACTATTAAATAACATCATTTTTATATTCCGCCAACGCCTAATATGTAATTGTTATTACTTTCTCGTACTTCGTCTTTCGGTTATCATCGAACCGAAAATTTATTCGTTTTTCATACTTTTATTATTGTATACTTTTGTACTTATGCACTTCCAAGAGCCAATTCTTACCAAACAATTTAAACTTAAAACGCTGCCACACAAGCAACAATAACAAAAACAATTTAAAACTTTTAAACTTATCTAAACCACATCGAGTCTTAAACATGAATCTGTAAACTAAACTCGCTATACAAATCTAGATCGCGTGTCGGTGCCGCACACTATCACTACTTGCCTTTTTACTATCAGACTGCTATTTGCTGAGGTGAGTTCATAACCCCTACTTTTACTTATTTTATAACGGTTTTAGGGGAGAATACATGCTCGTTTTTAATTAAACTCAATGCTTGTTTATACTTAAACTCATTACTTGTTCTTACTTGAAAGCATGATTTATTTACTTATTGCACATTGAATTACCTCATTTTGGACGCAAGTGTTAAAATCATATATGTGAGTTTGTAGCCCCACTTTACTTATACTTGTTTCACAACTATGAGGTGAGAAACATGCAAAACATTTTCTGGACCACTATAATCTTTTACTTTCTCAAAACTATTACGTGGAATTAGCCTAAGACACTGAATCCCACATGCCCAAACTCATGAACTGTTAATTCCTGCGGGGAAGCGCGAATGCTATAAATAGATCTATTGGGGATAACACCCCCGTTCGGTTTGACTAGATAGGCAAACGCGAGCGTATAACATGTCGAAACACGAGTGTCACGGGATAGACACTTGCAAGGGCTTTATTTAACGTGCTTCTAGAGCATGCACACTGTCAAGCTTCGGTTGCATGAACTTAGTGCTGACGTAATAGACATCACTTTTGTGTGACATTATATTCGTTGTAATGGTCACATACTCTGCTCATGGTCCACACTTCAAACTTTGCTATAAGATAAACTTTATTTTCATGACATTGTGAGCGACACAATGGTCACAAAACTTTATATTGAACTCACATTGCTTTTACTCTACATTGTTATTTATACAAACCTATGAACTCACCAACCTCGTGTTGACACTTTTTAGCATGTATTTTCAGGTTTAAGGCGATAGCTAACTGTTGAAGGCTTTTGGCATGGCATGGCATGGTCATAGATTACTCTGATGTATCTGGGACCGCATAAATTCTTTATGGGCTTGTATTTCCGCACAACTTTCACTGATGTAAACTTATACTTTTGAATATAAAATTTCTTTTCAACGGATAAGATAAATCTGTTTTTTATACTTTGTGTTGTGATACTAATTTAATAGCACCCCATGACTTGTGTGCTTCCGCTGTGCCATTTTTGGGGGTGTTACACAAAAGTTGCCCGAAGGTACATACCTAGGGATTATGAGGGTGCTCATAGTCGTTTAGTGGCGGCATACTTCTCCGAAAACCTGCAGTTTGACGAAAGAATATTCTGCCGGCGGTTCCAAATGTGCCGAGAACAATTCACATGAATTATTCGAGAGGTAACCGATTATTCTCATTATTTTCAACAAACTCCTAATTGTATGGGCGTACATGGTATTAGCCCATTGGTCAAGTGTACTGTGGCCATTCGTCAATTGGGATACGCGATCGTTCCTGAATCTCTTGACGAGAATCTTGCAATGGCTGCAACAACAGCCCGTGACTGTCTTAGTAAGTTTTGCAACAACAGCCCACTGGGTGTACTAGAGATGTGTCTTTCAAAGGGAAAGAAGAGATAATGATATAAACATTTTGGTTTATGAATACGTAGTAGCTTTTATATGTGTTCATCCGCCAAGCTTATTTTAATCTGTCATGTAATTTGGAGTTAATGAAACAAGTTCATGTCAAGCTCATCTCTACTGTGTCAAGTTTATTCACTTTTAACCTTTGGAGTTAATGAAACATAATTCCTCCTCCACAACACACTTGCTCCTCCATTCACACGCAAAAGCAAAATCTTGAGATTCAAAGAGAAAATTCAATGAACATAATACACGTCATGTCAATGACACATTTACGTATAAGGTAGCATCGTAGATTTGACATAACATAATAAATTTGATAATTGCAACAAAAGCATCCAAGAACCAAGCGAAGAGACCCACCCTCATGGCCTCATTTATTCAGCGAATATCCAATCAAATTCTCAACACACTTCCTCGGTTCCTCCTCCCCTACACATTTGCTCCATTCACACGCAAAAGCAAAATCTTCAGTTCAAAATACCAACTTTCTTCGGATTATTCCGGAACGGGCGGGATGAGCACAACTTTCTTCTTCTTCTAGATTCCTCGGATCTTCAACTGGTAACTAAAAAGGTGTAACGATTCTCAAATCTTTATATATTAGCTAGTCTCTAAACATGTTAGCATTACTTTATTGTCACTTGTTTGTCTTCAAAAAAAATTTCTTGTTGTCACGTTAGAAAATTGTTAACATTGTCCAAGTTTATAGACACCAAAATATCATACAAATTAACCATCGTTATCGAGTCAGTTTACTATAACCTAAGTTAAAGTCATATTTAGCATTTGTTTACTGGACAAATGTTTATAAAACCTTCACGACTATAATTGGCAAGTAAAAAAAAAGTAGGTTAATGAACGGCAAGTGAAACAAAAGCACGTTATTGGACTGCAAGGGTATGTAACAAAAGCACGTTATTGGACTGCAAGGGTACGTATATATGTAAATTAGCTCGATCACTTCAATGGCACAAATATATACTGCAAAGTATACAGATTAAACTTTCATGTTAGAGAGTAGTTATTATGTGAGTGAGCAATTATGTAGATTATTTCTGTCTATATAAGTATATATTTTACAAAAGAAAGCTTTGTTTTCCCTGTAGCAACTCCATAAATCTCCCATACCCTTTTTTTCTGCTACAATTCCTCAACTTTTTTATTTCAAGCCATGCCCCATCTAACTATGAGTCTTTCAATTCACACATCACCATCATTCTTTCATCATCATATTTAACCAAAAATATGTCTCTCATATCATCATCTTTTGCGATACACATGCATGACGGAAAGCTTCAAATCCAGCTTCTTAGGGTTTTGTGGTAGGCAGTAGCTAGCTTGTTCAACAGGGCGGTACTTCTCTTGTTATTTCTTCTTTTGATGTGTACGTGTTAGTTTACTTCCCTAATTATCGTAAATACTTTTTTTATACGTGCTGCAGATGCAGCTTAGCGGAGCAACTCGATGGTATATATAGTACGTGTTGGCTAATTTAAGGCTTGGTTGTGTCTAAAGTAACAACAACTTGCAAAATGTCTCTAACACAAACATATTTATTATTTCTATTCTCATAACAACAACTTCTCTATATGTTTAGATCACTGATTTGTTAACATATTTTGATTTTCAGTGGTGGTATATGTGTGAATTAATGACGAGAAAGATGCATGTAGATAACATTCAATTTCGATCTTAAAAGTAAAACCTTTTTTTTTAATGTGTTATGGATCACTAATCTGTTTAGGTAACAAGGAACTTCATACAAGGTTTTGTGTTTATGCTTTTCTTTTTAAGCAAATGTACTATGGCTGTAATTTTACCATGAAAACAAATTATTACAGTAATAATTTACTTGTATTATATTAGCTTGTTTGATCTTTGATGTTTTATAAGATGGGTAGTAGATAGAAGACATTTAGTAAATTGAACATAATGCATGGAATGCTTTTAACATCATATATATGTTATATGAATTATCATTAATCTTTGCTAACATCTTCTTGCTAAAACAACACACTTTGTACTAAAAAGTAAAAACAAATGTGATGTGCATAGTGATGACAAAAGATCACAAAAGTTCAGGGGTAGGGTTCATGGATGTCCTTAGAATGATTATAAAGTTGGTTCTCTATATAAAATACGTACATGCATGATGTGCTTTGTTTTATCTTGCCCAAAAGTTCGTTTGTTGTTGATCTATTGAATCTTATATATTTGCAGGCATGATCATATTGCTCCTGCTGAGACCACATTCCTCCAATTAGTTCTAATTTACTACTAATGAAAAGATTGATCACATAAGGTATTATCTATCCTTATATTCTTTATTATACTAAATGAATTGGATAAAAGAGTACAAGACATGATATAAATAAGGTAAAGGATGAGAACTAAATTTTGCCTGTTCCATTTAAGCACAAAAAAGCATAGCAGGATCATTCAAATTAAAATGCCGATGACATACAAGATACAAACTTGAAGAATTTCATATAAATATGAAAATTGTATCTAAGAAAAAAATGAAATTTTTTATTAAAAACGTGAATGATCAGTGAATATAGTCACAAATTGCTTTTTCAATTTATATTTTTATACATGTATTTATATATTTTCCTTCCCCTTTTAAACACCAACCAAAATCTTAGAAAATTTTGAAAACTGTTTAGTTGACACAACGGGATTGCGCAAGTCTCATGACTAGTAAATTCGATGATCCCTGAAGTTTAGATACACTTGCTAAAATATTTTTCGTTTAAATTGACGTAAGCAAAACTAACCGTACACTTGGGGCTTAACTAAAAGTTTTTTTTTTTTTTTTTTTTTTTTATTGCTCGTAATATAAACATTTATCGATTTGTGATATAACATTGACATTTATTTATTTTTTTAATTTCAAAGATAGTACTAAGTACAAAAAAGATAGGCCCTCGATTGAGAAAAAAAAGCACAAAATGATTTTTCGTTTGTTTGGTGGTAGAGTACACTTATTGGCTGTACAAAGTAATAATGTGATGCTCCCTATCATTTCACTTTAATGGATTAACGTATCTTCAAATAGGGATGTGTTATCCCAACCCTCTCTATGGTGTCACATCATAGGTTTTTAGTCAAACCGTGCAACCCATAAAGCTTACCGTACAACCAGGGAATGCGTCCAATGATTGGCAAACCCTCCCTATTGGAGGGTGTGAATAACTCATGCCCTTCAAATAATGTTCTACGGATTAATGTCTCTTCAAATAATGTACTACTAGTACCACGTTTGTTTGGTGGTAGAGTAATTAAATGTGACTAGCATTCAAATGAACATGTACTACTATATATATTACGTAACAAATTAAACATGCAATATTTTACTTTATATAAATAAACGGGCTAATACTATGGATCGTCAAATAAATATTAATATGGGATTTATTGGACCGGTCTAGATGCAGTGTGGCCTTAAATGTTGTGAGACTAGCAAGTTAGTTTATTGAAAATGATGCAGTCTATTTTTGGTCGAGCATTTAATTTTTTTCAGTAATTATTTCTACTTGGTTGGTGCATTTTAATATTTTGCTTTTAATGTAGTTACTGAATTGCATGTGTGATATCAAAACTTTGAGTTAACTAGTGAATGGTCTACAAACTTTCAAGTTGTGGGTGCACAAATTACATTAATAGCGTTGGTTATACATTGTGTGTATGAGCTTTTTATCTAAACTGGGCCATGCTTAGCACGTCCTAAATAACGTAACTAGTGATCTTATAAACAAAGCATTTTCTATGCTTTTGTTTACTGGTGAAGTTTTAGACGTTAGATGAAATCAAGTGAAATTAGTTCTAGCAATTCTATGCATAAATAGACTGTGAGATACAAACCAATGCAATAGAGCAAATAAAAGCTGTAAATTGTCATGAAAGATGGAACGTAACGTGACTAGCTACCAACCAAAATATTCAATTGATTCGTCATACATATTTATTGGTTGTATTCGTCTTTTCTATAAAAAGTTTTGTTTTCAAAACACTTGCAACAACAAGGACACCAATTACGCGTTTTTTTTTTTTTTTTTTTTTATGCGCCCTTTTTCATTGTACAAAATTACAGACTACTGATAAAGATTTCCATTCTCAATACACTTCATCCTCCATTCACACATAAAACCAAAATCTTGAGTTTCTTCTTCAAAGATCTTGAATGGGTGGATTCATGATTGAAATTAGTTTTTAGCTAGCCAACATACAACTTCTAACATCGCCTTTAACTCCGGCGACCTATGTCGCGTGATATACTCCGTATCAGAAATCACTTAAGAAATCAGATACGGTTAACCAAACTGCCAGACGAATCGAGATATGAAGAAAGAACAATTCACGAAACAGCTTGATACCAATTTGATACGAACCTTCTAACACTCGATTCGCATCGTTTATAAGCTAAGTGTAGAAAAAGCTAGCTTAAAGGAGGAGGGGACACCTAGACAATATAAACCACCGGCCAATCTCATACTTTGCCGATGTGGGATCGTAACAATACCCCATCTTTGAAGAACCAACGTCCTCGTTGGTCATGGTTGACACCCTCTTTGGGTCCAAACCACCACCTCATAGGCCACCACTCCTAGTGTTGGAACCTCGAAAGGTAGGGTTGTCTCTGATACCAATTGATATACTCCGTATGTGAAATTACTTAAGAAATGAGATACGGTTAACCAAACTGCCAAGCGAATCGAAATAGAAAGAAAGAACAATTCATGAAACAACAACTTGATATCAATTTGATGCGAACCTTCCCACACTCGGTTTGCATCGTTTATAAGCTAAGTGTAAAACTCACTACATAAGCTAGCTTAAATGAGGAGGAGACACCTAGACATTATTAACCATTAGCCAATCCCATAATTGACCGATGTAGGATCGTAACATCGTGTCGCAGCCGCCACCGTTACCACATTCCGACCACCGATACCATAGTTATTATTTACATACCAAATATCAATATAACGTAGGTTTGAAATTGTTATATGACCAACTAAAAAAATTTCATAATAATTACTGTATATTTTTAAGATACAAAATTAGTAAAAATAAAGTCACGATAATTTAATGGGGTATAAAAACAAAACACATTTCATCAAACTTCCAAAAGCAGTCGTAGATTGTCATCCTCATCTTTAGTTTGTCATTAATAGTTGTTCTTCATCATGGCGGGAATCACATTTTTCTTTTATTTTCTCTTCATCAATGATATTTGATCAAGTGGGTTAGTAGTGTTATGGTAACATGATGGAACTAGTTTGGGTGTTACCATAACACTACTAACCAAACAAATTCATAAATTACAAACACAAATTACAACTACGCTATGACCAAACCAACACTCTGTCTTTATGAGGTATCGCTCAGAGATCCACCCACACGTCACTCGTTGATATAAGCCATTGAATTTGAATTCACATGTAGCTTTCGATTTTCAATCCTTGGAAGTATATCTTTAAAACTCGCTAGGAGTCAGGCAACCGTTAATATACTTTTCTCCCCCTTATCGGTGGCTACCTCATGACATTTAAGCTTAATAAGGCTTGGAATGTTTGTGAAACAAGCACACAACTAATCCGCGATATATCGTCTTGTATCCTCAAAGTGACATTCTTGAATAGTCTAATTCTCGGGGTGATGAAGGCTATTCAACATGGTCTTGCTGATTTAGTGCATACAATGTGCAACAATGCACTAACAAACTATATGCTCATCCTCAACCATACCCATTTGTTCACTGTCCTATACTTCCCTCAATGTTTTCTCATTCTTAACGCAACCTCTCGAGAAAACCCATGTAAGAGTCTTCTTCATTTGCTTGAAGATCAAATTCACACCATTTGTGAAACATATTGACTTTGGGACCGTATTTTTGCTCTAGCGTATTGATTTAAAACCGATACATGATCTGTACATAGCTCTTTCTCGATGGCTGCAACAAGTTTTAAACCCTCCTCAACACTAGCAGTTAACAAATCTTCAACTTGTTGTATAATGGCAGGAGTTTCAATCGTAGCTCCTGTTAATGTTGCCACAACAGGTTAAGGATTCGTTAAAGATTCATTAACTGCGGGTGCCAGGGACAGTTTAAAACTTGTTGCAGCCATCAAAAAAGAGCTACGTAAAGCTCATGCATCGTTTTTAGCTCAATGTGTTAATTCACAAATATTGTTCAAAGTCGATATATTTCACACATGGTGTGAATTTGATCTTTAAATAAGCGAAGAAGAATCTTACCATGGGTTTTCTCGAGTGGTTACATAAAGAATGTTAAACGTTAAGGGAAATATAGACATCGAACAAATGGGTATATGGTTGAAGATGAGCTTATAGTTTGTAAATACATTATTGCATGATGTATGCACCACATCAGCAAGACCATGTTGAATCTCCTTCATGACCCTGATAATCAGACTATTCGAGAAGGTTACTTTGAGGATACAAGACGATATATTGCTCATTTGTTATGTGCTTGTTTCACGAACATTCCAAGCCTTTTTGAGCTTAAATGTCATGAGGTAACCACTGTTAATAAGGAGAAAAGTATATAAATGGTTGCTCAACTCCTAGCGAGCTTCAAAGATATACTTTCAAGGCTTGAAAATCAAAACCTACCTATGAATTTGAATTAAATGGCTTATATCAACGAGTGGCGTGCGTGTGGATCTCTGAGTGGTTCCTCATAAACACAGTGTGTTTGTTTGGTCATAGCATAATTGTAATTAGTGTTTGTAATTATAGAATGTGTTTGGTTAGTAGTGTTATGGTAACATGATGGAACTAGTTTGAGTATTATTGCAAATGTAAATTAATGTACGCCATTACGTTTAGAATTTCGTAGTCCACGTACAAATTTTTTATGTCAACCTGGCAAACTTGAATGCCATCAACATCGTAGTATTGACGCACGCCCGACATCTCAAGTAAGTACCCAAAGAAAGTAGCAAGCAAAATTATTGCTGAAAACACTTTCTGAATCGTGCAACGGCGGGGAGTTTGTGGTGTTGGTGTCTGTGATTTAGGAAGTCGAGGCGGTGGTATATGTGGTATGTGTTCATATTATATAGTGTTCCATCATTTATTGTATAGATAAATAATAGCCAAACTAGTTCCATCATATTACCATAACACTACTAACCAAACAAATTCCAAAATTAAAAACACAAATTACAACTACGCTATGATCAAACCAACACTCTATCTTTATGAGGCATCGCTCAGAGATCCACCCGCACGCCACTCGTTGACATAAGCCATCGAATTCGAATTCACATGTAGCTTTCGATTTTCAATCCTCGGAAGTATATCTTTAAAACTCGCTAGGAGTCAGGCAACCACTAATATACTTTTTTCCCCCTTATCGGTGGCTACCTCATGACATTTAAGCTTAATAAGGCTTGGAATGTTCGTGAAACAAGCACACAACTGATCAGCGGTATATCGTCTTGTATCCTCAAAGTGACCTTTTTGAATAGTTTAATTCTCGGGGTATTGAAGGCTATTCAACATGGTCTTGCTAATTTGGTGCATACATTGTGCAACAATGCACTAACAAACTATATGCTCATCCTCAACCATACCCATTTGTTCGCTGTCCTATACTTCCCACAATGTTTTATCATTATTTACGTAACCTCTTGAGAAAACCCACGTAAGTGTCTTCTTCATTTATTTGAAGATCAAATTCACACAATTTGTGAAATATATTGACTTTGGGACCGTATTTTTGCTCTAGCATATTGAGTTAAAACCGATACATGATCAGTACATAGCTCTTTCTCGATGGCTACAATAAGTTTTAAACTCTCCTCAACACCAGCATTTAACAAATCTTCAACTTGTTGTGTAATGGCAGGAGTTTCAATCGTAGCTCCTGTTAATATTGCCTCAACAGGTTAAGGATTCTTTAAAGATTCATTAACTGCAGGTGTCAGGGACAGTTTAAAACTTGTTGCAGCCATCGAGAAAGAGCTACGTAAAGATCATGTATCTTTTTTAGCTCAATGTGCTAATTCACAAATATTGTTCAAAGTTGATATATTTCACACATGGTGTGAATTTGATCTATAAATAAGTGAAGAAGAATCTTACATGGGTTTTCTCGAGTGGTTACATAAGAATGTTAAACGTTAAGGGAAATATAGACATCGAACAAATGGGTATATGGTTAAAGATGAGCTTGTAGTTTGTAAATACATTGTTACATGATGTATGCACTAAATCAGCAAGACCATTTTGAATCGCCTTCATGACCCTAAGAATCAAACTATTCGAGAAGGTTACTTTGAGGATACAAGACGATATATTGCTGATTTATTGTGTGCTTGTTTCACAAACATTCGAAGCCTTATTGAGTTTAAATGTCGTGAGGTAACCACTATTAAGAAGGAGAAAAGTATATAAATGGTTGCTCGACTCCTAGCGAGCTTCAAAGATATACTTTCAAGGCTTGAAAATCAAAAGCTACCTATGAATTTGAGTTAAATGGCTTATATCAACGAGTGGCGTGCATGTGGATCTCTGAGTGGTGCCTCATAAACACACTCTGTTTGTTTGGTCATAGCATAACTGTAATTATTGTTTGTAATTTAAGAATGTGTTTGGTTAGTAGTGTTATGGTAACATGATGTAACCAGTTTGGGTATTATTGCAAATGTAAATTAATGTACGCCATTATGTTCAGAATTTCATACTCCAGGTATAAATTTTTTGTGTTGACCTGGCGGACTAGAATGCCATCAACATCGTAGTATTCACACACTCCCGACAACTCAAGTAAGTCTCCAATGAAAGTAGCAAGGGAAATTATTGCTGAAAACACTTTCTGAATCGTGCAACGGTGGGGTGTTTGTGGTATTGGTGTCTGTGATTTTGGAGGTGGAGGCGGAGGCGGTGGTTTCTTTGGTATGTGTTCATATTATATAATGTTCGATCATTTATTGTATAGGTAAATAATAGCCAAACTAGTTCCATCATATTACCATAAAACTACTAACCAAACAAATTCAAAAATTACAAACACAAATTACAACTACGCTATGACCAAACCAACATTGTGTCTTTATGAGGCATCGCTTAGGGATCCACCCATATGCCACTCATTGATATAAGCCATTGAATTCTAATTCACATGTAGCTTTTGATTTTCAATCCTAGGAAGTATATCTTTAAAACTCGCTAGGAGACAGGCAACCATTAATATACTTTTCTCCCCTTATCGGTGGCTACCTCATGACATTTAAGCTTAATAAGGCTTGGAATGTTCATGAAACAAGCACACAACTTATCAGCGATATATCGTATTGTATCCTCAAAGTGACCTTCTTGAATAGTCTAATTCTCGGGGTCATGAAGGCTATTCAACTTGGTCTTGCTGATTTGGTGCATTTGTGCAACAATGCACTAACAAACTATATGCTCATCCTCAACCATACCCATTTGTTCGTTGTCCTATACTTCCCTCAATGTTTTCTCATTCTTTACGTAACCTCTCGAAAAAACCCATGTAAGAGTCTTCTTCAATTGTTTGAAGATCAAATTCACACCGTTTGTGAAACATATTAACTTTGGGACCGTATTTTTGCTCTAGCCTGTTGAGTTAAAACTAATACATGATCAATACATAGCTCTTTCTCGATGGCTGCAACAAGTTTTAAACCCTCCTCAACACCAGAAATTAACAAATCTTCAACTTGTTGTGTAATGGCAGGAGTTGCAATCGTAGCTCCTGTTAATGTTGCCACAACAGGTTAAGGATTCGTTAAAGATTCATTAACTGCGGGTGTCAGGGACAGTTCAAAAGTTGTTGCAGCCATCGAGAAAGAGCTACGTAAAGATCATGTATCATTTTTAGCTCAATGTGCTAATTCACAAATATTGTTCAAAGTCGATATATTTCACACATGGCGTGAATTTGATCTTTAAACAAGTGAAGAAGAATCTTACATGGGTTTTCTCGAGTGTTTACGTAAAGAATGTTAAACGTTAAGGGAAATATAGACATCGAACAAATGGGTATATGGTTGAAGATGAGCTTGTAGTTTGTAAATACATTGTTGCATGATGTATGCACCAAATCAGCAAGACGATGTTGAATTGCCTTCATGACCCTGAGAATCAGACTATTCGAGAAGGTTACTTTGAGGATACAAGACGATATATTGCTGATTTGTTGTGTGCTTGTTTCACGAACATTCCAAGCCTTATTGAGCTTAAATGTCGTGAGTTAACCACTGTTAAGAAGGAGAAAAGTATATAAATGGATGCTCGACTCCTAGTGAGCTTCAAAGATACACTTTCAATGCTTGAAAATCAAAAGCTACCTATGAATTTGAGTTAAATGGCTTATATCAAAGAGTGGCGTGCGTGTGGATCTCTGAGTGGTGCCTCATAAACAAAGTTGTTGATTTGATCATAGCATAATTGTAATTAGTGTTTGTAACTTTAGAATGTGTTTGGTTAGTAGTGTTATGGTAACATGATGGAACTAGTTTGGGTATTATTCCAAATGTAAATTAATGTACGCTGTTACGTTCAGAATTTCGTACTCCACCTACAAATTTTTTGTGTCGACCTGGCGGACATGAATGCCATCAACATCGTAGTATTGACGCACACCCGGCAACTCAAGTAAGTCCCCAATGAAAGTAGCAAGCAATATTATTACTGAAAAGACTTTCTGAATCGTGCAACGGCGGGGAGTTTGTGGTGTTGGTGTCTGTGATTTTGGAGGTGGAGGCGGTGGTTTCTGTGGTAAGTGTTCATATTATATAGTGTTCGATCATTTATTGTTTAGGTAAATAATAGCTAAACTAGTTCCATCATATTACCGTAAAACTACTAACCAA
The DNA here is from genome assembly GCA_030686995.1 of Artemisia argyi. Classification (NCBI taxonomy): domain Eukaryota; kingdom Viridiplantae; phylum Streptophyta; class Magnoliopsida; order Asterales; family Asteraceae; genus Artemisia; species Artemisia argyi. The sequence goes on along the minus strand of CM060681.1, from coordinate 31,114,280 downwards.
ACAAATTCGAAAATTACAAACACGAATTACATCTACGCTATGACCAAACCAACACTCTATCTTTATGAGGCATCGCTCAGGGATCTACCCGCACGCTACTCGTTGATATAAGCCATTGAATCTAATTCACATGTAGCTTTCGATTTTCAATGTGTGGAAGTATATCTATAAAACTTGCTAGGAGTCAGGCAACCATTAATATACTTTTCTCCCCCTTATCGGTGGCTACCTCATGACATTTAAGCTTAATAAGGCTTGGAATGTTCGTGAAACAAGCACACAACTGATCAGCGATATATCGTCTTGTATCCTCAAAGTGACCTTCTTGAATAGTCTTATTCTCGGGGTTATGAACGCTATTCAACATGGTCTTGCTGATTTTGTGCATACGTTGTGCAAAAATGCACTTACAAACTATATGCTCATCCTTAACCATACCCATTTGTTCGCTGTCCTATACTTCCCTCAATGTTTTCTCATTCTTTACGTAACCTCTCGAGAAAACCCATGTAAGAGTCTTCTTCATTTGTTTGAAGATCAAATTCACACCATTTGTGAAACATATTGACTTTCGGACAGTATTTTTGCTCTAGCATATTTAGTTAAAACCAATACGTGATCTGTCCATAGCTCTTTCTCAATGGCAGCAACAAGTTTTAAACCCTCCTCAACACCAGCAGTTAACAAATCTTCAAATTGTTGTGTAATTGCAGGAGTTGGAATCGTAGCTCCTATTAATGTTGCCACAATAGGTTAAGGATTCGTTAAAGATTCATTAACTACGGGTGTCAGGGATAGTTTAAAACTTGTTGCAGCTATCGAGAAAAAGCTATGTAAAGATCATGTATCGTTTTTAGCTCAATGTGCTAATTCAAAAATATTTTTCAAAGTCGATATATTTCACGCATGGTGTGAATTTGATCTTTAAACAAGTGAAGAAGAATTTTACATGGGTTTTCTCGAGTGGTTACGTAAAGAATGTTAAACGTTAAAGGAAATATATACATCGAACAAATGGGTATATGGTTGAAGATGAGCTTCTAGTTTGTAAATACATTGTTGCATGATGTATGCACCAAATCAGCAAGACCATATTCAATCACCTTCATGATCCTGATAATCAGACTATTCGAGAAGGTTACATTGAGGATACAAGACGATATATTGCTGATTTGTTGTGTTCTTGTTTCACGAACATTACAAGCCTTATTGAGCTTAAATGTCGTGAGGTAACCACTGTTAAGAAGGAGAAAAGTATTTAAATGGTTGCTTGACTCCTAGCGAGCTTCAAAGATATACTTTCAAGGCTTGAAAATCAAAAGCTACCTATGAATTTGAGTTAAATGGCTTATATCAACAAGTAGCTTGCGTGTGGATCTCTGAGTGGTGCCTCATAAACACAATGTGTTTGTTTGGTCATAGCATAATTGTAATTATTGTTTGTAATTTTAGAATGTGTTTGGTTAGTAGTGTTATGGTAACATAATGGAACTAGTTTGGGTATTATTGCAAATGTAAATTAGTGTACGCTGTTACGTTTTGAATTTCGTACTCCACATGTGTCGACCTGGCGGACTTGAATGCCATCAACATCGTAGTATTGACGCACGCCCGACAACTTAAGTAAGTCCCCAATAAAAGTAGCAAGCGAAATTATTGCTGAAAACACTTTCTGAATCGTGCAACGGCAGGGAGTTTGTGGTGTTAGTGTCTGTGATTTTGGAGGTGGAGGCGGTGGTATCTGTGGTATGTGTTCATATTATATAGTGTTCCATCATTTATTGTATAGGTAAATAATAGCCAAACTAGTTCCATCATATTACCATAACACTACTAACCAAACAAATTCAAAAATTACAAAAACAAATTACAAGTACGCAATGACCAAACCAACACTCTGTCTTTATGAGGCATCGCTCAGAGATCCACACGCACGCCACTCGTTGATAGAAGCCATTGAATTTGAATTCACATGTAGCTTTTGATTTTCAATCCTTGGAAGTATATCTTTAAAACTCGTTAGGAGTCAGACAACCATTGATGAGGCGAAAAATGATCCGTTTTTAGGGGGTCATTTAAGCCCGAATCCGAATTTATTTGATCAAATATTGCCCTAAATCGTTCTTTTGTGATTTTAGGTGTTTGGAGAGTGAATTCTGGAAAAGAGGCTATTTTGGACGTTTTTGGAGCATAAAGTGAAGAAAACGACAAAGTACCAAAAATCCAAGCTGGAAATACAAGGTGACGGCGTCAAGGGTTTGCTCTTGACGGCGTCAGACATGAAGAATAATTTACCGTAGCTGGTGACGGCGTCAGATGGAGTTATGACGGCGTCAAAGTGACCAAGATTAATTTACCGTGGGTGGTGACGGCGTCACATAGGCCGTCACGATTGGATCTAGGGCGTCCGAGGAAGTGTATGGCGGCGAGTTGACGGCGTCAGATTTAACTCTTGACGCCGTCAGGACGATTTTCCTATATATAGTTTTCTAGTTTTTTCATTAAAAAGAGAGAAGTTTTGGTGAAACCCTAAAGACGATTTTGGTGCCTCTTTTACAGGTTTTTCAAGGGTTCCAAACCCTTGAGACCTTGCATTGTAATTGAGATAAGTATACTCTTAATTCAATCAATATGTCTATGTGTTGGTTGTTTATCTTTTGTTCTTGTCTCAATTTTACTATGCTAGGCTAGATCTCTCTTGTGTTTGCTTAGATCTAATGAAACCTAGATGTTGATTATGTATTGATTACTTGTCTATTCTTGTTTTGAATGAATGATTTTATATGTTAGGCTTAAGAAAACTGGCAGATCTCCAAATGGTAACATGCTTGAACGTCTTAAGAAACATGAACCGAGGCGTACTAGGTCTTTATTGGTTGTATTTAATGCATGAGCCACTATTTACAATCCCTATAGTTGTGCTGGGTCATGGTGTAGGAGGAGATAAGAGCTCATAGAGTTGGGGAGTTATGTATGCCACTCCACGAATGGTATTAAGGAATACAACCCGTCATTCATACAAGTGTAACAAGTAATTAACATGTAAAAGATATCTAGGGAGTAATGAAGTCTAAGTAAACACAATTTCTCCAATTACTGCTCACAACCTTAGTTTAATTAGTTTAATTTCATTTTTATTATTTTATTTTGATTGCATCTTAGCTTTGGGTTAGTTGATTAGCAACTAATTCCGCCCACTCTTTCAAAACCCGAGATTTTAATTGCTTTCATAAAATATAAAAACACAAAAAAAAATAATCATCTTTCATCTCTAGAACTTTTAATTAGGTTTTCTAATCCTAGCGACACTATTCCTAAGCTGAACGATCAATCCCCCGGTACTTGTCACTATACTATACTACAACGATCAGGTACACTGCCTGGTGGGGGTTGTAAGCCTCGCGAGATCCCTCGAGAGGTAAAGCAAGGTGCGATTCCCACGCATCAAGTTTTTGGCGCCGCAGCCTGGGGAATAGTTATTGTCTAGGTTAGGATTTCTTTTTATTAGGTCTACTTGCTAGATTCCTTTCTAGTAAGATTTTTATTTTTATTTTTAGGTCTTCTTTAGTCTATCTTATTTCTTTGTGCCTTTGTTAGTAAATTAAACTCATTGACTATTCCGTTGACCATTATGGAAAACGCGAATCCACCCCTTTCCCCTAGTGAAGTAGCTGTGTTACGTGAACAAATTGAGAGTGAGATTAGGGAGCTTAGAGAGCTTAATAGGTTGATCAAGATTGAACTCGAACATACGTTTAGCGACCTAGCAACCGTCTTGTATTCAAATAAGGACCTAGGGCCTGATGACTTTGTGAGTGTCATTAAGAGACCAGAAGAGGAAATGGATCCGAGGCTTAACGACCACTTTAACCTATACCCCACTAAGGAGGAGATTGCATACTATAATAACCTTATTGATAACCCGCGATCTCCCTTCACCATAATTGAACCTAAGATCAAGAGAGGCGATCCTAAGAGCGCTAAGATACCATGTATGATTGGATATAAGCACATTAGCAATGCTTACATTGACTTTAAATCTCCAATCAACATTATGTCCTCAACGGTTTATAATGATATAGTGAACATAAGACTTGAACCTAGAAGGGATCCCAAGTACCCCGGTGGAGTTTGTAACTTTGTCGGGAGAGTCAAAGGTTTATGTGTCTTTGTTGGTAATTTCACTTTTGTCACCGACTTTATGATTGTGGAGGATCTTGCTAATGTTATTGATTGTCGATTATCCAATGTTGTGTTTGGCAAACCATTTGTTGAGGAGTCTAAGTTAGAATATGATGAGGTAGAGGGCACGATTCGATTTGCAAGCAACACCGATAGTATCACTTATAGGATGCCCAATAAGATGAAAGAATTCCGCTTTATATCTCGTTTTGATCAGGATAATGTTGGTGCTTTTGAGGATATTGATAAGGAGGATAAGAAAAAGCGCATGGACTATGTATGGGAAAAAAGGAGTCTTTACTACAAAAATTGCTTGGCCCTTGGACCAAGGTATAAAGTTGATGAAGAGTTTGCCCGAGCAATGATGGGGGCGATAGAGAAAAAGGTGATTGGTTTCTACAAGGAATATTTACAATCGGAGAATGAAACCAATGATGAAATCACGTAGTAACCCACGACTTTGAGTCTAGCTACAAGACTCGTAAATAAAGAAAAGCGCTTCTTGGGAGGCAACCCATGTTTTGTGTGATTTTAATTGTTTGATTGTTATTTGCTTCCGTATGCATGTTTTATTTTTATTGTTGGTTAATCATGTTTCTCAATTAAAACGTGAAATACTTTATTATGTTGTTTAGCCTAGTCTTAACTTCAACCTAAAGGTATTTTTGCAAAAGATAAGTGTAAGGGGAAACCCCAAATATGTTTTTAAGAAACAAACCGATCATGATTATCCACAATATTTAATGAACATGTATATTCGTATTTGTTAGAGTCAAATGCTTGTATTGAGTCATAATGAAGTTTTGCAGGATTTTCCAGGAAGTAGGACAAAGTTTTTCCAGAAATTTTCCGGAAACTTAACATAAAGATTTCTGCAGGTCCATTCTGACGGCGTCAGGCAATTGCTCTTGACGGCGTCAGGAGTTAAAAATCTGGAAATTTTACCGGTTTTGTTTTTCTAACGGAGTCTTATAGTTTTTGTGAATTATTAAGTTTTATAATCTCCAGGAAATCTGCAAACTTCATTCCACAAGCATTATATCTTATTTTGTTTTCTAGGATTTAGTAACTTATATAGGATGCCGCCGATTTTACGCGAGGTTGCCTTGTCTACTTTTGTCAGGATTTACAGGTTATTTGAGACAAGAAGATGATTTATATTCTGGAAGGGAAGCTTTGATTGTTCATTTTCTTGGAGGAAGATTTAACCTGGCCAACCTAAAATCCATACCGAGCGAATCAGGGGAGTATTTGATTTCATTCTCTTTACTTTTTACTTTTACATTCTTTACTTGAACATTGGGGACAATGTTCATCTTAAGTGTAAGGGGAGGGTAAAAAGATGATACCTTACATATGCACTTTCGCTTGAGTTTGTTTTATTTGATAGTAGATGTGTAATAAAACTATGAGAAATACTTGTTAGTGTAATTTTAGCGCCAAATTTAAAATTTTTTACAACATTTAGGAGTGAAACTTTAGCCATAGCAAGCGTCTCATGGATAGGAGATTGTATGACTAGCACATAACCGTATATTCAGAAAATTTTCCACCCAAAAATGTGAGGTTCGCCTTTAGATTTGATAGGAAAAGCATTTACTATTAGTGCTTATGAGTGTACCGGTAGCATTTAGATTCTAGAACTTGCGTTAGTGATGCATCCCGAGACTGCTAGTGAGACTACATTCGTGTAGTAGGATTTACTACATGATAAGAGGCATTAGGATCACCCTTGTGTTAAACCCGTATTATAATTACTTGACCATTTAAGTCATATTACTTGGCTAGTTAAGTCAACTAATTTTTCCCACACCCTTTGCGTTGTACTCATTTTTAGTACACGATACCCCTAGTACACCCCTCCGAGCCTATCTTTTCGTTTCTAACTTTAAGCATTTTACTTAAAGGAAGAACTTGTTACACCCCACTTAAATGTACAACCAAATCGCCTTAGCCTTCCGTGTATGTGCTCATTTTTAGTGCATTATTGTTATTTGTTAAACCCTAAGTTAACTTTCTAATTGATTACATGGTTGCTAAGTCGAGTCATATCCTTGTACATATTGTTTTGGGACGATTGGGACTCATGGGTAAGTACTTATTTTATGGAGTAATGAGGAAGAACATCACTTATTACCCCCATATGTACGTTAATCTTAAAAGTGCTCCAAGTGTTTTGATTTTCTTAATTCGAGTCATTAGAATAGTTTAATGTAAAGTATGTAAAGATTCAAGTGTAAGGGGAGTGCTCAAACCCCTATGATGTATTATCTTGGATGGTAGGGTAAGAGTGTATGCAAAAAAAAAAAAAAAAAAAAAAATCGGTGGCTACCTCATGACATTTAAGCTTAATAAGGCTTGGAATGTTTGTGAAACAAGCACACAACTAATCCGCGATATATCGTCTTGTATCCTCAAAGTGACATTCTTGAATAGTCTAATTCTCGGGGTGATGAAGGCTATTCAACATGGTCTTACTGATTTGGTGCATACATCGTGCAACAATGTACTAACAAACTATAAGCTCATCGTCAACCATACCCATTTGTTCGATGTCATATACTTCCCTCAATGTTTTCTCATTCTTTACGTAACCTCTCGAGAAAACCCATGTAAGAGTCTTCTTCATTTGTTTGAAGATCAAATTCACACTATTTGTGAAACATATTGACTTTGGGTGCATGTTTTTGCTCTAGCATATTGAGTTAAAACCGATATATGATCCGTACATAGCTCTTTCTCGATAGCTGCTACTAGTTGTAAACCCTCTTCAACACCAGCAGTTAACAAATCTTCAACTTGTTGTGTAATGGAAGGAGTTGCTTTTGAGGCAACATTATCAAGATCTCCTAATGTTTTAATGATGACAAATAAATCTTCGAAACAGATAAAATAATAAACGGTAGCAAAAATTCCCCGAACTCCATACCTGCTCCTGACGTGTCTCCCATGCGTTGACGCGTGGCTGACGCGCTAGGCTACTATATGGTTTAGGAAGAATTTTAAAAGTCGGCTTTCCCCTTACCCGACAAATGTGGATCTATCAATATAGGTATGAATATGCTATGTGCTTAATTGAGAACACTCGAAACGAGTTTTGGGATTAGAGAGATCCAACTTTTGAAACACCCGTTTACGGGAAAACACCAACTTATGTTTTCTAACTCTTGCCTCTAGCTAAGGCTTTTCTAAACTTAGGGAGCTTATATGTTTCACGTAACATCACGTGAAAGCATCCATATGCTCATATCCTGTGCTTATGTCTTCTCTAATCACATAACGGGTTTACTCCCTTATTGGTAAAACTAAGTCAAAGGTCACTTTGCGTAAACGCATCCTTTCCCAACAACCTCTTACATATTCCCTTACACCTCCTTACAAAGTGTACCATTGTCTCCTCATAAACTCCTACACAATATTCCCTTCACTTTATACATTTCCCATACACCTTTCTTATACACATACTACTTTTTTACACACACACATACACTCTCTTATACACACACATACACACTACTCACATACTCTCCATATACACACACAAGGCTCCCCATCTAATCAACCTTACATATTCCTTGCACATACAACTCACTCCCTATACACATCCCATCTCTACAACATATTCCTTACACTCCCAACACCTTTATTTTGAAAATACACACACTACTCACAACCATCTTATTCTTTACATACACAAGGCTCCCCATCACATCCTACACTTACATATTCCCTTACACACACACACACAAACCTACTCTTATATTCCTTACACCCTTTCACATCCCAACCTTTCACTCACCCTCTTCTCCAAGGAAGGAATATTCCCTTGGATATCCTCTCTTAACCCAACCATAGTTCACTTCTAACCCAACTATTGTTAGTTCTCTACACACCCATTCTCACCCAACCATGGTTAACTCTTAACCATACCAAGGATGGAATATTCCCTTGGATATACCCTTTAACATAACCATGGTTTATTCTCTACACACTCTTCTAACTTAACCATGGTTACTTCTTAACCCAACCTCTCACACTCTTCCCTATAGAAGAATATCCCATGGCATATTCTCTTCTCTATTATGCCATGTGAGGAATACCCTTTCTACCCCTACCAAATTACCCTTTCTACTCTTCTACCCTTGGTAATTGGTTTTCTCATAAACACTTCACAAAAACAATTTTCAAATTGGCTATTTGAGTTGGTAAACCTTAGATTGATTAATGTTAAGGTTAGTGTGAAGTACAATTGGGGGTTTAGCAAGGTTTGGTATTTATAAGGACCAACACCCAAAACTTGGGATTTCTACAACAGAGGTCCTGGTACGCTGCCCGCGCGTTGATGCGCGGGTGACGCGCCGGTCTCGGTAAATTAATCCCAAGTTTGGGACTTGGCCTATAAATACCCCCTTACCTCTTGTATTCCTCACCCCTTGCCATTATTCTTTCTCTCTACATTCTTTCTCTCTAATCCTCTAATTCTATCTCTTGTGTTCTTAGTTAAACACACTAACATCTTTGAAAGAATACATCTTCTTGCAAGGGAAGAATCACAAGAACCTAATCGGCTCTTGTGATTGTGTCAAGGGTCTTATTCTTATACCCTTTCTATTACAATCGAGTCTCTAGGTTAGGTTAGGGCTTGATTAAACAAACTTTCATTTATTCAATTGTTTGTAAGGGAAGTCTTGTGTCTTGGTGACCAGGCCTAGATTATTGGGGAACTAGTTAGGGTTTGATACTTCCGGGTGGAAGTTTTGGTTGTGGTCTAGGTGACCAAGTGTAAGTCGAATCATGAGATTCTTTAGGGTGGGAGTAACTCCTTCTTTGTAAGCATCGATATTGGTGAATATCGGTGGAGTGAATTGTAACGGTTTGTAGTCCACCGAAAGGATTATACTAGTGTAATAGTATCGTGTCGTGGATTCGCAACTAGACGTACGGATGGTATAAAACCCCTATCCCAAACTAGTATATATCGTTTTGTTCTTTACTCGCTTTATATACTTGTGTTTGTATTAGTGGTTACTCTTGCTTAAACCACTTGGTGCTCTTCTTGGCTTAAAGTTTTTAAACATCTAAAAAGCCAAAGAAACCATATTCACCCCCACCCTTCTACTGTTCTACAGTTGCAATCGTAGCTCCTGTTAACGTTGCCACAAAAGATTAAGGATTCGTTAAAGATTCATTAACTACGAGTATCAATGACACTTTAAAACTTGTTGCTTCCTTAACACCGGTAGTTAAAAAATCTTCAACATGTTGTGTAATGGCTGGATTTACTATTGCAACTCCTGTTAATGTTGCTACAATAGGTTAAGGATTCGTTAAAGATTCATTAACTACGGGTGTTAGGGACACATTAAAACTTGTTGCAGCCATCAAGAAAAAGCTACGTAAAGATCATGTATCATTTTTAGCTCAATGTGCTAATTCACAAATATGGTTCAAAGTCGATATATTTCACACATGGTGTGAATTCGATCTTTAAACAAATGAAGAAGAATCTTACATGGGTTTTCTCGAGTGGTTACGTAAAGAATGTTAAAACATTAAGGGAAATATAGAAATCGAATAAATAGGTATATGGTTTAAGATGAGCTTGTAGTTACTAAATACATTGTTTCATGATGTATGTACCAAATCAGCAAGACCATGTTGAATCGCCTTCATGACCTTGAGAATTAGACTATTCTAGAAGGTTACTTTGAGGATACAAGACGATATATTGTTGATTTGTTGTGTGCTTTTTTCATGAACATTCCAAGCCTTATTGAGCTTAAATGTCGTGAGGTAACCACTGTTAAGAGGAAGAAAAGTATATTAATGGTTGCTCGACTTCTAGCGATTTGCAAAGATGTACTTTCAAGGCATGAAAATCAAAAGCTACCTGATGGGTGTTGTGTCACGTTGTAGTATAGTGGTGTTAATGGGATGCGCGGAATTGCGCCATCGCAAAAGGTTTTACCTCTCAAGGGATCTTGAGAAGCTTGCAATCCCACCAGGCAGTGTACCTGTTCATTGTAGTGTAGTATAGTATTACAACAAGTACCGGGGGATTGATCGTTCAACTCAAAGAATTGTGTTCGCTAGGGTTAAAACTCACTAAAACTAGGTCTAGAGGTGAGGGATGATTCTTTTTGTATTTTTATATTTTAAGGAAAGCAAGTAAAATCTCGGATTTTTTAATGAGTGGGCGGAATTATTTGCTAATCAACTAACCCAATTAACTAAAGATGCAATCAATATAAAATAAATTAAACTTAAACTAATTTGCGGTTTAAACAATAATGAGAGAAAATTGTGTTTACTTAGATTTCACTACTCCTTAACTATCTTTTACAGGTTGATTAGGTTGTTACAATTGCATGGATGACGGGTTATATTCCTTAATACCATTCGTAGGGCCGTGTACGATCTTTCCTAACTCTATAAGCTTCTACCTCTTCCTATGTCGAGCCGACTACTAGCTCCTAACATGGCCTCATTAGTAGTTACCTACGCATTAAATACAACCAATATATCGTAGTACACCTCCGATCATGTTTCTTAACACGTTCAAGAAAGTTACCAATTGGAAGTCTGCCAGTTTTCTTAAGCCTAACATCGAACTCATTCATCCACAACAATTATAAACAAGCAACCAACCTATAATCAATATCTGAGTTTCATTACATCTAAGCAAACACAAGGAAAACCAAGCCTAGCATGTTAAAGAGAAGACAAGCGTCAGATATAATCAAACAACACGTAGACATATTGAATGATTTGGTAAAGGACTTATCTTCAATTAAGCATGGAAGAAACAAAGGGTTGAAACCTTTAAAACAGCTGTAAAATTCGTCTAGGGTTTACTCCCTTCAAAGTTGCACACAATGAATGAAAACTAGAAAACTATATATAGATTTTGTCTTCTGATGCCGTCAAGAGTAACGTGTGACGCCGTCAAATCGCCACCCAAATAAACTCATATTGCCTAAATCCACTTCTGACACCGTCACTCATTATGCGATCTGGGCCGTCACTCCTTGCATTAACTCTTGATGCCTTGACAATTTTATACGTGACGCCGTCTCGACCCTTTCACAAGACATTCTGGTGCGTCACGTATATTTGATTTATCCACCCATTTTTCAACTCATGATGCCGTCACTAACACCATGTGACGCCGTCAAGTGCAATTTCTAGCATGATTTTGAGACTTTGTCGTTTTCTTCACTTTTTTGCTCAAAAAACGTCCAAAATGCTTCCTTTTATAAATTTCCTCTCAAAAGTCCCTAAAATGACAAACGATTTAGGGCAATATTTGATCAAATAATCTCGACTTTGCCCTTAAATGACCCCCCAAAAGTGGTACACTTTTCGCTTCATCAAATACCCTTACACTTGAGATTTGCTTGTCCTTAAACAAATGCGCTTTTGTTCTAATCAAAATACAAGTTAGGGGTCATTTAACACTAATATAAAAGTAATTACAACAAATAATCGTTCCACTTTAACCAAAAACAAGCACGGAAATTATACACTAGCACCTCACAAATAGTGTTTAGATACTCACATCTCTCGGGTGTATTAAAGTATATATCACAATATGGAAATGGAAAACATCTCTCACTACCTGTCATAGTAAATAGAATACCATAGGCTTGAGAAATGATCAAACCTCCACCACTTGGCGTAAGCACCTAGGATAAACTATCAAAGAGGTCTTTTAAAGGGTTATAACGTGAGGTGTAGGGATAGGATAAACACCGATTTGTTGGATAAAGGCAATCTTTACTGGTGGCGAGTTAATCATCTTGGTCAATTACATGTACAATGTGGCGTTGCTAAGGCAAGACTCGACTCGAATTAAGTTAATCATAACTAATCAAAAAATTAAAACAAACCTAAAATGAAACGAGGTGGTAGTCCGTATGTTTTTTCTCTTTTTCTTTTTTTTCTATTTTTTTTTCTTTTTCTTGATTTTTCGATTTTTTTATACATCTTACCCTACCATAAAAAATAATACATCATAGGGAATTTGCATTCCCCTTACACTTGAACTTTTACATACTTTACAATTAACTATTCTAATGACTCGAATTAAGATAATCAAAATACTTGGAGTACTTTTTAAGATTAACGCACATATGGAGGTAATATATGATGTTCTTCCCCATTACTCCATAACAATAGTACTTTACCCATGAGTCCCAATCGTCCCAAAACAATATGTACAAGATATGACTCGACTTAGCAACCATGTAATCAATTAGACAATTAACTAAGGGTTTAAACAAATAACAATAATGCACTAAAGATGAGTGCATACACGAAAGGCTAAGGCGATTTGGTTGTACATTTGGGGTGGATTGTAAACAAATTCTTCCTTTAAGTAAAATGCTTAAAGTTAGAAACGAAAAGATAGGCTCGGAGGGGTGTACTAGGGGTATCGTATACTAAAAATGAGTACAACGCAAAGGTGTGGGAAAATTAATTGACTTTATTAGTCAAGTAATTATGACTTTATTGGCCAAGTAATTATGATACGGGTTTAACACAAGATTGATCCTAATACCTCTTATCATGTAGTAAATCCTAACTACACGAATGTAGTCTCACTAGCGGTCTCGTGATGCATCACTAACGCAAGTTCTAGAATCTAAGTATTACCGGTACACTCATAAGCACTAATAATGAATGCTTTTCCTAACAAATCTAAAGGCGAACCTCACATATTTGGGTGGAAAATTTTTTTGAGTGGTACGGTTTTTGTGCTAATCATACAACTCCTATCCATGAGACGCTCATTAAGGCTAAAGCTACACTCCTAAATGTTGAAAAAAAATTTAAATTTTGCGCTAAAATTGCCCTAACAAGTATTTTTCTTAGTTTTATTACACACCTACTTTTGAACATACAAACTCAAGTGCAATTGTATTCTCTAAAGTATCATTTTTTCCCTTCCCCTTACACTAAGGCTGAACATTGTCCCCAATGTTCAATAAAAAGATGTAAAAGTAAATAAGGTAAAAGAATGAAAACAAATACTCCCCTGATTCGTTCGATGTGGATAAACCGTTAACATGGTTAAATCCTCCTCCAATAAAATAACGTTGAAAGCTTCCCTTCCGAAATAATAAATCATCTTCTTGTCCAATATAACCTGTTAAACCTGAGAAAACAATCATGGCAATCTCGCGTAAAATCGGCGGCAATATATATATATATATATATATATATATATATATATATAAGGATATAATGCTTGTGGAATGAATGTTTGCAGATTTCCTGGAATTTATAAAACTAAAGAATTAACAAAAACTTTAAGACTCCGCTAGAGAAAAAAAAACAAAACTTGCAAAATTTCCAGAATTTTACACCTGACGCCGTCAGTTGTTAATCCTGACGTCGTCAGAGTATTCTGACAGAAATCTCATGTTAAGTTTCCGGAAAATTTCTGGAAAAACTCATGCCTTAATTCCTGGAATTTCCTGCAAAACATCATTATGACTCGATACAAGCATTTGACTCAAACAAATACTAGTATACATGTTCATTTAATATTGTTGTGGGTCATGTTCAGTTCCCTTCTTAAAAACAAATTTAGGTTTCTCTTACACTTATCTTTTGCGAAATACCTTTTTATGAAGTTAAGTCAAACAACAAGGTAAAGCATTTTCACAATTTAGTATGAAGCATGATCCACAAACAATAAAAATAAAGCATGCATACGGAAACAATTAAAATCAAACAAACAAACAATCAAACAAATCAAACTTGGGTTGCCTCCCAATAAGCGCTTTTCTTTATTTACGAGTCTTGTAGCTAGACTCAAAGTTATGGGCTATCCTATATGAGTGAGCTCCTCGTCGAGGACATCTTTGGGATCAAACTTAGGTTTCAATTTCCTATCGGTTCTCTTGGTGCGATATGACTTCTCAAATTTTTCTCCATCCGGATCATATAGGACCATCTTCATATGCCATGATCCGTCACCTTTCTTAGGTGCCTTGTCCCAATTCTATTTACATTTATCTCCCTCACTTTTCCACTTGTTCATTCCTAAGTTGATAGGCATCACTCCTAGGAATTCAATCATTTTTCTAAAGACTAGAGGATCCTCAAAGGGGTTTAGCTCTTCATCCCTAGCTATGAGTTGCTCTACCGAATGCGTTTTGTTTATAAACTTCTCCTCTAAATAAAATGGGCGTTGAGGTCCTATGAAATCTCTATTTACCCAAGGTCCGTATCTAGATGGTCTCCTATTCACATCTACCCAATGAGCCGTTGGTTCCTCATTAGTATCATAGGCATGTTTCTTAACATCATAGACCGACTAAGTTTCTCCTTCTCCTACCGCTATTCTAGATTCCATACAATCAATCATCGCACTTGCGGTAGCTAAGAATCATCTTCCTATTAATAATGGGCATGTAGTGTCACTAACCATACCAAGGACGTGGAAATCGGCTAACATTGTCAATTTCCCTATATGCACTAACACATCCTTCACTACCCCAACCTGATATGCTACACTTCCATCCGCAAGCCCTATGATTACCTCTGTTTCATCTAATTTTCCTGGCTTAAGAGTGATATATAGAGATAATGGAAGAAAATTTAGGCTTGACCCAAGATCGGCTAGTGTGTCAAAAGCCTCAGAATTTCCGATCTTACAAGGTAACACAAATATGCCCGGATCATCTAATTTCTTAGGCAACTTGTTTTGAACGAATGCAATCCCGTTCTTACCGAACTTAAATTTCTCTTCATATTTTTCTAGAAGGGCATTGTAATAGGGAGCACGGGCTAAGACATCAATGACGGGACGCTCAAGGTGAAGTTCCTTGAATTATTCGACAAGGTCTTGTGTAGGAAGTGTTTCAACTATGCTATTGACCGAATTGATATTGGGCGTTACATTATATTGGTTCTTTTGAAAGATTTGGGTTTTTTTTAAACACGTGCTCATGGCATTGACCGAATAGTATTGTGGACAAGAAGTAGGAGACGAAACAGATGATATAGCGTTAACGTTTAGTTTTGGATTCTTGATCGTGTTACTTGGGAGTGCTCCCATTTCTCAGTCATTGAGAACATTCAACAATGTGTCAATCTTATTGGTCATCTCACTTTGCTTTTGTATGAAATCGGCTTCAAACTTTGCTAAACGAGTTTCTTGAGATGCCATAAATTTGGACATCAATCCTTCAAAATTATTGGTACTACCATAGTTGTTGGAAGGATTGTTGTTGAAAATACAGTTAGAGGGTGGACCGTTTGGTTGAAATCGATTAGGTGGAGTGGAAGAATTCTTTTGTGGCATGCTTTGGTTTTGTTTCCACCTAAGGTTCAGGTGATTTTTCCAAGAGGGGTTGTATGAATCACCATAAGGGTTTTGCTCTGGTTTGAAAGTGTACCACTTGTCTCTCGCTCCGTCGGTACGCGAGGATGCGTAATCCGCGAAAGCTTTTTTGGGGAGTTCCATGCTATCACGAGTGTCGTGGGGGCCACTACATAATTCGCACGAAGAAGTGATTTTGTTCACTTGACTGGAAGGTTTAGGAGCTTCGTAGGATTTCATGAGAAACTTGATGTGGTCTTCAAGTTCCTTGATCCTACGATCGGGAGTGCTTGAATTGTTCGAAGGCAAAGATATTGCCTTGACCGTTTTGTTCAAATCACGGGGATCATTCCAACTTTCGTTGTCATAGAGAGCAAGATCTTCCATGAGTTCCCATGATTCTTCCGCACTTAGATCACAAAGCTTGCCACCAGCCGATTGGTCAATGGTTCGCCTTGTGGAGAGATCGATATGATCGTAGAAAATTTGGACTTGGAGCCAAATATCTATGCCATGATGAGGGACTTTTTGGAGTAAGTCCTTAAAACGAGTCCATGCTTCATAAAGAGTTTCACCTTGACATTGTTGGAACATCAAGATATCATTTCTAAGCTTAGTCGTTCTCCCCGGTGGGAAAAATTGAGCAAGGAAACGAGTGGTGAGATCATCCCAAGAGGTGATGGATCCCGCGGATAAACGCTCAAGCCATTGACTAGCTTGGTCACGTAGAGAGAATTGGAAGAGACGCAATCGGGTTGTCTCTCGAGTTCCAACATCAAGGTCTATGGAATCTATGATTTTGAGGAAATCCTTGAGATGTTGATTAGGATCTTCAGAACGAAGTCCATGGAATGCACATCCGCTTTGCACCAACCGGATGGTGTCGGATCACAAGGGGGACACATTGGCTCCTTGAGTGAGCTCAATGGTGTTTCGATAGCCTTGGTGGCTAGGACGGGAGTACTCTCCTAAAGTTCGGGGTCTAGGAGGTTGGTTTGGTTGTGGTGGGTTTTGTGGGTGGTTTTGTTGTGGTGGGTTGATGGGATCAAAGATATTACCACCTTCCATGATGGCGGATGGCAAACGTTACGAACAAAGGAACGAAGAAAAAGATAGACTAAAGAAACCTATAAAAATAAAATAAAAATCTTACTAGAAATGAATCTAGCACTTAGACCTAATAAAAAGAAATTTTAACCTAGACAATAACTATTCCCCGGGTTGCGGCGCCAAAAACTTGATGCGTGGAATTGCGCCCTCGGAAAAGGTTTTACCTCTCAATGGATCTTGAGAAGCTTGCAATCCCCACCAGGCAGTGTACCTGTTCGTTGTAATATAGTATAGTGACAAGTACCGGGGGATTGTCATTTAACACAAAAAATAGTGTTCGCTAGGGTTAAAACTCAAAACTAGGTCTAGAGATGAGGGATGATTCTTTTTGTATTTTTATATTTTAAGGAAAACAAGTAAAATCTCGGTTTTTTGAAGGAGTGGGCGGAATTAGTTGCTAATCAAGTAACCCAATTAACTAAAGATGCAATAAAAATAAAATAAACTAAACTTAAACTAATTTGTGGTATAAACAATAATGAGAGAAAATTGTGTTTACTTAGATTTCACTACTCCTTAGCTATCTTTTACAGGTTGATTAGTTTGTTACAATTGCATGGATGACGGGTTATATTCCTTAATACCATTCGTAGGGCCGTGTACGATCTTCCCTAACTCTATAAGCTTCTACCTCTTCCTATGTCGAGCCGACTACTAGCTCCTAACATGGCCTCATTAGTAGTTACCTACGCATTAAATACAACCAATATATCGTAGTACACCTCGATCATCTTTCTTAAGACATTCAAGCAAGTTACAAATTGGAAGTCTGCTAGTTTTCTTAAGCTTAGCATCGAATTCATTCATCCACAACAATTATAAACAAACAACCAACCCATAATCAATATCTAAGTTTCATTACATCTAAGCAAACACAAGGAAAGCATGTTAAAGAGAAGACAAGCCTAAGATATAATCAAACAACATATAGACATATTGAATGATTTGGTAAAGGACTTATCTTCAATTAAGCATGGAAGAAACAAAGGGTTGAAACCCTTAAAAAAGCTATAAAATTCGTCTAGGGTTTACTCCCTTCAAAGTTGCACACAATGAATGAAAATTAGAAAACTATATATAGATTTTGTCTTCTGACGGCGTCAAGAGTAATGTGTGACGCCGTCAACTCGCCGCCAAAATAAACTCGTATTGCCTAGATCCACTTCTGATGTCGTTACTCTTTATGGGTTCTGGGCCGTCACTCTTTGCATTAACTCTTGATAGCCTTGACAATTTTATACGTGACGCCGTCACGACCCCTTCACAAAACATTCTGGCACGTCACGTGTATTTGATTTATCCACCCATTTGTCAACTCATGACGCTATCACTAGCACCATGTGACGATGTCAAGTGCAATTTCCAGCATGATTTTGAGACTTTGTCATTTTCTTCACTTTTTTGCTCCAAAAATATCCAAAATGCTTCTTTTTGTAAAATTCCTCTCAAAAGTACCTAAAATGACAAAAGGAATGATTTAGGGTAATGCAAAACATGGGCTACGTTTTCCTTTCCCAAGAAGCGCTTTTCTTTATTTACGAGTCTTGTAGCTAGACTCAAGGTCATGAGCTACGTTTTCCTTTCCCACTTTTGTGATAATTCAAAACATCTAACCCAATTCTCATCACGCTTGTACTCAGGGCCTAGACTCATGCAATCCAAATAGTTTGTTCGCCGCCTCTCATAGTAAACATCATCATCAATTCCGTTGTCCTTAATCTCATAAGGTCGAATCTCATCAATTGGTAAATTCTTGATGTCCTTTAATTCTTCCCACATGTGAGGCATCATAAAAGTGATTTTTTCTATCCCATCAGTAAACTGAACTATTCCCTTCCCATGATCACAATACATCTTAGTCGTCTCAACAAAAGGTTGCCCTAGGACCATTTCTCCTAAGTGTGGATCTATAATGCCTCTAACATCTTCTAGGATTACAAAGTCGCATTGATAAGTAAATTTTCCTATAAAGATGTGTACCCTTTTCACTCTCCTGACAAAATTACATAATCGATTAGGGTTGTAGGGGTCTTTTCTAGGGCTTAACCTTTCATTCATTATCCAGTTGTAGTAGAGCCTAGACATAATATTCATGAGTGCTTTTAAATCAATGTATGTATGCTCTCTAGACATGTACCCAATCATGCAAGGAATTTTTATGTTCCTATAGTTATGCTTCCTAATCCATGGCATTTTCCTATATTTTGCGGGGCAGGGATCTTGTAAAAGGAATCTATGGTAAGTCAATTTCTTAGGGGTTGGAGAGAAGTCTGTAAACTCAATTTTCATCTGGAGGGGTTTATTAAATTCCTTAAATGTGTTAACTTCCCTCTTTCTTCTTTTACGCGCTACAAGCCTCTTGCTAACTTCTAAACGACGATTCTCTAAATCCATAAAGACAAACCTTATACGAACAAAGACATAAAGAAATAAGATAGACTAAGGAAAACCTAAAACTAAAAATAAAAATCTTACTAGAAACGAATCTAGCAAGTAGACCTAATAAAAATAAATCCTAACTTAGACAATTACTATTCCCTAGGCTGCAGCGCCAAAAACTTGATGTACGTGGGGATTGCACCCTCGCAACAGGTTTTACCTCTCAAGGGATCTCGAGAAGCTTACAACCCTCACCAGGCAGTGTACCTGATCGTTGTAGTATAGTATAGTGACAAGTACCGGGGGATTGATCGTTCAACTCAGGAATAGTGTCGCTAGGATTAGAAAGCCTAATAAACTAGATCTAGAGGTGAGGGATGATTCTTTTTGTATTTTATGAAAGTAAGTAAAAATCTCGGGTTTTGAAGGAGTGGGCGGAATTAGTTGCTAGCCAACTAACCCAACTAATCTAAAGATGCAATCAAAATAAAATAAAATAAATGAAAATAAAACTATTATACTAATGTGGTGGAAACAATAATGAGGAAGGTTGTGTTTACTTAGATTTCATTACTCCCTAGATATCTTTTACATTTTGATTAGCTTGTTACAATTGCATGGATGACGGGTCATTTTCCTTAATACTAGTCATAGGGCCGTGTACAATATTCCCTAACTCTATAAGATCCTACTTCACTCCTATGTCGAGCCGTTAGAAGCTCCTAACATGGGATCATTAGAATTCTCCTACGCATTAAATACAACCAAAAATCATAGTACACCTCCGATCATGTTTCTTAAGACGTTCAAGCAAGTTACCAATGGAAGTCTGCCAGTTTTCTTAAGCCTAACATCGAATACAATCATCTGTAACAATTATAAACAAACAATCAACCCATAATTAACATCTAGGTTTCACTACATCTAAGCAAACACAAGAAAAATCTAGCCTAGCATGTTAAAGAGAAGAAAAGCGTAAGATATAATCACACAACAGATAGACATATTGAATGATTTGAATGAATACTTATCTTCAATTGAACATGGAAGAATCAAGGGGTTGGAACCCTTGAAAAACTGATAAAATTCGGACTAGGGTTTATTCCCTAAAAGTTGCACACTAATGAATGAAATTTGGAAAACTATATATAGATATTACATCGTGACGGCGTCATGTGTTAGATCGTGACGCCGTCAACTCGCCGCCTTGATAAAACGTATTGCCCAGATCTATTTGTGACGCCGTCATGTGGAGAAATGCTCTGGGCCGTCATGTGTAGTTGGACCCTGACGGCCTTGGTGACGCCATCAGGTCCTAAGCTTGAAAACTCTCTGGATCGTCACGTGTATTTTTCACTTCCACCTCTTTTGTAACTCTTGACGCCGTCATGTACAAAGGCTTGACGCCGTCAGGTACTGTTCCCAGCAAGGAAATTTGAGACTTTGCCGTTTTCTTCACTTTTATGCTCCAAAAACGTCAAAAATGCTTCCTTTTCCAGATTCTTCCTCAAAAGTACCTAAAATGACAAAAGGAACGATTTAGGGCAATAATTGATCAAATATTCTCGAATTCGGGCTTAAATGACCCCTTAAAAGCGGTACACTTTTTGCCTCATCAGAGTCTTCTTCATTTGTTTGAAGATCAAATTCACACCATTTGTGAAACATATTGACTTTGGGACCATATTTTTAGTCTAGCATAATGAGCTAAAACCGATACATGATATGTACGTAGCTCTTTTTTGATGACTGCAACAAGTTTTAAACCCTCCTTAACACCAGCAGTTAAGAAATCTTCAACTTGCTGTGTAATGGTAGGAGTTGCATTCGTGAATCCTGTTAATGTTGCCACAACAGTTTATGGATTCGTTAAAGATTCATTTACTGCGGGTGTCACGGACAGTTTAAAACTTGTTGCTTCCTTAACACCATCAGTTAACAAATCTTCAATTTGTTGTGTAATGGTAGGATTTGCAATCGCAACTATTGTTAATGTTGCCACAACATGTTAAGGATTCGTTAAAGATTCATTAACTACGGGTGTCAGGGATAGTTTAAAACTTGTTGCAGGCATCGAGAAAGAGCTATGTAAAGATCATGTGTCCTTTTTAGCTCAATGTGCTAATGCACAAATATGGTTCAAAGTCGATATGTTTCACAGATGGTGTAAATGTTATCTTCAAACAAATGAAGAAGAATCTTACATGGGTTTTCTCGAGTGTTTACGTTAAGAATGTTAAAACATTGAGGGAAGTATAGACATCGAACAAGTGGGTATGGTTGAGGATGAGCTTGTAGTTTCTAAATACATTGTTGCACGATGTATGTACCAAATCAACAAGACCATGTTGAATCGCCTTCATGACTCTGAGAATCTGAATATTCTAGAAGGTTACTTTGTGGATACAAGATGATATATCGCTTGTTTCACAAACCTTCCAAGCCTTATTGAGCTTAAATGTCATGAGGGAGCCACTGTTAAGAGGGAGAAAAGTATATTAATGGTTGCTCGACTCATAGCGAGTTTGAAAGATATACTTTCAATGCTTGAAAATTAAAAGCTACATGTAAATTTGAATTAAATGGCTTATATCAATGAGTGGCGTGCGGGTGGATCTCTAAGTGGTGCCTCATAAAGACAGTGTGTTGGTTTGGTCATAGCGTAATTGTAATTCGTGTTTCTAATTTTAGTATGTGTTTGGTTAGTAGTGTTATGGTAACATGATGAAACTATTTTGGCTATTATTCATATATAAATAATATATATGTTTTCCTTCTAAAAAAATAGCTCCCTCCAAATGTCCGGTATTTGCATATGTTTGTACTAGCGGAATGGTTTAACATGGTTAGATACTTGGATTCATTGGCTGCTTTCTTGAATGGTGTCTGTTGGACAGCTTATGCTCTCCTTAAATTTGATATTAACATTCTTGTAAAACATCTTTAAGTTCATATCAATCAGTGTTGTAATTTATTGGTAGTGTAAATATTAAATGTGATTGGTACATTGTTGTAGATTGCCAATGGAGAAGTATGGTTCTGGAGAAGTACCGTGAAGAAGGGTAAAGCGCCACCTGCCAGCTCCAAAATACATAGAGGTTTACATTTGCTTACTTTTGATATAATGTAAATTCAGATTAGGAGTTAACAGTGTTTTAGGCTAGGAGTGTTTTTTGTTTTGTTTCTTAGGTTTTTTTTTAGATTCTGTTTCTCTCTCAAGTTGGATTTTCTGTTTGGTTTTCACCATGGAATTTGAATTGTTTTTAGGTTATTTAATTTCAAAATTCCTTTATCGTTTGCGTTGATGTTTTATACCTTTGGTTGTCATTGTATGTTATCGTTATTGCTGCTTAATCAACTTGTGCTATGTTTCATCTTGAATTCTAGTAAGAACACCTCTAGCCACAGTCTCAATTAGAATAGTGTGATTGTACTAGATATTAACTTTATTTTGGTTTGTAGACTTTGTTGGCGCGTGCAGTTCCTGTTTTTGTAGAGCTTGTTAGTTCTTATGTATGTGTGTTTCTTGAACCCGTAATGTAACTATTAGTTCTAATTTAAGGTTTTTAATTTTAGAATTCATTTAGCTAGCAGTACCTTTAAAATGCATTGCCTCATAAAGGTAGTGTGTTGGTTTGGTCATGGCATAATTGTAATTCGTGTTTGTAATTCAGAATGTGTTTGGTTAGTAGTATTATGGTAATATGATGGAACTAGTTTGGTTATTTTTTTATCTATATAATATATATGTTTTCCGTTTAAAAAAATAGTTGTCTCAAAATCTCCGGTTTTTGCATATGTTTACACTAGCGGAACGGTTTAACATGGTTAGATACTTGGATGAGGTCATTGGTTGGATTAATGCAACATCCCAACACTTTACACTGCTTTTAATTTATGAGAACAAGAAAATCGCATAAGTTTCTTATACTGAGCAGACAAATGTGTGTGTGTGTGTGTGTGTTTGGGAGAAGGGAAGGGGGGGGGGGTGAGAGTGTTTCGGTCATGACAAATCTAAATTTTAGCAACAAGATGACGTGATTCTGGGTCTAACTCATTGGAGTTCGTTTCCGAATCCGAACTACACCATCTACTATTCGTGGTCGTTCAGATTCTTTTGCTAGATAATGAAAACTAGGTGGATTACCCGCGCGTTGCCTCCGGGTGTTTTGCTAAAATAACCGTTAAAAAAAAATAAATAAATAAAAAATTTAACGGTCGTTGCTACAGTAACTAACGCCCGGTAGTACTGTAGCTACCCCGGTGTTACTGTAGCAGCTGACCGAAATTACTGTGGCTGCTCTCACAGGGCAACTATAGCTGCAAAGCTGGGCAGCAAAGGGGGGCTGCCCAGCCTGCTAAATGTATAATAGGGATAATAACATATGGCTTAGGCTATAGCTATAAAAAAAATTCTATTATGTGGCCATTGATGAAATGGAAGCATTTAATTTTTTTTTTCTTTTAACAATCAATGGCAATCAATGTTTCTGAGTTCTGAGATATCTGATGTCACGTCTTAAAATAGGTAAAAACTCAACTAAACTTGGTTGAGACCAGGTTGTTTTTGTTGTTGATTTGGACCTTGATCAAAAGGTTTGTGGCTTCTTACGATACAAGTTACCTTTGCATTGTAATGTCTTTCTTAAGATGTGGGTTATTTTTGGGCTCAATGCTAGTCAAGGTTATTGCTTTTCCATTATATTGGGCTTTTCATGGCTCAATCCGAACTGAAATTGTCTAAGTTTTTATTGGGTCCTTTGCAATTATCAAATTTATTTATGTTATGTCAAATCTCCAATGCTACTACTGTACTACATACATAAATGTAAGGGTGAGCATTTACCGACCGACCCCCGATTACCGGCCCGATTCCGACCACCCGACGGCCCGATTCCGATCCCGACTAGCAAACGGGTCGGGAGTCGGTTTGCTATTCCGGCGAACTCGGGAGTCGGGTCGGGACGGGACGGGTCGGGACGGGATGATTCCGATCAATAACAAGCTAATCCGGCCCGATACCGACCGATTCCGATACCAACTAACCGAACACAATCGGGATCGGGAGTCGGTTTGAGATTCCGGCCACAATCGGGATCGGGCTTGTCGGGACGGGTCGGGACGGGATCGGTTCCGGCCCGATGCTCAGGCCTACATAAATGTGTCATTGAGATGACGTGTACTATATGTCTATGTTTATCTTGTTCATTCAGTTGTCAATAACTTTGAATTTTCTCTTTAACGTCACTTTCTTTCGCTTCATGTGGTGACAATAGCCTTGGCCTAAAACAAAATGTCAAAAAATTTCAACTCCAACCTTGCATGTGTAAAATACGTGTATGAGAATAAATACTCATAAAAGATAGTGATCACCTATAGTATTCCCGGACTCACAAGGGGCCGGGGCCGAACGTACCAAACACAACAAGGGCATGACGGACACTAACTAGCCCTAAAAGGTCTAGACCACGGATCAACCACCGATCAAGTCATCTACACAGACACAATTATGATCATCCACAAAGTAACAAAAGAGTACAACAAAATTATAGACAAAAGAAATCTCAAACAAAAGAAGAAGAAAGCTAAATTAGCTCTCCAAGGTCCAGCTAAAGTGAACATCCCCACATAATCAACTTTTACTTTATTTCCATTCTCTGCTGTAACTTTGAAAATTGACAGAAATTAAAGTAGATGGATTGAGTTAACTTTGTTCACTAAAACAAGCACTACATCATGTCTATAGGTATGGTGCATGCTAGATTATAAAAGTCAGTCACAACTATTTGTACCCAAATGGCAATGGTTGAGGCATCTACAGCTAAAAAAATTACTTTTTATAAAATAGTAAGACATTGATTAAGATTAAGATTAAGATTACAGATCCTAAAACAAACATAAATGGAAATTCGGAAAAAATTAGAGTCACAACTCACAAATTAAACACACATATATAACTCAATGATATTCATGATTTACAAAGCAATAGGTGGAAATACACCAACTTCACAAACGGAGGGACTGCTGGTACTGATATGATCATCATACGGAAATTGACAAACAAAAGATGTACGCCTATAAGGATTTTCATTAGCTTGTAACCATCTTAAATCCACCTTGAGTAGTACCCACTGGCCATTCTTTTTCCCAAGATCCTCCAATAAACTAATATCTTCTTGTGTCACATATGATTTATACGGTGCAAAGTTTATTACCATTAGATGATCATCGTCTTCGGATACCTTAAACAAATTATTTGAGTAGGCAGTGACAAAGAAACCATCGTAAACTTGTATAGCCAACGTGTAACTCCCTATATCCGGACTCGCATCAAATCTAGTTTTGATGGTAACATTCCCTTCAAGTGTGACACTGGAGTCATTATGATTGATGTTACGTAGTATAATGTACATGCGAGTGTATCACTATAACTTCTTCTACTGGCAAGCCGGGATTATAGTGATTGGAGTCACGGAATAAGACGTAGAATAGCAAAACATGTGCCCCGATGGACATTATAGAGTTGAAAGTGATGGCGGCAATGTCTTTTATTCTATTGTTGTTGTTGTTGGCGGCTGCGGTGGCGGTGGTTGTTTGCATCATGCTTATGCTTAACACATATGAAAACTATTGGAAAGTTTCTAATCATGTTACTAGTAGTGTTGTCTTATATCATTTTCTTTGAAATACACATAACACATCTCTAGTACACCCACAACTACCTTGTTTCTATATATGGCAAAAAGCAAAATATGTAATTCTTAAAAGTTGTTACCCCCAAAATGTGTATGGTAGTTCATCCACTTACCCAATGTTATATCCTGATTTTCTTTGCAATTGTAACAAAGAATAATTAACGATAGAGTTAAAAAAGAAAAATTATACGGAGTAATATGTAATTTTTTTTTTTAGTTTATAACATACTATTTAATTTAACTAAAAGCAACTTAACGGACTACAATAAGATGGCAGGCAAACGAGCAACAAGTTGCGCTACAACCCCCTTTTGGATGGCAAAACCAATCCTATTAAAAATGAAGTTTTGATTCTTGAGGGTCGAAAAATTACTTTGCACAACTCGTTGAACTCTAGACAAAAACTTCTCTGCTTTCGAAGCTAGAAAACCAAATGTATCAAAAGCAAAAGGGATAAACACGTGTTGATTCTCTAAGCACGCTTTCTCGTGTTTAGCCACCTTGCTCGATTTAGCTTTCAACGCAGCTTGTCCTGCAACAAACCCAGTGTCCCTCAGCCCAACAAGAGGGGACACTCCAGTAAGATCTACACAAGCATGTTTCGCCCCAGTCCACCCAAACACAAGTATATCAGCTGGCCGTAAAGTAGACCTACCTTCAAGCGGATCTGTCAAAAAGTTCACAGGTGCCTCTTTTTTAGAAGAAATACCTGCTCTTTTAAGAACATCATACAAAACATCCATGACCAAATCATGCCTATATTTGAAACCAGGTAACTCCTTCCAATGGACCGCATGCTTGCCAAAAGAATCCAAACAAACCTTGTGGCAGACAGGGCAAGGCTCATCAGCTGGGAACAGAGGGATCATTAGCCGGTACTTAAGGATAGTCCGATACTCCAGGGCCGACATATGTTGGCCTAGCCCTTCAATGGGGGTAACCGTCAAGAAATTCTGATCATGAGGAGCACGGAGACATTCAAACACCGCTTTTTGGCGAGGGGATAAATCGAACTTCACTCCCAAACTCTTGACGATTTCACTAAATAGGGCACACGCCAGAACATTCTGGGCTTTTGGGGGGGGGGGGGGCGGTGTCCTTATTAGAGAAACCGCTAAGATCGAAATCAGGAAGGGACATGCGCAAGCGATCCATCGCATACCCATAATCAAAGTCAACCCCATCAATAACACATCCTTGAAGAATGTGGTCCTGCAAACTCCAAGATTGCGCCCTCAAGGCCACAAAAGCGTAAGTAGATACATCCTCAGCAGAACATAAACCCAACCCACCAAAACGAGTCGGAAGTGAAGCAAGCCTCCATTGAAAATCCCCAAAAAATGGACCACCACAAACCACAATATCCTCTATCGCCCTTCGAAGGCCATTGTCAAAAATAGAAACAGCTTCCCCTATATACATAGGTTGGCACGTTCTAAGACCGAACAACAGCTTTGCAACGCCCATACATGAGCGGAGCAGTAGGAGCTCGGATTGAGGGTCCCGTAGACTTGGGAGATGACTCATAAGTTCCACAGCACGAGAGGCCCTTTTCACCGCCAAACTACTAATAAACCTAGCATCCTTGCTAACAGTACCTCCAAGGAGTTTTACACCCAGCGACGGTCTCCCAATCCCAGGAGGGAACAATCCATCCTGCACCTTCACCCCATTACATGACGGCCAAAAAACTTCTATTTTCTTAATGTTGAGTTCAAGTCCCAGGCGAGGCCCCTCAGCCCTGATTATATCTAAGGCTTTAGCTACCTCTTTAGTGTCACCGATAATCGTACCATCATCCAAATACCAAGAATGGAAAAGAAGTTTGCAACAATCCCTGATCAGGTGAACCAATGGGTGCAAAACTAAAGCAAAAAGAAGAGGCCCTAAAGGGTCCCCCTGCTGAACTCCAGTGGTGGACCAAATAAGGTCATCACCCACATATAACCTCGCCGACTGACCATATAGAAAATCCACCCATAGGGAAATAGAAGGGCATTGAGTCCGAACCTCATGTAGAAGGGTAGTCCGATCCACCAAGTTGAAGGCATTAGAGAAATCAACAGTAAGCATAGCCAATGACCCATCCGAGTGAAACTCATTTAAGAATCTATTCGCGCTATGAAGCACGGCCTCTGCCCCTCTCGGGACTCCCACCCCAAACTGAAAGTCACAAAGGTATTTGGACATCTCCTTCTTGACACCCCTCATAGCCACCTTCGAGACAAGCCTCCTCCAAAATGCGCCCACAGCAATAGGCCTAATCCCATTGTCCGGTTTGAGCAATGGCGTGAGGGGCGCCGAAGCAACAAACTCCGCCAAAACCTTAGGGCACCTCCCCCCAACAATAAATTAACCACCACAGAAATAGCCTTGAGAACCCCGGCGGCAATCGCTGACCCCTCTCCACAAAATGCATCTAAAATGTGTTGGGCCCTCAATCCGTCCCGCCCACAAGAAGTCCCTTTTGGGAAGGATTGAATACACCCATGAATGCTATCAACATCTACAACAAGAGGGGGCTCGGAGAGCAAAGAAACAGGCATAACCGGAGGGGGCAATATAATACAAAAAAGAATGACTCATTTGATACCAATTTCTTATATGTATATAAAACATATAAAAAAAGAAATGCATACCAACACACTTTACATTTAATATACCATGTTAATTAGAACGCAAAGTTACAACGCATATCTTTATCCATTTCTAGGTACAAATGATTATACAATATACACCGAAAGACTCGTAAATACAACTGCTCTAAAAACAGGTACAAACGCTTCATGTCTTCTATTGACGACAAAACGTGTCGCATTAAACGCAACTGACATGTGCAACTCGATTGCTCACCATTCCCAACCATAGGTTTTGCTAGCGCTTGTAAGGTGGCGTGACGCTGAGCAATACAATCATCTACTAGACTCAAAGAAAATAAAAGATAATATCTTACATTGGAAGTAGCGGTTCTACAAATTCTACAAACCATGACAGAATGAGAAGGTGGACTGCACCCGAAGAAAAAAAGAAAAGGTATTTCAAAATTCCCTGGCCTTTTCAAGGCAAAACCTCTTGCTGGCTACGAATCTTCTGCAATTAGGTTCCCCGCAGAAAAAGACTTACTACCTAAGACAATATCCATTTCTTATTCAGAATATGTACGATATGTGAAATGGAGATAGTAACATTAAGGTAAGGAGGATGAGAGAATTAATACAAATGTTTTCTAAGAAGTGGGCAAGGGAAAATTATATTCACGGAAAAGTCCGGATAATGGATTTTTGTCATATAAGCCATCCTTGCAAGCGTCCTAGGAAATCTTTCTATAATTTTCTCCCATATTCGTCGCCCAACATCAGTATGTCCATTTGGCGTACCCTGAATTAGGGGTGAGCATCGGGCCGGTCCCGACTCGAAACCGATTGATCCCGAAACCAAATGTTTTGAAAACCAAAACCGAATCCCGAACCGAAAACCAAAACCGAATCCCGAATCCCGAAACTAGTCAGTTTTATTTGTATTTTTTCGGTATTTGGCCCGTCCCGACCCGAAACCGAGTGTCCCGAGTCCCGAATGTCTGAAAAACCAAAACCGAGTCCCGACCCGAGTGTGGTCGGTTCGGTTTCAGGATGCTCATTTTCGGTCGGTTTTTTTGGGGATTTTGGGATTCGGTCGGGATTGCTCACCCATACCCTGAATAGTCTAAATAAAAAAAAAATGAACAATGCCTTAGTAAATGGAATTAGGATACGTATACCTTGGGTCAGATTTCATATTGGTTAAAAACAAATTTACAATGCATCGGGTGTGCGAATTATCATAGCCAGGCAACTGTTACCCAAATTAGACATATGATAACAATTTACTAAAAGGAAAATAATATTTGTTTCGTTTACACCCTCTAAAACTAACATGTAAAGCTTTCCTTCCTTTGAACCACTCTTTTACAATTCTTCATTTGTTTTGTTCAAATCGCCTTTAGAGACTCCATCTATCTGAAGTTGCACTACATTATGCATACACAGTTCGATCCCCTTTGAACCCTCCACATCTAGTTGACAGCTATTCCCACAGGGCTGCACCAGATGTATGAAATGTGGTTAATATTAAATCTTAAAAGTTATCGATACAAAGAATTTTACAACATTTACATGGGTCGATGTTAGCATTAAAAATTATATTAGAAAGTGATGGTCATTCTCATTTATTGTAACGTTGTAATGTGTCATAGTTTTTGTTATTAGAATAGTCAATGGGCTTTGGACTTAGTAAGCTAATATGTTAAGTGTTATGTTATGTAAGCCTATTATAATACATGTAATCCAAGTCCAAGACCAAGCCCATGGAAAAGCCTTTTAGGGCATCTCATGTAACCAACTATTTAAACACCTCAAAGCTCATTTGAGGTGTGTGCTTGTGTGTGTATTGTGTGTGTTTTTAATAAAAGTTCTCTTCATCTTTACCTCTCTTTATACAAGTTAACGCCGCACTTACATAGTATCAAGTTACCATCTTTACTTCATATCTTGTGCTTATATTTGTGTTAAAGTTGATAGATTTAAGGTCCAACAAGTGGTATCAATCACCTAACAATGATTTAGGAGTGTGGGGAAATCGTTATTTATCAAACATTCTCTTTAAAGTTGCGTTTTTTCTTTAAAAACGTGGGCTTTTCTTTAAAAGTTTTGATTTTTACGTGTTTTTAGTGTTAAAGTTGTTGTTTTTATTGAAGTTTTAGTGATTCTAAGTGTTTTGGGAAAGATTTGATCAAAAGAAACAAGTGGAAAAAGTGTTTTTGGTTGAAAAAAATTGGATTTTTAGCTGTTTGGGTCATCTTACGCGTAAGTTTTACGTACTGCCCAAGTTTATAGCTGTCAATAGTACTTTTTGGTACTTTTACGCGTAAGTTTTGGCATATAACCCTCTTCCTACGCCTAAGTTACTTTCCACTACAAGAATTCTGTCAGGTACCCACGAAAATTAAACACGAACTTTGAGTCATGGGTATTTGCCTACCAATTGCCCACAAAATGCCCACGTTCATGCAACTGAAACTGGAATAAATTTTACCCTCTACTTTCCCACAAAATTTCCCACAAAATTACCCACATAAATGTATTTCATGTGTAATTTGTGGGTAAATTATTCCCGCTAAAAAATTTCCCACGAATTTCTCACAAAATTATTTTCGTGGGTAAAAAGTATGGGTAATACCATGGGTAAATCATATTTCCCACGGATTAAATACTTATTTTTGTGCATGGGTAATTTTGTGGGTAATTTGTGGGTAAATGTATACCAATCTTTCTACACACGTTTTATTTTTTTGGGTGCTCTTTGTTGAACTTGCATTACTTATAGCTACCTACCTCTTATTTGTATGTGTGTGAGTGATGAGGTGAATCTTCATAGTGATTTTATTGTTCATTTACCTTATGATATTAAGCCTTTTACCTTATTTTATCTTTGTTTCGGCTTAATTTCCTTACAATCATAACAATCATCAAGTAAGGGTGTGATGTAGGGATGAGCATCGGTCTAAGACCGGACCGGACCGGTTAAAACCGAGATCGAAATAGCCCAAAAGCCTAGATCGAGGACCAGACCAAATGTGTTCGATCCAGTCCGGCGCTTCGGTCGGACCGGTCCAAGAAGGCAAAATGATTGGTTTGTACGCCGGACCGGACCGGACCGAGACCGAAATAAGGACAAAATCCGGCTCGAGACTGGACAGCTGGTCCTTCGGTTCGGTCTGTCCTCTCGGCCTTGGTCGATTTTGGGTCTGCGATGCTCAACCCTAATGTGATGTAATCCATTGTTAATTTGGAGTATTGCGCTCGATCTACGTACATATGTCCCATTATTGTTTCACACAACTTTATTTTAGCAAAATAAAGCTTTTTGGAATGGTAATTTTTTTTTTCACACCCTATACCATTTATCTCACAAATGCTTCTAGTGAGGCTAGAACCAACAATCTCGATCACATAAATGAGTCAAGTTAGAAATAGTGGCATATTGAGTCATAAAATGCAAATTTCCCTTTTGCTATTTGTTAGTAACTTAGTATATTGAATAATCAAGCCAAATTGATATTATCATGTACTACGTAATTTAAAGTAGTTATGAATTGCTTTTAATAACTTTAAAATGACAAGTTGGGCTCTTAAATACTAAATCTAGCCCGGGAAGGAAAAAAGGGGCGGTTTTAAAAAGTTAAAGTGTTAATAGTGGGAAACAAAATTTATTTTCCTCCCATGTAGCACAATCAAAAAATTACAGTTTTCTCTCTACTCGGTTCCTAAGAAATAGAGTGCCGCAGATTTGAAGGTAAAATGTTGCATAAAAAAATCTGCTTCGGTTATTTTAACTATGTAATTAAATACAGTAATTGATTTGTCTAATGTTACAAGTACAATGTTCCCATATGTTTCTGATATACTTTTCTTGTCTTCATTTTTAGGAGATTTGATGTAATATTTTTTTATTCTTCTATGGAGTGTTTATTTTTATAGCAACTGATGTGGACATTAATAATTTGATTTATTTGTTTGTTGATTCGTAGTGAGCATGGGGATTTGGTGAGTGACTATAAGCTGCTCGATGAAATGTGTGAGAGAAATATAGTTTACATGTTACGACTCATGTCTTCAGTTATATACATGCAACTATGTAAGTAATTGTTAAAAAAATAATGAGTATGCACTTTGTAAAAGAACGAGATTGTAGTATGCAATTTGTCATTTGCACTCACAAATATATGATCATACAGGATTTGGTAAACTTTTGGCTATTTATTCTTCAAGAGAAGAAAAGCATGAATTATCATCATTATGGAATGAACATCGAAGTGATTGTAGAAGCCCAAGGTATGTTTGTATACTATTGGCTTCAATTTGTTTATCACAATGTCATTTAACCAAAGACCACTTGTATCGAGTTTGCTAATTTGTCTTACTCCTAAGAATGCAAACTGTACTGTTTTAATGGGTTTGTAGTAACATGTTGAATGTATTTTCAAATGACTACAACTTACCATGCCGCGCTTTAAATATAAATAACAACTATGGAATATGATATCAATTATGTTTTTGACCATTTATATCATATTAATGCTTTGTTATATTGTGATAGCTGATGTATAAAAAAGATTTAGATCCATATATTGTGCCACTTTTTGATTTCCACTATTTCTTGTGTATTAAAACTATTAACTAATTAAAAGCGGTACCATTTTGGCTAGAGGTCAAGCAACACACAAAGAAATTGCTTTGCTTTTTTTTCTTACTCACTTAAAAAATATAAGAAACAAGGTAATTAGGTAAACTCTCATGGTCTCAGTTATGTATATCAATATATCATGTACATACATGTGAAATTCTCTTTGATGTTTATATGGATCTTCTTTACAATGTTAAAGCTTCATATATGATTAAAATCAAATACATACATATGGTAGTATATGACTCCTTTGGCCCATGTATACATATATAATATTACAAAGATATAAATGTGGATTGTCAGATTGAGAGTTATACCAATGGATATGATGCTATTCTTGACCTTAAACTTAGAATCTTATTTGAGAAGTGGATCTTATGCTTACCACCATTTACACTCAAATTATATACTGTATACTATTGGAAATTCTTATTTTATAAACATTTCTTTACGTTAAAACCTCTCATGGCTATATGATCATTTGTAAAAATGATTATTTATGTCTTATATGTAGGGTATGAGCGAAATTGTGTGTTTCACTTGAAGACCAATGTGTGGAAAAAATAAAAGAGAAACTGCACTCAATAGTCAGCAAAAAAGCACTAGATTGAACATGGAGTGATGCCGTATGAATATATATCGTCATGTAACATGTAAATGTTACTCATACAGTCATGCATGTTGCTCATGCACTATAGTACTTTCGGAAATACTATTAGTTTATTGTGTTTTATTGTTTTGTTGATGACTCGTTTTAAAGATTGTACTTGGATACAAATTGTTGAATACATAATTGTTTCGGCATATTCCATTCGTTAACAAATGGATGTGAAATGTAGTTTATAGAAATATTTCATTTGCGAATTTTTTCATGAATTTGCTCCTTGTTATCTTAGTGGGAATATTTGCATACAGATTATTATGGGTAAATTCACCCATGGTTTTACACACGGTCATGATTATTCTTGTGAAAAAATATGGGTTATGTAGCGTTGACTATTGCACACGAATGGTTCTGTGGCTAATGTTACCCACAAATTACCCATAACAATATATATGGGTATTGTCGTGGTGAGCAAGAAAATCCCATGAGACTTTACCCATGAATGTAACAAAATCATCCACCTAAATGACATGGGTAAATTTACCCACAAAGTGAAAATGTCATGGGCAAACAATTAGCATCGGAGGTTTTACCCACCTTTGTAGAGTCGTGGGTTATTTGTGGGTATTACTTGATTGCCCACGAAATTTGGACTTTTACCCACAAATAATGTCCGTGGCTATTTGCCAGAATTCTTGTAGTGTTCCTACGCGTAAGTTTAAGCTCAAAACCCTTTTTCTACGCAAAAGTTAAGATCCTACGCTAAAGTCTGTTTCTACGCAAAAGGTTGAATTCTACGCCTAAGATTGGATTTTACGCATAAGTTTCTACACAGAAGATCCTACGCATAAGTTTTCTTCAACGATCAGAGGTTACTCAGTACTTTCCTAGCTTAGACAAGTTAGTGAAATACTTCGACACGGGATATCTTTCAAGCTTGGACAAGTTTGAGAGATCAGTTTGGTTGAAAAAACCTTACGCGTAAAATTCTTTCGCATAAACTCTATGTTTACGCGTAAAATCAAAGTCTACGCATAAACAATCTTGTTTACGCATAATCTTAGATCTTACGCATAACTTAAAGCTTACGCATAACATTCTTACGCGTAAGATTCTAAGTTAACCAAAAGATTTAGGTTTACGCATAAGTTTCAATCTACGCATAAGATTCACTGTTTACGCATAAGTTTTAGTATACGCATAAGTTTCTGGGTTTACGCATAAGAATTTGACTTTTTGACAACCAAACTTCAAACAGCCATAACTTTTGAACCGTAACTTTGTTTTCGACGAATCAACTGTCAAAACGACCGTGAGACCGAGAAGAAGGACACGTTGAAGAATCTAAAGATCATTCAAGCCAAGCTTCGAGGTCCAAATCCACTCCGAACGGAAGTTATTGAGGTTTTAAGGTTTTAGATCAAATTTTTCACCATAAAAACTTGCATCAACTTACACTAAACACAACTCCTACTTCGTTGGAACGATCCAAGAATCAACTTTATCAATCTACACTTCATCAATGGCAACTCAGCAAGACATTCATGCAGCCGGTGCGGAAAACTGACCTCCAATGCTTGAAAAAGGTGGATATCTCCAATGGTAAACTAATGATCAACTCCATTACAAATGGTCCATTTAAGCCAAGACAGGTTCAAGTTGAAGGCAATCTGAATACAACACCTCCTACTCTACCATTCGTGCGTGAACAAACAGAAGCAGACTACACGGATGAAGACAAGAAGCAGATCGCCGCTGATAATATGGCAATGCATTTAATCCAACTTGGATTACCTCGCGAGATCTTTGCTGCGGTCGATAGCTGTGAAACTGCTTTTGATATGTGGGAATGAGTTAGAAGGATATGTCATGGAACAGAGATCGGGCAACAAGACATTGAGAACAAACTTCTAACTGAATGGGAGAACTTCACATCCACTAAAGGTGAACAGATTGAATCCTACTACACAAGGTTTTGCACTTTAATGAATGAGTTAATCAGAAACAAGTTGACACCAAGGACAATTGCAACAAACATCAAATTCATCAATAATCTTCCAGAAGAATGGGGTCGTTATGTTATAATTGTCAACCAAACAAAGGATTTACATAAGGTGAATTATGATCAACTCTATGACTTTCTGAAACAAAACCAAGCTGAGGCTAATGAAGTAAGGAAAGAAAGGTTGCAAAGAATCATGATCCTCTCGCATTAATTGCTGCTACACCAACACCGTTTTCAGTGAACACACAACAACCATCATCATCTTCCAATCACAACTACATGCAACCATCATGCATTCAACAACCAACACCAGTCTACCAACAACAGTTCTACCCACAGCAACAACAACATGTTATTCAACAACAACAATACCCACAGTTCCAAGAACCAGAATTCACTGACAATGATGAAGCTACTGCAGCCTTGACACAAGCGTTTGCTTTTCTGAAAAAGGCATTCCAAGGACGTTATTCTACACCAACTAACAACAACCAAAGGATTTCATCGAACACTCGCAACAAGCAGATTGCTCAGCCGAGTTTCAATATGGGCAACGGAGGCCAAATGGTTGGAGTTTATGGGAATCAGCAGGGATATGCTACTGGATTTAATATGGGTAATCAGAATATGCAAAATGCAGGTCAGTATGCAGGGAATCAGTTGGGTCAGTTTGTTGGAAATCAGAGGGGTCAGAATGTTGGTAATCAGGCAATGGGTAATCAGAATAGAAATGTTGCAGCTCCAGTTGTTGGGAATCTGGGAAATGTAAATCAGGCTAATCCGGTAAAGTGTTTCAACTGTCAGGGTGTAGGTCATATGGCAAGGAACTGTCCTACTAAGCCGAACAAAAGAGACACAGCGTATTTACAGAAAGCATTGCTGTTGGCACAAAAGAATGAGGCAGTATTTCAGTTGAACGCAGAGGAGAATGATTTTATGGCTCTTATGGATGACATGGAAGACATAGAGGATATCGATGCGAACTGCATATTCATAGCGAATCTTCAGGAAGCTAAGTATGACACGGATTCTGATACACTTCCTGTTTATGACACCAATGCACCATCTGAGGTATCCAACTTCAACACATGTCACAATAATGATATATTTGATATGTCTCCTCATGAGGAACAACATTCTGAGAAGCTAGCACCTAATTATGATAAATATCTGGACACGCCAATTAGTAGAAATACTCCTTCAGCAACTCCAGATGTGAATCATAATGAAGGCTTCGTTTCACAGCATGCTGAGAATGATGAGGAAACACGTGCTTTATTTGAAACATTATTGAACAATTGCAGTATTGAAATTGAGAATGTAAAAAAGGTCAATCGCGATGTTAAGGCCGCGAATGTTAAATTGACCGCTGAGCTTGAGAGTTACAAGGAAAACGTTAAAGCTTTTGAATTTCATAACAAAAAATTGTCAGAACTAGAAACTGGTTATCAAAATTCTGTTTCAAGGGAAAAACTTTTGCAAATCAAGTTTGATACACTTGATGTTAATTCTTTTAAGAAGATAAAATCTTTAAACGCGGAAATTTCTTATTTACAAAACCAACTTTCTAAACAAAAATCAGCTTATACCAATCTTGAAAAAGAAAGGGACGAGTTGAAAAAGGACTTTACAAAGAAAGAAGACAAACTTTTGGCCGAAATCGTAGAGTCAGAACACATGATTGCACATCTAGAAGAGTTACTGGTTAAGTCGGGTCAGTCAAGTCAAACAATGAAAATGATTTCAAATCAAACTAATCCGATTTACCATACGAAACATAAAGTGGCTCTTGGTAACAACACTCCTTGTAATCTCAAGAAAGCTCAGGAAGAACTGAATGTTTTGTATAATGGTAGTCCTTATTTACACCAAACATGATCCTCCCGTCGTTCGGAATTCTGTGGAAACGATTGAACTTGCTGAAGAGAGCATTACTAAAATGAAACAAAAGGATTTGAAACCCATTGATTATAACAAATTGAACAAACTTTCGGGAATTACTTTTGTTCCACAAAAAGAACCATCTGTATTTTCCATACAACGACCATTCTCAAAAATGTTCTCTAAGAAAGTAATTGCTTCCAAATCTCTTTCAAACATGGAGCAAATGTCCTCTAACAACCCTTTTAATACAAGTGAGGCTAGAGACATTCTTGATGACGTTAAAAAGAGAATTCAAGAACTTCAAAATATTGTTAAATCTAAAACTACTATCAGTATTAACAACTGGCATTCTAGTTTTCATATTGAGCAGAAAAAGGTGTTTGAAAACGAAATTACTATCCCACTGAATAACATCAGTGCGAGGGTAATCCATTTCGAAAAAGCTTTCTTAAAAGAAACGGCCGACTCTGTCAAGGACCACAAATCCCTGGTAAACGAAGCTAATGAAACCCGTGAAAACATGAATGTTTTGGAAATGTTAAATGATTCTCTCTTCGAAGATGTTCTGTCTACTGATATAATGTCTATCATAATACAAACATATTCGGTTCAAGACGATGAAAGACTGAGAGCTGAGACTTCCAAAATTGTTTCAAAATATGAAAATGCTCTTATAAAGCTTGAAAAAGAAAATGTGTCATATTTTAAACAACTTGATCGAAAAAGAGAAGAATGCAAGTATGATAAAATGTCGTATGAGTGTGCCTTAAAGAATATGAAAGGGCAAAATAATCTTTTAAGGGCTCAGCTTTAAAGTCAAAAAGGAAAGGGTGAGGAAACTAAGTTTGCAAAACCATCGACTTCGGAGAAACCAAATGTTTCAAACACGGTTAACAAACCAAAAATGTCAATTTCACGGTTTGCTCCAAAAGTCGATGAGAAAAAGGATTTGACAAAACCAGTCACTCCAACACCCTTGCCCAAGCAAAGTGATAATGAAAAGATTGTTGATAAAGGAAAAGCGGTTGTCGAAACACCAAAAGTGATAACAC
This sequence comes from Artemisia argyi, assembly GCA_030686995.1. Taxonomy (NCBI): domain Eukaryota; kingdom Viridiplantae; phylum Streptophyta; class Magnoliopsida; order Asterales; family Asteraceae; genus Artemisia; species Artemisia argyi. The sequence continues at coordinate 31,075,816 of CM060681.1, read as the reverse complement.
CTGGCCTTTTTAGGATTAGTCCCACTAATGAGTCTGCCTCCACGTCTAAGACTAATAAGGGCAAAAAGGATAATACTAAAGAGTCTAGTAATGCTAAAAAGGACAACAATATAAATCCTAACGCGTGTGCCTTACCTTCTACAAGATTAGAAAGCACCTCTAGGAGCAGCAGACTAAAGCCTAGGAGCAATACAAGGAACAATAGAGTCTCGCCTGCATCTAAGAGTAGTAGCAAGAATAAAGTTTAAGAAGTAGAAGAACACCCTAGGAATTTATCGCTTTGTAATAAGAAACATGATTCATCTGAATGTAATGTCGAAAGTACTGGTTCTAATGCATGTAATGACTCTGTTTGTTTAATATGCAAGAAATGTTTAATTAATGATGTTCATGATGAATGTGTTTCTAAGAATGTGAAAGTTACGCCTGAACAAAAGTATGTTCCAAAGGGAACTAGTGCTAGATCTAGATCTATAGAAAGATTAGTTGCACGCTTTAGGTCTACCACTAGTAGTCGAATGCCTAGGAACTACCTCAAGTTTTGTATGTGGATACCAACGGGTAGAGAGTTCATTCTTCAGAATGGCAAATTGGAAGTTGTTCAAAATAAACATATAGCAACCTTTGATGTGTGTGATTCGGAATTTACTCCTAACCCCATGGAACCAAATTTAAAACGGTTTCCAAATACAAACTTTTCTGTTCTTGGCAGGTTATCGAAATATGTCTTTAGATCATCGACTCGGGTTGCTCCAAGCACATGACCGGGAATTTAAAGCTGCTGATCAATTTCGTCTGGAAATTCATGGGAACTGTACGCTTTGGAAATGATCATGTAGCAGCTATTCAGGGTTATGAAGATCTTCGGTTTGGGAATTTTTAATCACTCGGGTTTACTACGTCGAAGGGTTGGGACACAATTTGTTTTCAGTTGGGCAGTTTTGTTATGCAGATTTAGAAGTTGCATTCAGGAGAAACACGGTTTTTATAAGAAATTTGGTTGGTGATGAACTCTTAACTGGTAATCGTGGTACAAACTTGTATGCTATCGACATCAACCAAATGGCTTCTACATCACCAATTTGTCTTATGACAAGGGCAACCAAAACTAAGTCCTGGCTGTGGCATAGAAGATTATCTCATCTCAATTTCGACACGATCAACAAGTTAGCCAAAGACAACATCGTCACCGGACTTCCTAAGTTCAAATACACCAAGGAACACCTATGTCCATCATGCAAACAATGAAAAGGAAAAAGAAAAAGAGCATCATATAAACCTAAAACCGTACCTAGTTCGGAAGCAAGGTTACATATGTTGCACATGGACTTATGTGGCCCAATGAGAGTTGAAAGCATTAATGGAAAGAAGTATATTCTTGTCATTGTTGATGATTATTCAAGATATACATGGGTAAAGTTTCTGAGGTCAAAAGATGAAGCACCAGGTACCATCATCACCTTTCTGAAGCGTATCCAAGTTCTACTTCAAGCTCCAATAAGGATTGTAAGAACAGATAATGGCACAGAATTCACAAATCAGGAGTTATGAACCTACTTTGAAGATGTGGGAATCACTCACCAAACATCAGTTGTTAGAAATCCACAGTAGAATGGGGTAGTTGAAAGAAGAAATCGAACTCTTGTGGAAGCTGCTCGCACAATGCTGATTTACTCTAGTGCACCACTATTCTTATGGGCTGATGCTGTTGCCACTACTTGTTTCACTCAGAACCGATCCCTAGTACATCCAAGATTCAATAAAACCCCATATGAGCTAGTGAACAACCGTAAACCTGACATCTCTTACCTTCACGTGTTTGGCGCTTTGTGCTATCCGACGATTGACAGAGAAGATCTAGGGAAGTTAAAAGCTAAGGGTGATATTGGTATCTTCATTGGATATTCAGAAAACTCGAGGGCATTTAGGGTGTATAATAGAAGAACAAAAAAGGATAATGGAGACGATGAATGTGAAGTTTGACGAGATTTCACAAATGGCTTCTGAGAGACTCGCTCTAGAACCCGCGCTTAATCCGACGACTTCTAATCATAATGGATTAGGACCCGCACCAAACCTGCCGACTTCTGGACACATCATTTCAGGACTCGTGCCTCAAGGAGCTCAGTCAACAAACACGAACAAACCTTCAGAACAAGATCTGGAAAATTTCTTCGAGTTAATGTTTGATGAATATTATGGTGGAACTTTGACAAATGCATCTCATCAACATTCTGCTGCACCCGCTCAAAACCATCAACCACCACCACCATCACAAGACGCATCTACCACAATCGAAGCTGAAGCACCAACTACATCTACATCTACTCAAGCAACTCCAATACTTGAAACTGTTCAACCAAGAGTTGATGAGCAAAACCAAAACACAATTTTTCAAGAAGAACCAACAAATAATTCAAACGATGTTGAGTTAGAAGAAGAAGAAATATTTGAAAACCCATTTGCAACAGACTCTGCTGAATCTTCTTCAAGGTTACAAGAACCATCTAACACACATTCGTTAAACCCAAGGTACCCTTCTACATTTCAGTGGACAAAAGACCATCCAATAGAACATGTTATTGGTGAACCTTCAAAGCCAGTTCAGACAAGGAGACAACTTGCCACCGATCTCGAATTGTGCATTTATATTTGCTCAATCAGTCTCAAAGAACCAAAGAACATTCGGGAAGCAATGGCAGAATACCCTTGGATAGAAGCGATGCGGGATGAAATTCTTCAATACCAGTTACATGATAGTTGGGAACTTGTTGAATGACCACATGATAAACGTGTTCTTGGTCTCAAGTGGTTGTGGAAGAACAAATTGAACGAGGAAATGACTGTAATTCGTAACAGAGCTCGTCTCGTGGCAAAAGGATATCCACAAGAAGAAGGGATAGATTTCGAAGAATCATTCGCGCCTGTAGCTAGACTTGAAGCAGTCTGGATTTTCTTAGCCTATGTCGCTCACAAAAACATCACAGTCTATCAGATGGACATTAAGACAGCTTTCTTGAATGGAACTCTGAAAGAAGAAGTGTATGTGAGTCAGCCAGAGGGATTCATCGACAAAGATCATCCAGACTACGTCTACAAGCTTAAGAAAGCCATTTATGGTTTAAAACAAGCTCCAAGAGCGTGGTATGATGAACTATCATCTTTCTTGCTCAAAAATAATTTCACCAAAGGAACGGTTGATGACACCTTATTTATCAAAAAATTCAAAGATGACATTTTGATCGTTCAAATTTACGTGGACGACATTATTTTTGGATCAACCAATCCTAACCATTCAAAACATTTTGAAAATCTCAAGAAAAGCAAATTTGAAATGTCCATGATGGGGGAACTAAAATTCTTTCTTGGTTTCCAAATACATCAATCCCCTCGTGGTATTTTTATTAATCAAGCTAAATATATACAATAGAGATTTTGAAAAAACATGAAATGGATAATTGTGATTCTGTTGGTACACCAATGGTCACTTCACCAAAAATAGGTGCTGATTTGTTTGGGAAACTTATGTGTATCAATCATAGTATATATTTATTTCCGAAGAAATACTTAGGAAAGTATTTCCCGGGTCGTTCTCTCAATGAAGGTTTGAATGGAATTTCGAATAATCGAATTGGGAATCATGTAGTGAAAAGTGTAAAGTGAAAAGTGATTGTGAAATTCAAATTGTGAAAAGTAAAAGGGAAATATGCAAAAGATACAAGCTAAATATGCACAAAAGTCTAAAACGTGAAAACGGAAATGCAAACGTAATTTTAAAACGTAACGTACGAAATAAAACGCGACTTTTATTCTAAAAATGATCCTACAAATGTGAAACAAATTTCTAAAAATCTTAAACTATTAAAAAGAATTTTAAGAAAAAGAAAAATATTTTTTTGACTTTTCTATTATTTTCTATGAATTTATTTTGATTTTTTGTGATTTTAAATGGATTAAAAATGAAAGAAAATAGAAATTAAGGTGGAAAATGAAAATTAAATTCTGAAAATTCTAAAATATTATAAAAGAATTTCTAAAAATATTTTTGTATTTTTCACAACTTTTTATGAATTTTTATGGATTTTTGGTATTTAAAAACTATTTAAAAATGGATAAAATCAAGAAATTAAGAAAAATAGTAAAATGCTTGGAAAAATCTGGAAAAATTCCAGAAAATCAAAAATAATATGTAGAGATTGCAGAAAAATTTTGAAAAGAAAAAGATTAGCAGAAGTGCTTATTATAGCTAAAACAGCTTATCACAAGTGCTTATAAATAAGCACTTGTGAACAAACTGTGAGATACTTGAACCACAGATGTAAGATGAACAGATGAACTAAAAAATGCTCAGAAATGATTAGATATCACAAAGAAATAACAGTAACAAGCAAATAGCAATCAAGAATAAGCCATACAATAAGCTAAAAAGCCACAGCTTAAGCCAAAAGATGAAATACAGATGTAATCTATAACTAAACTCTAAGTGAAGCTCAGAATAACAATTTTACTCAGATACAAGCTCAAATAAGATCTAGCAGGCCTATGTGTACCAATCAGATAAACAGGTTATACCCACTAGATAGCAGTGTAAATAAGCTACACCTAATAAGCTCAAACTAATAATATTATGGGGGATAAAGCTTCTCTATACTACAGAGATTCAATAAAATGCGAAATCCTTATCACATCTACCTCTTTGCTAGTCTAAATGGAACAAAGATCAGCAGCATGTAGATACATAAAAGCTGAGTCAGTTTGACTATTTAGAGACAAAATTCATTTGACCAAATTTAAACTCTTCTAAATGAAATTACTTATAGTTGAGTTATTAAGCTACAATCAAGCTGAATTAAGCTAACTATTACTGTTATGTAACTACATCTACAAATACTCTAACTGATTATCCTTTATACTTACAGTTAAGCTAAATTGAAACCTTAATTTGACTTTTAACTAATGACCTACTATTTTAACTATCTAAATGTCTATCACTAACCTAAATGAACTTATTTAATACAGAAAATCAGTGAAGCAACAACTACATAGCACAGCTTCTGCTACATCCAAACACCCCTTATCCTAACAGTTTGCACTATGAATATATGAAATACACCACTGATTACCATCAATCTTATTAAACTGAGTTCTAATCCATTAACATTCATCAATTCAACGACAATTAACAACTAGATCTAACAGATATGAACAATCTCTATCCCAAAGTATGACAGATGCTCACAATGCACAAATCCACAAACTAAGTCTAGTATTTAAATGACAGCTAACAACTCAAATCTATTTAAGCTTATGAAAAACTAAACCAATAAAGTTCAATAACAACAAATTCACTATAATACTTGAAAATCTCAACTAAATGAAACAGTTATGAAAATCTAAACAAAGGATTTAAAACTTACAACAACCTTCAGTCCAGCATGAATAGGACTGATTCACTATGCTTGCCTATCTTTGTGATAGGCAGGACCTTCCTTTTCTGTCTTTACTTATCCAATCCAACCACAGATATCCAATAAGTCAAGTCAGTTGACTTATGTTGACCAATTATGAAATCTAAGACGTGATTTTACTGAGATCTAATTACTCTTTTTCAGAAGCTTAACACTCAAAATGAAATTGAGTTCACTTAAAAACAAGCTTGTTTGACAACTGATTACACCAAAACTATTTCTATTTTTTTATTTTTCTTGTTTGAAATGAAACTTTGAATAAAGTAACAATTAAACTGAGATGTAAAAGATATGCTAATTGAATTAAAATGATAAAACAGTAATTATAAAACAACAATAAGCAGTAATCTAATAAGAACTAATTTGATTCAAAATGAAAACTAAATTTTATTAAAAGAGAAGAATCGCAACTGAATTAAAAGCTATTACAAGAAAAGAAATTGGCAGAGCTTCGCTAATCAAAACTCTACACCTAAACAAGCTACACTAATGCTCTATATATAGGAGAGATGAGGAGGTGAGCTCACGGATTGCCATGCTGGCAATCCGTGTGAGTTTATGTTTCTTTGGAGCTCCTCATAGCCGCTTGATGATATCAATCATTACCAAACCAATCATAGCCCTTAGATTGAGTAGATGTGAGGTGTATCAACCAATAGAAAGCTGCCATGTCATCCCAAGTGTGCTAGTTTGCTCTGACAAGTATCTGACATCACTGACAACCTTCTAGAAAGCATACAATTTGACTATTAAGCCCTTAATTGTGGTTAATTGATGGGACGGTTATTTAGGGTTCATGTTTATCTGGGTAATTTGGGTAAAGGGGGAAAAAGGGGCGGGAATGATTTGAAAGTAATATTTTATTACCTTTTGACCTTTGACCCGTAGTTAAATGGTTTGACCGAAAGGTGGGCTGGGTCAGGGATGGTTGGGTGTTATTTTTTTGGACTTAGGTTTGATACTCTTGGACCAGGTTTAGAACTTGGCTTTCAAGTATAATTTTGATAACACATAAGGACCAAAATTGCAATATCTTGAAACTATAAGGACCAATTTTTCATTTCTTCAAACTATCTTCATAAGGATCATTCTTGTAATCTTTGAAACTCTGAGGATCTCTGTTGACTTTTTAGATCACAGTTTTGACTTCTTGACCATCTCCTACTCTCGTGCACGTATTTCTGATTTTTACTTGATTATTCGTCTTTTTGTGATAAATCCGTGCCTGCATATTCACAAACATAAAACACACATTTCTTTGGCAATTGTTAGCACATTTAGTCAATTTGGGTCGGTATTTGGCCATAAAATGGTATGTGAATTAACACATACCAGAAACCCATCGATCCGAAGAAATATCGGAGCATGATCGGTTCTCTCATGTACCTAACTGCTAGTCGACCCGATATTCAATTTGCTGTTTGTTTGTTAGCACGGTTTCAGGCAAAGCCTACCGAACTTCACCTCAAAAAGGTTAAACGGATCTTTCGGTACCTACGAAGCACCATTAACATGGGACTTTGGTATCTGAAGGATTCGGGGTTTAATCTAACAGCATTTTCAGATGCCGACCATGCCGGTGATCAAGTTACAGGAAAGAGTACATCAGGAGGAGCACAATTTTTGGGTGAAAAGCTTGTAAGCTGGTCGTCAAAGAAACAGGATTGTACTGCACTATCAACCGCCAAAGCCGAGTATGTGTCTCTATCTGCGTGTTGTGCCCAAGTTCTTTGGATGCGGACACAGCTCACAGATTATGGCTTTACTTTTGACAGAATACCTATGTATTGTGACTCAAAAAGTGCCATAGCCATCTCGTGCAATCCCGTACATCACTCTAAGACGAAGCATATCAAAGTCCGCTACCATTTCATCAAAGAGCACGTAGAAGAGGGTACTGTTCAATTATTTTTCGTTAAGACTGATTACCAACTCGCCGATCTATTTACTAAAGCCCTTCCAAAAGAACGGTTTGACTATTTAGTTCGACGAATTGGCATGCGAAGCCTAACTCCTGAGGAGCTAGAACGTCTTCTCGAATCTTCTTGAAAAATGTTTTCAAAATCGCTTCGCTGTAAATATTTTTGAAAAAAACAAAATACAAAATTTGAAAAACCAACAAAAACAAAATACAAAAATATAAAATTTCAAAAAATACGGAAACAATATAAAATCAAAAAAATCCAAAAATATTCTTCTCACGACATGTCTCTCGTATAAATCAATATTCTGTACGTTTCTAGAACTGTCATTCAAAAAATGATACGGACATGTACAGATGTTTGAACGGGAGTTCTTTAAATTTTTTTCTAAAACATGTCGTTTCTCAAAAAATTTCTTCACAATGGCTTTCGTATACTTCAGTACGAAACCCGTAGTTAAACGATGACTTCTGATTATTTTCAAATCAAGGACTCGTACGTTCAATGATGAAATCTTTTTCAAAAAGTTCGAGTCTAAACAAACGAAAAAGATTTCAAAGCATAAACTCGTTTTCAAACAAAATTCTTGAGCACTTTTTCAAGATTGTTCAAAAGATTTCTCAAAATCTCTCAAAATGAATGCTCAAGATAACTCCCTCAAAACCCTTAATTGATTTTAAATGTGCTATCATTAAGGGGGAGTACAAACACAAAAATGTTCCAAATTCATGCAAAATAGAATCTGTCTATCTCTCCAAAAGCTTTTTCTTAATCAGTTGATATAAAAAATATCACAATATGTTATTTTTGAGGGGGAGAAGACATGATTAAAATGTGATCAATAATGTTTAAAGATTGTGACTGAATCTCAAAAGAGCTCGACTTAGATAGTACTAATGAATTGACGAAGCTTAAAAAGTCAGTAATCGAAAAGACTTGTCCTGGACGGGTAATAATTTCAAGCTAGTCTAACTAGTGATGTAAGCGTGTCTCAAATAGGACTTGTCTGAGTAGAATGTACCATATCGAGAGACTTTCTTTGGACTTGACCATGACGGGTAATAATTTCAAGCTAATCTAACTAGTGATGTAAGCATGTCTCGAATCGGTCATGTTCACTGAAAGTGGATCAATTAAAAAAGTGCAAACTCCTCACGCATGTGCAAATTTCTTAAAAATTCATGAGCACATGTGAAGGGGGAGTCCTTCAAAAGAAATGCAAAACTCTCGAAGTGTCAACAATGTGTTTTATTATCATAAACACTTTGAAAGATTTTTCATAAATGGTTTCATGGCAATTATAGGATAGTCATGGTGTTATAAGGTGACTAAGGTTAGGAAAAACCGTCCTATGATCCGCCAGAGCCGGAGGGATCTACCCAAGGACAAATCCAATAGATTATAATTAGAAGTCCTTAGGTATAATTGAAAAAAGGAGAAAATGAGAAAGGAGAAAGAAGGGGTTGAAGAATTAAAAAGAAAAGTTATGAAAAAGGGTGAAAAGAAATAGCCCTCCATATGTTCAACCTTAGGGCAGACACCGGGTACAATTCGTATGCTACTGGTTGTTACTAAGGTGACACCGGTATTGAAGACAAAGACGTCATGGACCCAGTGACGCACTGCACTAAACCTTCTTAACCACTCAAGTTCTCTTAAAAGAGCTTGTTTCATTCTCACGGGGAACCGGTGTAATCTATTGACCTGTCTCCTAGAGATGGTTGATATTGAAACAGGAGACCTCTCCCTAATCTCCGCATAGGAAACCAAATGTGCACCTATAGAGTCTAGAGCCTCGAGATTCATCAAAAGATCTCATAGGAACACATGATATTTCTACACTAGTTGTTCAACATTATGGACACCAGATGTAAAATTAAGAGTCCTACGCAAATCTTAGCAATCTGCAAGAACGTTTATGAGAAGATTTACTTATGTATTTTCTCAATGATTGAACGGAAATTCCTGCCACGGTCAACATCAATCAGCCCTGACAGCAGGTCACTTCGGTAATTATTTATGGGTTACGCTTAGTGTTCGCGGTGGTTTCAAACGGTCTACAGTTGTGGAGTGATCCCCAGCGACTCACCCAGTCATTGAGCTACTTAGTAGGTCTCGTAAGCTCCTTCGGGGGTATCTGACATGGGAACGGCCATGGTAAGGGTTAGAAGGAGTCTTCACACTATGCTGTTGACGATCTCTAATTCCTTATCTGTAAGTACCGGTTGATTTATTGCTAACTGTTTTCATGCAGCTACACATCACCTCCATGGCGACAGATTCCGCATGCTCATACATACATCTGGAAGTTAAAGAAAGCGCCCTCAAAGATCTATACAACACAAAGTTCAAAGAAAGATTATACGCCAAAAAGAAGAATCCACAAAGTATAAAGACTAAAGATCAAAGTGAAAGAAAGGGAACTACGTGCATATGAATATCAAAGTCCAAAGATGTATGAGCATGTTGGAATGGAGAACAACCACCACAACGCAGAAGTGACGAAAGGCAGATTGCTCCACATCTCATAAGAATAAAGAACGATGAAAAATCAGTTATCAACGATCACAAAGCATGAAGGAACAAAGACTAATGACTATTCTACTACGACACACAATGGTCAACAACAAAGAACAAAGAAGACCTAATCACGTGGAACATCATTCGAATGACCACCCCTTAGGGGGAGATTGTTAGCATTAAAAATTATATTAGAAAGTGATGGTCATTCTCATTTATTGTAACGTTGTAATGTGTCATAGTTTTTGTTATTAGAATAGTCAATGGGCTTTGGACTTAGTAAGCTAATATGTTAAGTGTTATGTTATGTAAGCCTATTATAATACATGTAATCCAAGTCCAAGACCAAGCCCATGGAAAAGCCTTTTAGGGTATCTCATGTAACCAACTATTTAAACACCTCAAAGCTCATTTGAGGTGTGTGCTTATGTATGTATTGTATGTGTTTTGTTTATGATATAAAGTTCTCTATACATATTATTCTCTTTCAAGTTTAACGCCACACATATATAACATCAAGTCACCATCTTTACTTCATATCTTGTGCTTATATTTGTGTTAAAGTTGATAGATTTAAGGTCCAACAGTCGATTATTTCACTCAGTTCAAGTTAAAGTTGGAAAGTTCTCACACAGTCAAGCTCGAGTTATATGGATGAGTTAACTTTCAAGCTTGGTATGGTTCGTCTTTTAGACGGACACAAATAGTTTTGAGTCAAGAAGGTAGGTAAAAGAGGTGATCATGGGCCATGTTCGGATTATGTAGAATAGCGCACACATCGCATGTCATGGTCAGGTTAAGGGGAAGGGTTAACCCAGACAATAATCACGTCAAACATGGCCCGAATTGTCAGTGCTAAAATATCAGTTGTTATGCAAACATACCACAATCACATATGGAAGACAAAATCTCAAACATATAGCATTATGATCGTTATCAGATTGTGACATGTCTTCTTTAAAACAATATAAAAAGTTAAGAACTAAACTTAAACCAATATACTATTAGAGAATCTGTTCTCAGAGAGACCCAAAAGAGTATGGATCGGTATATGAAAGTTGGCGCATGTCTCCATTAGATAGAGACGCCGAGTAGATTTTAGATAACAGTAGAAAGAAACATAAGAATAACCGGTGTCCATTAGTCATTAAGCATATCATATTTAAGATATCATATCACATCTTCGGGATACATATTTATTATATAAGTACACCACAGTTAAGTCCAACCTAAATACTAGAAACTTAGAGAAATATATCTATATTCTATTATTATTCGTGTTAAAATTTGAACTTTATCCAATTTATAGAACATGATAAAAATTTATTGTTGGATGTGACTTTAGTACGGGTCGGAATTGGTCAAGGTGATCCAAACAACTCCTCTTTACGTAACCTTATAACTTTTTTTAGTGGCCCCATATTTTTATTGTTTCTATTCGATTTATGTATTTATATTACTAAAAAATATAAGGGCGTCTAAAGTTTTAATATGCATCGTGTTTTAATTTTTATTAAAAGATGCGAGTTAAGATATAATTAATAAAAACTTCCGAAGATAAGTTGTACTTGCAGATGGTGATATGCACCACTAGTGACCACTTAAGATTCGTTAACGGATTGACCAAACAGTCAGGTGACTTAAGATAGGAAGAAAGAACTACCCACGAAACAACATGATATCAATCTGATACGAACCTTCGAATGCTCGGTTCGCATCGTTTATAATTGGTGTTGTTTAACCTGGCTCAAATAACCAACAATTAATGGACTTGGTTTAGATATCACTTAAGAAATGTTAAACCAAACACCAATGAAGATTAAATTAGAAATCTAAGGAAAACGAATTGTAAATGGTAGTTATTAATCAGTTGTTTGTTACAATGTAATTACAATGAGAATTGAGAGATAAAGAATTGTTGATTACAAAACTTAATTCTTGATATGTGAGTACAAGTTCTTTTTATACTAAAAAGCATAGAAAACTAAGTGACTAACCTTGGGCGCCAAAGTTAGTTATTTAAACTCAATGAAAAGCTGACAGGTTTCCTTTTTGAATCTTTGAATTTTTGGCGCGTATCAACTCCATTCCCCTTAGAAAATTTTTGTCTCAAGAAATGGGCTCAGCATCAAAGTCTGGAAACCTAACTAACAAGTCTACATAAACCTCCCAAGTAGCTTCTTCCACACTCCTATTTGTCCATTGAACCAACACGTACATGACTGCCTTGTTGTTAAGTTTACCCAATCTCCTTTCCAAAATGGCTTGTGGCTTGAAGGACAGTAAACCATCTTCCCTTAGTTGTAGCAAACTTCCCATTTAATGATTGTTTCCATTGCACTTTTTGAGCTGAGAAATGTGAAACACATGATGAATTTGACTTTGACTTGGAAATGTCAACTTGTAGGCAACCTCTTCAATCCTCTATTCTACTTTGAAAGGACCATGGTACTTAGCTGATAACTTGTACTACTGACCTTGTCTCATAGTCACTTACCTACGAGGTTGAAGCTTCAAATACACCCAATCTCCTACCTGAAACTTTCTGTCAATCCTGTTTTTGTTGGCTTGATTTTGCATCTTGTCTTAAGCCCTTTTAAGATGGAACCTTAACATTTGCATAACCTGCTCTCTAGCCTGCAAAGTCCTATCCTTCTCTACTCTGCTATCTCCAGATACATAAGGCACATAGACTGGTGGAGTCTGTCTATATGTCACCTCATAAGGGGTTGTTTGGATAGTAGTGTGAAAATTGGTGATGTACCAGAACTCTGCCATAGGTAGCCATTGTAGCCAGTCCTTTGGTTTTTCCCCGTACATACACCTTAAGTAGCATCCCAAACATCTGTTGACAACCTAAGTTTGTCCAAGATTCGCATGAGCATTTGTTTTTTGAGTGAAGTTTTTCCTCCAAGGTTTGGAAGAGTGTCGTGCAAAGGGCTGGTCTAAATATGGTTCCTTTCAAGTTGATGTTACATCTTGGCTATTTCCTATGTCGACAAAGAGATCTCTCAAAAGTGTGGTAAGTCGTCTTTGTTTTGCTGCCTCAACGTACTTTATTTGGCAAGAAAGAAACAACCTAATTTACTCAATGGATATGAGAAGTGATGAAAAGATAATGATGCAATTTTGGATATTGTAATATTGAAGCTGATTTCCCTCCATTTCAAGAAGACCTTGAATGTTATGAAGATATTGACTGCTTGGAGAATTAATCCCAACGAAATATAGCGTATTCGATAATGTCACTTGGAAGTTTATGTTGCTTATTTATTGTTAGTCCAAGTGTCATGTTTCTTATGGTCTAGTTGGTAGTTGTTTCGAGGTTGTTCGAAACTTTTGCAGTTTGCTTTTACAATTGGTATAGAGTTGTTTCATCTCCACTCTCTTCATGTAATCAACAATTTATTCATTTATTCTATTCACCGAGTATAGAAACCCATTACCCAAAAAAAACCTCAGTTTGTACATCTGTTCAGGGATACTGTAGACAGTTTAAACTGAAGTTTCAATGTCCCAAACAAGGCTTTCAAGAAGTTTCTCACAAACACCTTATCTCTGTCACTTATTATTGCCTCTAGTAACCTATGTAGCATATATACCCCATCCAAAAAGGCTGAAGCTGCTTGACTAGTAGTGAAAGGGTGGGATAACGCCATAAAAGGAACATACTTACTGAGTTTGTCAACCACTACCATGATCACAATCTTCCCATGTGAATTGGGCAATTTCTCAATAAAATCCATACTTATATTAGTCCATACCTTATCAAGAATAGGCAAAGGTTGCAATAATCCGGGATAGGCACTTAGGTCAGGTTTCTATCTTTGGCATATATCACATTCTTTCACATATTGCTTCACCATCCTCTTCATACCCTTCCAATAAAACAGTGAACTGTGCTTTTGGTAGGGACTTGGACCCAGAATGACCCCCAACAGCTTCATTATGAAAGTGAGTAATCAACTGGTTCCTTATTGCTGAATTAGGGCCACCATGATCTTACCTTTCCTCCTCAAAAGTCCATCATCAAAGGTTACTTTGTCACCATGATAACTTTTGTCTTTGACCGACTGAATCAACTTCTGCATATTGTTATCAGTTTCCCACCCAGCCTTAATCTTATCCAACACATCACTAGCCACATAATTTACCACCAATTGCAATAGCTCACCACTCTAATTCACTCTGGACAAAGCATCAGCAGCAGCATTATCACTCCCTTTCTTATAAGCTATCTCATAGTCAAACCCAAGCAACTTAGGCAATCATTTAAGCTGAAATTGTGTTGTTAACTTCTGGTCTAACAAGTATTTAAGGCTGAAGTGCCTATCCAACAAATAACCTTTCCATTTTTCTAAGGCTGCAATGACAGCTAAGAATTCCTTCTCATAAGTAGAAAGTGACGGATGTTTGACAGATATGGCCTTACTCATATAGGCTAATGGATGCCCATTTTGAAACAAAACTGCTCCAATTCCGGTGCCTGAAGAATTTCTTTCAATTACAAACTCTTGGTTGAAGTCTGTTAGACCAAGAACAGGTGATTCCATAATTGCATTCTTCAACTTCATAAAGGTCTGTTCTGCCGTTATAAAATTTCAAAATACACGCCTAAACTATGTAAAAATTTATGAAAACTACTTCACATTTTACGTTTTACAATTTTGTTACATTTTTTTTAATTATCAAATATCTAATAAAAGTTAAACAACATTGTTATAAACATATACCAATAAAAATGTCTTTCTATAATTATTAAAATTTTAATATTAGCTTTTTGTTTTTCTGATAATAAGTCAAAATTTAGCAATTTTGTTATAAAAGTTATTTCAATTAAAAGGTATTTAAATCTCAAATAAAACGTTTTTAACTTATGTATAATTTTATAAAGAAATACTAGTGGCTAAAATTTTAAATTCAACTTACTATTTTTTCAGCAATTTGTTAAAATGATTAAAAATATTTGAATGATAGACCGGGGATGAGCACGGTATCAAATTGATACCAAATACATATCAAATTGGTGGTACTATTTTTTTTCGGAGCATAAAGAGAGGTACCGGTACTGTACCTAACAGGATTTAGGTATCGAAACCGGTACCGGGAAAGCGGTACCTATAAGGTTCTTTCTGTTATTTTATTTTATTTTATTATTTATTTTATTTTATTTTATTTTATTTTTTGTTAAACCAAAAATAAATAAATAAATAAATAATAAAATACAATAAAATCGGGTTACTTGCTGGTATGTAGTTCTAAATATTTTATATACAAGCTAAAATGTAGTTCCAAATATTAAATTAATACACGTAACAAAATTCCAACTTATGAGAAAATGGCATAATATTAATATACGAAACGAAAACATCCTACGTTTGAAAAAGTTCATGTGTTAAATATTAAAAAAAATATATATATACATATATTAACGGCATCATATACTATTTGATTATATGAAAATGCATGGAATCAAATTATATAGGCGTATGTAATGTTTTGAAAAGCTTCAAGGCGCACTAACACGCAAAGGGTGCCAAAGAGCCTACTAAGGCATGAGATTCATGAATACGAGGTGCACTAAATACATAAAGTTTTTTTATGACATATGTGACCATTTATGTAGATTAAATAACACAAAAAAAATATTAAAATGCTTAATACATGACACATATAACCATTATAAAGATTAAAATAGATCGGTTGTCACTTCTCAAATGGATCAACTATTTGGCTCGATGACTTGTATAGAGATTAAAATCTATATCATACTAAATATACTTGTGTCCTACACTTGCAGACTTACATCTAAGAAAGCTCACAATTTAACCCAAATATTAAGCAAGCAACGTATTAAAATTCAAGGCATATTGCCACATTTTTATGATAATATGTTATAAAGAAAATACTTAATTAAATAAAGTAACTTGTCACAAAATATATAAAAATCAATGACATAAACATAAAATCAATCAAATAATAAAAATCTTACGAATAATCACCCTATGACGTGATGCTTGAAGATAAAATAAACTTATGACGTTATTTACAAATCAATACAATAAACAATCAATAAAAATCATTTCAAGATATAAACTTATGACGCGAGAAAGATTACATATTTATTAAATGATCAGAATATATATAGTTACCCACTTGATTATGTGTTTTAGTTCTTTTCCAAAATAGACTTATTAGATATAACTTAAAAGGCCCATGTATATAACTTATAAGATTATGTATCTTATCTTAATATTTAGAAAAAAACCTCAAAACCCGTTACATTTCCAAGGCGCAAAAAGCCCCAAGGCACTGCGCCTTTTGTAGGATTCATGCCTTTCATGAGCCTCGATCTAAAAAAAGCTCAAAGACTAGAGCCTCGAGCGCCTAGGCAAGGCGCGATTTTTAAAACATTGGGCGCATGCAATAGCTTTTGTGCAAAACAAGTAACGTAGTTGAACGATTTAACTGATTAAAAATTATCTGCCGCAATGCACATGTATTTAGTACTCGTTTTGTATAGTGAAAATAGTGCACAACGTTCTGTGTGAACCTAACTTGACACTTAATTGGTTTCCTTGTAGATAGAAATGTTTTGAAAACATGGCTTTTTATAGCAAAGATAGATACAACCACTAAATACATTAGGTACGACGAATCAATTGAATAGTTAGGTTGGTAGTCACGTTCAATCATTCATTACAATTTAGAGTTTTTATTCGCTCTGTTGGTTTGTATCTCATATTCCATATGCTTGCAATAGATGTTTGGGTTTCGTTTAATTAGCTTTTGCATCACATTCAATATGCTTGCAATTGTTTGTAATTTGTAACTTGAAAGTCTACTTTGTAACTATTTTTTATCTCTACAACTTTTGTTGAATCATGAGGATCCAAGTTAGCTGAAAATTCATATTAAGAGAATGTGATATGAATGGGTGTGGTCCATATATCTCTTGTATTAAGTTAAAAAATGTATATATCTAGTACTCATTCACATGCCTAGTTACTACTTTTATGGCAAGACTTCTTGTTTTTCTGCCAAGAAAAACGTTGCTACTTTCATGTATTGTTCTTTTGCATAATATTGTGAAGAGTTTTGATATACATGCCTAATTACTGGACCTAATAGCATGCCTAACCATGTTATTGTGCCACTTGTCATCATTTTAGTGTTTCATCAAACTCTTTATATAATGCCTAATATACCCTTGATCATAGAATTCAAAATTGCTAATTTTCAGTTAATAAATTACGATTCTCTCTGTCTCTTTCACTTTTATAAAACAATTTCATCTATCTATTGTTTTGTTATAATCTTTAATAATGTGTTTTACAGCCAAAAACTATATTCACAGAGGAAAACTAGCCATAGAAACTAATATAATGAAGTACAATAAACATATCAAAAAAACCAAGACAAGGAATTTAACTACCAACCCCAAAGTGATATAAGCACGACTCAAGCCATTAGCACAAAAAAAGTAAGAAATTTGTATTCACAATTTAATAAGAAAAACATTACGTTTGTTCTTTTGGAAACATCCAATACGAAAAGTTTTCTTCGATTTAACTTAATTTGTTTTCTTAATATGTTTCAGAAATCAAATGGCATTGTTAGTCATAAGCATATCATGGCAATCATTGTCGATCTAATTATCATTAATAGTTTCTTCATTTCGAGATATATGTTTTACTTTTTGGTACTAGGAAAATGGACTAGTTTACAAAATGGTGTTATATAATAAATCTTGCATATACATACTTGAAGGTATGCTTAGCCCAGTGGCTAGAAGCCTTCACTCTCAACCACGCACCCGGGTTCGATTCCCAAGGACATTTTATGTAAATAATAAGGACTAACATTGCAATTTGGTACTAACGAGAAGGACAATTTATGTGATTCCCAAGGACATTTTATGTAAATAATAAGGACTAACATTGCAATTTGGTACTAACGAGAAGGACAATTTATGTAAATAAATCTAATAGAAAACCTTAATCACCCGATAGTACACAAGATAGCAAAGATTAGTAAGTTTAGACCCCAAGTTAGCAAAATTAAAAGTTCGATACACAACTCAGTAAAATGTGACAAGTTTGATACATTTAAAAATCATTACCCTTTGTATTTTCCTTGTTTTTGATACAAGTTTATAAAGCAAGCATATCTAAAACATTCTATTTTTATTTTTCACATACTTATACAGTTATTTGTAATAAGGATCTTCAAGCGACTTTTATCTCCCTTGTCACCTCAGTTTTTTTTTTTTTTTTTTTTTTTTTTTTTTTTTTTTTTTTTTTTTACTTCATGACCAACTTGTCATAATAAGTTGACCTACATCACAAAAAAAAATACCTGACAAAAATACACTTAAAATAAAAAATCATACACACAAGCATGCATACAAGTAGGTCACCTGGCCGACCCACTTCTCCTTTTCTTGCTTAGGCGACTAAATCGTGTACCACAAGTGTAATAAGCGGGACTAATCTCGTGGAGTGCCACATGGGCAAGGACTCGGTCAAGTGAAGCCCAATTACATCCAGCCTTATGTCCTAGTTCTCCTTCTAGTAAACAATAGGGATTCTCCTTTACAAACCAAACAAGGGTTTATATCAGTTGAGGAAAGTTTTACAAACCAAACAAGGGTTTATATCAGTTGAGGAAAGTAAATTGACATGAACAACAAATCTGAACAGCCCAACCACGTACCTTTTACACAAAGGCAATGATCAGTAGATTATATTCTCTTCATTTGGAATAACGTTTTATCCCAGTTAAACACATAATTAAGATGCCACCCGATCTACCTCGCATTTGGTACTCACATTGGATACTCTGCATTGAGACAAGGTTCAAGTTTATCATTTAAGTGGAATCTTTTATATAATAAAATAAAACCTCTAGTGAGGACTTTTTAATCAAATCATACCTTATTTGGTAATATTAATTATTATTGATTTTCTTTTATAAATATTTTTAATAACAAAAACCTTAAATATTTCCTAAATTGACATAAATTTAGTAAAAGCCTTATAAAAATTTCGTCCAGGCCAAAAAATCACTCAAAACACATGGGCCAAAAAGTAAAAGAAAAAACCTTTCAAAAAAGCGGGTTTAAATTTATAACTTTTGGACTAAATATAAAACTTAGAAAAGAAGAAAAAATAACACAGGAAAACCTCTCCTCCACAATTATCCAACACAACCACAAAAACCCTAATTTAACCAAAAAACAATCGATCGCTAACCCTAAAATCGGTGACCCCCAATTTCAATATTATCAGGTAAATTTGTTAACAGTTTTCTATGAGTATATTCTTAATTATTTTAATCTCATATGAATAGTTTTTATAATGTTTTGGGTTTGAATCTTTATTGAGTTTTTTCATTGTTTGTGATAAAATTTGTTTGTAATTACTGATTTGATTGAAGCCAGTATTTGTTCGAGATTACTATGATTGAAGATGGAAAATGGTGTTTGATTTGATGCTGGAAGGAATTTGAGTAAAAAATTATCAAGGTTGAATACTTAGAGTGTTAAAGGGGCAAGGTGGTGGCAGTATATTAATGGGATGATGATTAAGAATGATCCATGTTTCCGGTTGTGAAAATAATTGTTATTTCTTATTGTTGAATTTATAGTGTTATGATTGGCTTGCATTTGATAACACTTCTTGAATGGGTCAAGTTATAATGTTTCGCTAGAAGGGAATGTGTGTTTTAAATATACACAACCAAGTATTTATGGTTTAACCTTACCCAATATGATTCGTTTTGACCTGAATATTACCAGTATGGATTCTTTATTTTTTTTGTTGTGATAGGATTACATAATTTGGAGCCAGTAAACATTTGATGGATGCGTAAAGTGGTTAGAATGTGAAGTGGGTTCAAATTGTTAAGTACGATTGCTAACTTGTGAATACGAAGGTAACATAAGAACAATAGTTTTAAGATAATAAATTTAAAGAATAATGTTTGTTAGTACACATGTTGATATCAAAAGAGTCAAAAGCATACTATATATCTCTCATTGAAAAGGTCATGTGTTAATCTAACTTTGGAAGAAAAAAAAATTGTCACAGCAAAGATAATGTCTACTAAAAGAATGCAAGTTTTCCTTTTAAATTCATTGAGCAAATCATAAATGTTGTCATTTTTATGAAGTGCTTTTTTTCAGACTCCTACTCTTTACAGCTTAAGGTTTTATTGGTACTGCATCTAATTTTCTATTTTTTATTTACTTGAGCGAGTTTGGAATTGCCTTTTGAAACTGCCTATTTGCTTATAATATTGTAGGTAGTAAAAGTAGCAAGCCGCATATGCGCAAGTGATTATACTTACTGCTGCTTATCAGTTATGTACTTCTGTGCTTTATACATGGCATTGTTCATAGCCTTGAATATTTGAAACAAATGGGTAGCGATTGAAACTTAGCTTGGGCTTATCAAGCATTCTGATAGGTCTCAGTTCAGCGACATACACAATCATTCACATGTTTGTGCTACTGAACTTTCATTGTGCACCAAGTCCATCTTCGGCTAATGTAAGATTTTCATAACCTCCAACTTTAAACAACGAGCAAATTATGAACTACCTTTTTATTCCACATGGAATGATCATTTCGTTAGAATTTGTATAATGTGCAATAAGCTCACTTTTTTTTTTTAAACATTAACAGCTTATTGAATGAAATAAGCGATAAATTCAAGTTTAAAAGCTTTAGATAAGCTCACCAAATAATCTAACCCGAACATCCCTTTTGATGGATACATTTTTTTAGTTCTCTCAACTTAGAAGAAATCTAACAAGTTCGTACACATTGTAAAGACTTAACATGTTGACTCATTTATTTACCTAACTGCTAACTTGCAAAATTTATAAGGTTTTTTATTTGGAGATAAAATATACATGAATTGTAATGTTGGGGAGAGTGTAAAACTACATGAGGCAGGCTATGGTTATGCAATAATTTGTACACATTGCGAACATACTTAAAATGTATTAAAGATATGATATGTTGAATATGTAAATTTATTTGTCAAGAAGAGTTTATTTATTATGAATATTTCATTTTCAAGGTATTAATTTTTTTTACGTGCATCATTAAATTCTAATTTTAAGCAGCTATGAATATTCTTTATTTGTAGCCAACTGTTTGCAGAGAGGTTGTTTGTAGACCGAGGACAACAATAGAATTATTATAGGAACAAGGTTTCAAAACAGCATAAGCCTTCGAAAGCATTCGAAAAATTGTTTGGGTTGGTGTCGTAGAATATGAAGAGATCGAAAAAGGAAACATTTGTGATCAAGGATAGGACTAAACTCTTACATGATCACAACAAGGAAGAGGTATTTTCAATATATATGTTGATGCATGAATGCAAAAACTAAATGTGTTAGTGTTGTTACATATTTATGATCACTATAAATTTAGGAGCTTGAAAGTATAAATATACATGATTCTAATCTTTTCATTTGATAATTTATGGTATAGCATTTTTTTAAAATGTGTTTTGGAGTTTGATGGTTATATATGTTGTCCACAGAATTTAGAAATAATGTAACGGGTATTATTTTATTTTAAACATTATTTGATTTGTTACCCAGGCTATTTACTTTTTGATTTGCAAATAAGCAAGCTTTGACATATTAATTTATCATTCATTTAACCTGAATTGTGCATATTGAATGATACTAACTTGAACCTTGCATGTTTGGATAAAACTAATGGACGTGTTAGATAACTATTTCCAATGGGTTTCTCAAATACTCCACTTGATATATTAGCATGGAATATAGATGAGGTCCTCATGAAAATCATGTTGTTTTGGCTAATAATCTCTAATATTCATTTGAGATAAATTACTTCCATTGTAAAGTTGAGTAATGCAGACAATAATACCACATTTTAAAATGGAACCTGATACGTTGACGAAGATGCAAATGATGGGTCAAAATGGGTCAAAACCGACTTAGATTGTAAGTTCAGTAATGCTAATTACTAATTAGCCTAAGTTTTACCAACATCAAAACGGTTCTCATAATTACACTTTTTTCACTCAACTTTCAGATACTGTCTTAGAGATACAAACTAGGATCTCAGGTGGATCACGTATTATTAAGCCATTTATATATCTCCCACCAACATTAAGCCTTTCTTAGATTTCTATGTTCATAAGAATCGCATATAGTGAAACAAATAAAACAACAGAAAGCTAATATCTTGACCAACACGACTCATATATCAAGAGGATACACAAGAGCGCCAAATGGTTGACCAACATGGGTGACCAACAGTACACAAGCACACAACTACACACAAATTGAGAAGCAAGTGCAGATAATTAAAAATACACAAATAGAACAATTTAAGACACGTTAAATTGATGTACTCCAAAATACATTATTAAAATTTTTAGAAAAAACTCCGCGCGTGCGCGGACATTATAACTAGTGTTGTTCAACAATAATATTTGACCATAAACTTTCTTATCATGAAAAAACAAAAAAGATACTGAGTATGACTTTTCTCTTACGACACTGGAATTTCAATACGCGAAGATAAGACTTCTAGACATATGTTCTAAAAACATTATTTTGTGTAATTTGTTAAAACTACCCTAACATAATTTTTTTTTACATATATATATATATATATATATATATATATATATATATATATAACTTTTAAGAAAAAATTTCAAAACACACGCCTAAACTATGTAACAAGTTATGAAAGCTACTTCATTTACGTTTTGCAATTTTTTTTTACATAAAACTTTTTTATTATCAAATATCTAATAAAAGTTAAGCAACATTCTTATAAAAATATACCAGTAAAAATGTCTTTTTATAATTATTAAAATTTTAAAATTAGCTTTTTGTTTTTCAAATAATAAGTCAAAATTTTGCAATTTTGTTATAAAAAATATTTCAATAAAAAGGTTTTAAATATTCAAATAAAATGATTCTAACATTGCAATGTTTTTAACTCATGTATAATTTTATAAAGATATACTAGTGACTAAAATTTTAATTTATTATTTTTTCAGTGGTTTGTTAAAATGATTATAGATATTTGAATGATATAAACAATATTAGATAAAGAATATGAATGGCATCATACAATTTGGTTATATGAAAATGCATGAAATCAAATTATATAGGCGTATGAAATATTTTTTTTTTTTTGCAATAAAAAAAGGTAATTAGACGGTTTAACAGAAAAAAATTATCGACAACAATGAACGGGTATTTAATACTCGTTTTGTATAGTGAAAATAGCGCACAACGTTCTGTGTGAACCTAACTTGACACTTAATTGGTTTCCTTATTGAAAGAAATGTTTTGAAAACATGGCTTTTTATAGCAAAGATAGATACAATCATACAACCACTAAATACATTAGGTATGACGAATCAATTGAATGGGTAGGTTGGTAGTCACGTACTCACGTTGAATCATTCATTACAATTTAGAGCTTTTCTTAGCTCTATTGGTTTGTATCTCATATTCCATATATGCATAGAATTTCTAAAACTAATATCCACTTAACCTCATCTTACTTTTAAAACTACACTAATAAGATGCAAGTTTAATTTGTATACTCAAAAGCATATACTTATTTAATAACAAGAAACAAGTGTCACTTAAGTAAGTTTACATATATGTTAGAAATTGAGTGAGGTCGTAATGTGATAATATTGGATATATTGTTTGAATCATGTAAGGTCATTTTTCGAATAAAGTATTTTGACTTTATTAATGTCTAGGTATCACAAAATTCTTACCGAGATAATTCAAAAAGAACACTTTGTTTTCAGGTATAAGAGAATAAAGCAAATCAGAAAGGAATTGTGTGTTTTCGTATGTTATAATGAGGCTAAAGTTTTCTGTTCAAAAATAGAAACTTAAAACAACTAAAAGTTGTTAAAATTGGTTAAATTCCAAGCGACGCAACTCTTCACCACCAGATATGTTGGTTGGGTTTTTGGTGAAAAAATCCGTTAAGTCCTTTAATCATTTTTTGGTGGGAAAATCATTTAGGTTATGGGGCGCTGCCCAAATCCCATGAGGGAAGGCTTTCCCTCGACCTCTACCCGCTCGAGTGGCGCTACCCCTTGATCCTGTAAGGGCCGCAACCCCCTTAACCCTTGTGTCTTTTCATGGTGGAAATATATTAGATCAACGAGTGTACACTCCATATTTCTCCAACTCGTATTCGAGCAAAATATGACATCTCATTGGTCTCTAGTAAATCGAAATTACTTAAAATAGTTGATAACAATAAAATCACCAACAATATATACATACCCTTGCAATTCAATAACGTATTTTTTTTTTCACTTGACATTCATTAGAACTAGGTGTTACGATGGCCTTCCACAACAGCGTGAAGGGTTGGGATCACACGTGAAGACCGTGAAGGAGGTGACACCATGGCGCACGAAGGGGTGGAATTGGGGTTGGTTATGTGGTTGGTTTCACCTAACGAAAAAGAATGAAAAAAAGGAAAAATGTTTTGTTTGTGAGTGTGTGTAGGGTTTATTATGGGGTATGTTGGTATTAACTGTTGTAGTTTTATGTGTTTAGTTAGGTGTGGTGTTAATTTGGTGTGTTAAGAGCCGACATTTTTTGGCAGCGCTAAAGACACGTGGATCCTACAACCTCATGACTCCCAACCAAACAAGTTTTATTGAAAAATTAAAGTAATTGACCAATTTTCTTCAGACCAAGTTCCTAACCCCACAATTATCATTAATTAAAGAAAATACTTTATCATTAATCAAAACTCTTGAACGAAACCACTTGAGTGTTAATAATCGAATCTCCACTTCATTCTTTCTTCCCATTCATCAACCCTCTTATTGTTGAACGGGGATTGGTTGCACCTATGGTTGTCAATAGATCCAAATATGGTTGTACGAATTCTTGAACCTCCATAATTGCTACCCTCGTGGTTTTTGTGGTTGTTGCCTCCACCTACGAACACAAAATGTAGTTTTTGTTAGACAGTGGATTTTGTGTTGAGTTTGGATACGATTTTAATAAAATCATGATCTAGGTACTCTCCGGACTATATCCCACCAACAATATGACATTTTGAATCTGTTGGGTATAATCTTGATGGGTCAAGTCATGGCTAAGTCTATGGGTCATGGGTCAGTGAGTTTTACCAGGTCTTGTGTTTGACCTAATATTATGGAATTAAGTATGTGGGTCAGTTACCAACTACCAGTTGTTTTAGGAGTAGTTTATTAGTGGTGCATGTTCTATGGTTAGTTTAAGTATAAATAGCAGTAGGTTTCATATGTATGTAAGTATCAGTTTTCCATATTGCAAGCAAGTAATATACCATATTAGCAAGCAATACATGAGAGTCGTTTTATGGTAATTGGTACGTGTGTGTGTCGTATGTCTATGGAAGGCTGATAACCTTTAGAATCTTCTATACCATTCAACATCCAGGATAATAACAAGCTATAGATACCAACTGACGTAGGACATGAAAGCGAATTTAGATAAACCATAATCTAAGGGTATATAAATGTGGCACATATAAAGGTAATAAGACCAAAATAAGAGATAAAACACTAAAACTTAATTATATTAATATTCCAAGATGTTTTACAATGATAATGAGCCATATATTTATAGGGGGATATATGCTGTGCAAAAAATATTAAAAAGTAAAAAATGTAGACAAGTAGTTCAAAATAATTATCCTAAATTAAAAAACGATTTAAACAATATAAGAAACATTTTGAAATCGTCATTTCTACGACGTAAGGGGATGTTTCTTTTTACGGTATAGAGACTTTAAGCCTCGAATAAACCTTATTCGAGAGCTCTACGACGTCAAAAGGATAATACCGGTACGCTATAGAGGCCATAACTTTTAATCCTTTAAGTTTTGAACTTGTCCCCATCAAATGGCCATCATAAAAACTAGTCTATCATTCTACATACATGCCTACTCTACCTCTTCTTCTTCAAGATACTTTACCACCTTCATACTTACTAACTCAAGTCATGGGAATTCTAGGCACTATCATTCCATCCATGAAAACACTCTTCAAATTTAAAATAATCTTCACTCAGTTAACACTAACTTTGATCCCCCTGGTAAACATTTTCCTCATCAACATATATATCACCAACCGGTATTATCACTTTCCATACCAAATGTTGTTACAAGCCTACTTTATATACAACACATATGACAGGTCTTGGTCTGAGCTGATGAGATCATATACACAAGCTAGGAAGCTTGTGAAAGGCAATATGTTAGCTGCATGCATGGTTTTATTAACTATGTATGTGCATACTGAATTTGTGGCGTTTATGTATACAGCTTTGGTTGAGTACAATGGTGCTGAGAGTGAGTTGGTGCTCGTGTTGAGGGTGATTGCTGGAATCGTATGTGGGGTTTTGCTGATGGTCATTTTGTTGTTCGATATATGGTTGTCCACACAAATCGTTATCTTGTTTGCAAATCGTATCACCGAGAAGCCATCCACTGACCCCGTGGGAACACCAGGTTGTGTTGTTTTAATTGGTTAGAATATTCACATAATATAGTATTATGAAGATATTCATCATAGCAAGAGTGCTTCTTAGGGAGGAGTATGATCGTTGTGAAGCTCTATTCTATGCCAGTCTCAGCTATATGTTACGTTTAGTGTTTCTTTTAATATAAGTATGCATATGTTAAGGATATAGTACCAAGTATGAATGTTCGTATTTCACTATTAAAATTAAGTCAAAGTTGCTTATTTCAACTTTTAATTAGTTGCAATAGATGTTTGGGTTTCGTTTAATTAGCTTTTGCATCACATTCAATATGCTTGCAATTGTTGGTAATTTTGTAACTTGAACGTCTACTTTGTAACTATTTTATCTCTACAACTTTTGTTGAATCCAAGTTAGCTGAAAAGTCATATTAAGAGAAAGTGATATGAATGGGTGTGGTCCATATATCTCTTGTATTAAGTTAAATAACATATCTAGTACTACACCATTCTACTTTTATGGCAAGACTTCTTGTTTTTCTGCCAAGAAAAACGTTACTATTTTCATGTAAGGTTCTTTCGCGTACTAATTGTGAATTGTCCTTTCAAGTATTTGCGTCATTTTTTTAATTTACAATAGATACTTTTTGCCATCTTTTTTTAAGGGTTTCTTGGAAATATGACAAGTAATCTTCTATAAATAGAAATGACTTTACTAATCTGTTGTGAACTCATCATATCTTGAAA